>QLNU02015003.1:103400918-103472586 GCA_006491805.2 Dysdera silvatica
AATCTTAAGCTGAACATTTTAGCAGAGCCTAACTCAGAGAAATTACGACGTGCTTTTACTGTCACAAAAACTAAAGTGAGTCTTTATTGACTGAGGTTTACACATTTGAAAACTAAAAGGGATAAAAGGAATACTTACGCCATCTATCGCCGTGAAAACAAAATAAATGGTTAACACAAAATGAAAAGTCTCTTTCTTCAACAATTATTTAACTATCAACTTTGATATTTAATATACATCAATCATGTCGCTCATTTGGCCCCAAATGACTTTGCTTTCCTTGCACCATAAAAATTCTTCCAACCATCATTTCACTTACTACGTTCATCATCTCTTTATTCTCGTTTTCCACTTTCTGCTTTTTTCATAACCTTAATATTGTTGTATGTATGTGTATATATACACTCACGAGCAGTTGAATTGGAGATGCTTACCTGGTAGCATGTAGCATCCCCTTTTGTCCTGATGATGATGATGATGTGGCATGGCACGAAATCCATAAGGCACCAGAAACGTTCAGGAATCATATTCATCTATGACTGCTACACGACCTCCCACAATGCACAGCAATCATTCATAGCAAGCATAGGCATAATCAGGTGGGGGAGCAAATGAAGAGCATTTGTCCCCCAGTTTTTTTTAGAAAAGAGGAAAAATCATAGTTTGTCCCATACAGTTTTGGGTTTTTGTTCTCCCCAATTATTACACTATATTTAACCCCCAAGTTACATGTATGATAGCAAGATCTATCACACGCACATCCCTTCCAAGGTCATCCTTATGTCCGTGGAATATTCATCCAATCACTTAATCACAATTCCGGAGTCCTGGACTGATGTAGGTGCAGGTCTCCTGCAGAGTTAATTTCAGTTAAGCGGTTCGAATTATCGGGTTCATACTGTATTTACAAGCAATGACGCCTCAATAAATAAATATATTGCATATTATAAGTATGACGTGACGAATTGTGCTTTCGACGAGTTATCGCACGATGAATTGTCCCATGACGAATTGTGCTTGCAATGAATCGTCCCACGATGAATTGACGCTGAACCTTCCATCACACCTACATTCTCTCTTTGGTGTGATGAAATTGTGGAATCTATCTATTTGACCAGACAATATTTCCAGCCATCCACATTCTATTGTAATGGGATTTTGCAAACTGAAGCCTCATATCTCAGTGTCTTGCTTGCAGTAAGCATAGAAACCAATGTGGACAATGGTTGCCATGTCCTGTTTTCCCCATGGTGCCGTGAGTAATCTTTATACATAGGTTTTTTGATGTACCTGTATTAATTTCTAAATTGATTTGTTGCAAAAAATCCTTTCTATAGATTGAAACTGCGTGATATGGTCTTTGTTTGCCTTGAGAATCAATGCCTTATTTATTGCTATAATTTTGTCTTTGAACTAAAGTTTTTTTCAAATTTCACATAGGCTTGGTATATGTGTGCCATTGTATTACACAAAGTTTCCAAAAATTTTGCAGATGCTGTAATCAAACATCCAGCCTTTCTCACATCTACTATTTGCTTGTGATCGAAGTCATACATAGCAGTTTTTATCCATCATGGAATTCTGGTTCCTAATTTCCGAAGCTCTTACATATTTTCTACTCATACATATACTATATATATATATACATATACTTACATATTCTACTCATAGTCTATGTTAGCTTTATTTTGCCATTTACTAGAACATGCTCACGCTAATTTTCATGTTCCTTCCCAGATTTGCGTAATAATTTGTCCTTTTAGTGTATACATATAGACATTGGATGCGTATGTATTTATTTGATGTGTATATACTTGAAATAGTGTATAAATTATTTTGGATTTAAATGTTTTGTTTATACCTTTCGTGTAATTTTGAATTCGTTATTTTTAGACCAAACTTTATCCCATCATTGTGGACCCTTCGAGTCGTGCAGCAGACTGGTTAAGAAAAAATATGCAGAACTCTCAACTTGAAGCCATCAGCCAGCATGTATGACCCTTTCCTTTTATTTTGATGAAAACAAGTGGTTAGCTTGTAAATATATCTATTTTAGCCAGATGTGGAATTAAACTTTAATGAGTGATGAAATTTTTGCCTAGGCATAAAACCTATTCTTTCATATTTATCTTTTTTTCTCTTTATTCTAAAGATATCATTTTTAATTATTTAAGAATCTGTACCTGTAAAGGCCATCATTAAAATCTAAGATCAGTTTATTAAATTTGATTAATAATTAGGCAAATTATTATAAATATAATAAGTATATAAAATAACAGCATTAATGATCATGGATAGTGATATTAAAAGGAGAAACAGATTATCAACAGTTCTGAACAGACATACTAATCTTTATGGATGCACCACCATATTAAGGATCTTATCATTGAAGCTTGTATATTTGTAATACCACTATGTTTTTTTTTATTTGCTTTGAATTTCATTGTTATATTTTTTATGGAGGTAATATATTACTCTTTTAGATAATATTGTGTAATTTTGCAGGATAATAATTTTGCAACTGCTGTGGAATTTGCTGTTCGTTTCGGGAAGACTTTGTTTATCAAAGATGTTGACACTGTTAAGCCAGAGTTATACCCCCTTTTAAGGGGAGATTTAATGAACCGTGGTATGCATTTTTATATATTTTTATACTGTTTTATATGAAAGGAAATTTGCATTGACTTTATGGTTAAGAAAAAAAGGAAGTTTAATCATGCGAAGAAAAACATTCATGTAGAATTATTCTAAAGGATAGTTTATGAATAAATGTATTTCATTTTATAATTAAATGCTTGTGAAACCTATCGAGTTATAAGAATAGTATGTTCAACCTCTGATATGTTATATCGTTATATATTGTGAACGATTTAGTTATGTGCATTGAATTCTTTGACTTAGTACAAAAATATTTCAATTCTAATATGAGACATTAAATTTTAAATTTCTGAGAATTGTTGTATGGTGTAACTGTTTCATTACAGCAGAACCCATAAACCTGCACAGAAAGTTCATAGGGGGGGGGTTATAGCCGCAATAGAAGAGTTTACAGAGCTACAACTCACATATTCCTATGTTAAATATACAAAATTTCATTGCAATGGGGGTTACAACCCCCCATCAACATCCCTTGCGTACGCCAATGACAGAACCTTTACCGTCTTTGCACCATAAAACTAAATTGCATTATTTGTAAAATTGAACTTATGGAAGCATCCTTGGTTGACTCCGATCTATGAAAAACTATTTCTGTTTAAAGCCAAAGGACCCTATAAAATATTGTATTACTGATTCGAATAACATGGCTACTCATTGTTTATACTATGGCTTTTTTTTCCACTAGTGAGCCCAACTGAGTTCATTTTAGTATATCTAACCCCATTGAAAAGAGAAGTGTCTGTGCAGAAAAATAGAATGTTTCATTATTGAACTCAGCAAGATTCAGCAGATACATTGCCAACATTTATGATCGAAGATAAAGTTTCAAATTTTTGTTTGCCCCTGTAGTGGCGCAGTGGTCAGACGTTTGCTTATCATGCCATTAATCCAGGTTCCAAACCCAACAGTGTCAAAAAAAAAAGCACCTAGCAACCAACTGTTCACTGTATTCCATGTGTTGGTTCCTTAAGAAGTTTGGATACCTCGGAAGAATGTAGATCCGTTGCTCTACAGTGCCATAGTTGATAATATTTTCATTTATCAAGCCATTTACCGACGTTTGATTCCCAATAGTGTCATAGAACACATGCTGTTTTTCTGCTCACTGTAGGGTTTGATTCCGTTAGTAGCAGAGATTCAGTTACCCTGGAAAACTGTAGGACCTGCCACAACATGATCTTGGCTATGCTTGCGCCATAAAAGCTCAAATTTTTTATTTATCAATAAAGGGTATGGTACAAAAAGGTGTTTCAAACAAGTATCTCTTCACATGGATATTGAATATATTTAAAAATTTCAGTGATATTATGAATGCAGTCACTGGCTGAACCACAGGAGAAACGGCTATGAGATTTCAGTCCCCCAATAAAAAAATAAAACAAGCGTGTTTTATATTAGATAAAATTGCACTTTGGTGTATTGTTAACACTTTATCAAAGTGTAGCCTTCAACCCCATTCTCGGATCGGCTACCAAATGTATTTAATGACGTGCATTTAAATTTATTGAAGATTTTTAACAGGACAAGATACTGGAACTGAAACGAGGCATATTATAATTATATTTGTCATAGATTAGTGTATGAGAAGGTATTTTAATAAAATTTAAGGAATTTTTTAAAATTATTATGTAATTTCTATTTTGTATTATTAAGCAATTATCTAATAATAAAATGCAGGCATAAATATTTTTCAAAAATCTAAAAATGTGTACCAATATTGTTGTTATTCGTATTTGAGATATGCAGTTTATATATTTGTCCCTAGGATCTCAGTATGTTGTTCAAATTGGTGAGAAAATTGTGGATTATAATCCCAACTTCCGGCTTTTCCTATCAACGAATTATGCTGGAACGGATCACCCTCCTTACCTTTATTCAATTCTAAGTACAATTAATTTCAGCACAACAAAGGAAGGCCTTACGGAACAGGTACAGTACATCAGTTTTATAATATGCATTGGGTTTTTTTTTAATCACTAAATCTTTCATTAGGGCCCAACTCATACAATGTGCTATCAAAAACTTTGTGACCTTCGCTCATTAATCAACGATCGAGGGATGTAGTCAGACACACTGCTTGGTCATAAGCCTAGTCAATCAATGTGCTAAGTGGCATCATACTGTTTATAGTTCATTTATGGAAAATTGTCCGATGGTATCGTTAGAAAATAAGGGGAGCTGACGTCACAAAGGGCATAGCCGATTCCAGCAGAGGGAAGGGTGTCATTTCAGAACTGTTTTTTAGTGAACGTTTGTCTGCGCCAAAAACCAGTTCAGGAGGGGAGGAGCTGACGTCCTTCCCTTTGCTGTAATCGGCTAGGCCGATTATGAGGTCAACTCCCATTATTTTGTAACGGTACCATCTGACTTCTTTTGATTAATGTACTATACATCTGAACTCGTTTTGCATGGGCTTTAGTGAAAATAAATTAAAGAAGGACACATACATTCTTTCTTGAGTAGTAATTCATATGTCAAATTTCACATATGGAAAGAGAATATTGGACACAGGAGTTTCCCCACAATTCTATGAATCTACTATGAGAAGACTATACAGACAACAGTCAGCTGATATGAGACATATGCGTTGGATGGTAAATTAACAACTTTACCCAAATATCAAACTGACTGGATATTCTTCATGCAAGCTGCAGCATGTTTTCTCACTTATTTTAAAGCTATTATATGAGATACATTCTACACATACAATGCTACCCTGTAAAGTATATATATAAAACTCCTGCATGTAATACAACTGTTACGGACTATTCTAAAAAAATTAATGTATATGTACATAAGTTTCTGAGTATCACTTAAAACACCACATGCAACTTATTCTTCTGAGTCATAGCAAAGTATTTCAAATATCTCAATTTCTAATTTTCCAAGCTTCTCATAAATTTTAATGCATACACGTTCTATGATTTTATCAGAACCCACAAGTCTATTCCAACTTGTGGTCAGAAAAACCTATGCATCACAGGTTCTAATCACGCACAGCACTTGGCACACTGATTTATTTGATCAGCAGGCAATGATCCCTAGTGGTGCACTGTCCTACCTCTCATGGTTGTCAGTTAATCTGTATGGTCATAAACTTTTTGATAAAACCGTGTATATAATTATATCACAATTGCACTGCTCACTGTAGTCTGGGGTTTGGTTCCCTAGGCCTTAAGAGGTTCGGATTCCTCGGAAAACTGTAGGTCCTGGCACAGCATGACCATTGTAGTCTTCGTGCCATAAAACCACAAACAAACCATTGCACAAAAGCTGTGCAGATTACAATTCCGTATCTTTTTTCAGTACTTAATTATATGAGCATAAAATATAAATACTATAATTTGAGTTAGCTAATGTTGCAGAATGTGAATATGCCCTGTATTGGGAACTTCTGTTAATTATTTTTAGCTATTGGTGGCAATTTTACAACGGGAAAAACCAGAACTTGAAACCAGGCGTACTGAGTTGTTGCACAAAGAAGAAGAAATGAAAGTTCAGTTGACGAAGCTTGAGGAGTCCTTGTTGGAAGAATTGGCCTCTGCTCATGGCAACATTTTGGAGAACAAGGATCTAATATTATCTCTCAATAAAACCAAAAGTAGTAGCATGAAAATTGCTACCTCATTGGAAGAATCTCGAGAACTCCAAGCCTCATTAGAAGAGGTAAAGAAGTTCCTTTTATTTTTCATCCTTTATTTGTCTATCATTATTTTTTTATTTGTGAATATATTTAAACATGATTTATACAAAAGGTAGTCCCTCTGTAATTATTCTGTACTTTACATGCAAGATGTTCACAGATTTCAAGTGGCATATTGTGGCATAGTATTTGTCTGCCATATAGAAGCTTTAGATTTGCCTTTAATTGGAAGCGAATGCTTGCTGTTTCGGAAGTTAATTTCCTAAATATCATAGTTTCGTATTCCTTAGAAAACAATGTTCTAGCGTACCATGATCTTCACTGTCTTTATACTATAAACAAAACAAAATGGAAATTATCCTTCTAACAAAGGGAGTTGTTGTGTTTGATTAATAGGGAAAACATGAAATGTAAACTTCTTCAACATTTAATTGCAATGGAAAATATAATCCTTTGTTTACTTCATTTTTTAAACATTTTGTTAAAATTTATAATTGGATCATTTGCTAGAAATTATATCACCTCAATAACGTAGTGTTCCTTAAATATCATCTGTAAATAGAAGGTAAGTAGTTTTCATTAAATGTAACTAATTTACATTATAGGCAATGTGTGGGTAATTTTCATTAAATATCACACTTCATAAATATTGGGACTTCAGGGTCCCATCAATAAATAAAGTGTTAATAGGTATGTCATGTTTGGTTTTACATGGAGATAAAACGAAGGCCTTCATTGGCACAGCATGGTATGTGCCATAAACACAGATAAAAGGAGTGCATAGTTGTCTTTATTAAATGCCATGCTGTTATTGATGCACATGCTCTGATTGTTTAATTTATGTCTTGTATTATAGTATTATTCTAATTTGTTCAGAAGCATTAATTTATATAGCATTTTCATAAATATTCTTATTTGAGTTTCATTTTCTGGCTTTTTCTTTTATTTGTCAAGCTTGGCCATCTCATAGATCTTACTGCATCAAATCATGCAGTAGAATTTGAAGGAAAATTTATCAAAATTTAGCTTTATCTTCCTCAGATTCATTATAACAATGACGTTATTCGGATCGTAAATGCTACAGTATTACAAAATTAGCACTAATTACTGCTGTGCTGAAAAGCCAGGTTTGCTTCCTAATGGTGATATAAAGATATTTTTTACACTTTATATATAAGCCTTGGTTTGAATCCCTGAGTGAAAACCTTATGGGAACAAGAAATTTAGACGAAGCTGGACCACTCATAAGAATTATTGTGAGGCTGACCACCTTGTAGGGATTTTTGTAATGACAAACTGGTCCAGTAGAGTTGAAAGGCTCTTCATAGAATTTGTGTGAGAATAGACTGCTCCTATGGAATTATGTTGCTTGTGTAGAGATTCTTGTGTTATTCCAACAAAGCTGGCATGCTCATACAGGGTTTGTCCCAAAAGTTCCCGGAATGATTTTTTTTAAAATCATTTATTCAATATCAGTTTACAATCTTTTCAGAACTTTTCAAAGTATTCTCCCCCTGCTTCGATGCACCGTTGCCAACGCTTCACCCAATCATTGAAGGCGCCCTGGAAGTCGTCAACGGGAATCTCCTTCAGTGAGGTCGTCGCGGCTGCTTTTACCGCCTCCAGCGTCCCATGCCGAGTTCCTTTCAGGGTTCTTTTGATCCTTGGGAACAAAAAGAAATCCGCTGGTGCCAGATCGGGGCTGTACGGCGGCTGGGGCAGCGTTGCCACACCCATTTTGGCCAGCAACTCGGAGACAATGAGCGCGGTGTGGGTTGACGCGTTGTCATGGTGCAAGATCCAATTGTCGCGAATTTCGTTTCGGACGCGTCGAACCCTGTTGCGCAACCGTTTGAGCACTTCACAGTAAAACTCCTTGTTGACTGTTTGTCCTTGTGGCACGAATTCACTGTGAACTACACCTTTTCTGTCAAAAAACACAATGAGCATTGCCTTGATTCGCGATTTGCTCATCCTTGCTTTTTTCGGGCGAGGAGACTCCTTGGTGTGCCACTCGCTGCTCTGGCGCTTTGATTCGGGATCGTACTGAAAAATCCACGTCTCGTCCCCTGTGATCACTCTGTCCAAAAATTCTGGGTCCGTTTCGTAGCGTTCATGCAATTCCTGGCACTTCAACAAACGCTGCTCCTTCATCTCACTCGTCAGGACTTTTGGCACCATTTTCGAGCAGACTTTCCTCATTTGAAGATCCTCCGTTAAAATGCGATGAACGATTGTTTTGGGTATTCCACACTCCTCTGCAATCACCCGAACACTTAATCGTCGGTCATTGTCCAAAACTTGACGCACTTTTTGCACCGAGTCGTCCGTTTGTGATGTCGACGGGCGTCCAGAGCGGTCGTCGTCGTTGACGGACTCCCGACCTTCCCGGAACCGCTTGTGCCACATGAAAGTTTGGCTTTTTTTCATCGCCCCGTCACCGTAGGCTTTCCGAAGCATTTCGAGTGTCTCCGCCCCGTTTTTACCCAGTTTCACACAAAATTTGATTGCATAACGCTGCTCCAAAAACTGGTCCATTTTTTGATCGACGAGGGTGCAGTAGATACCTCTGCGCGGAGCGTGACCCTGCCTCAACAACTGCCCGCAGGCGACTGATACCGGTCTCGTTTCCAAGCTCAGATCCCCCACCAACTTCTCCGCCCGAAGCTCCGCCCCGTCAGCCAGCGTTGCCAACTACAAAAAATCATTCAGGGACAAACCCTGTATAAAAGAAATATATAATAAATACAAGGGAAAATGCGATGTATCTTCGGCTCCATTATTTTAGGGACCCCAGTGTTTCATAAACATCTATCCTTACGTTCATTCTTTGTGTGTGTGTGCTGCAGATATTGTTTTCTAATATACAAAACATTAATATGGGTGTTATATCTCATGGCTCTAATTATTTGATTTCAGGAAAGACAAGTTTATTTGCCACTTGCAGATATTGGCAGCATTATATATTTCCTTATAGACAAGCTGAAGAACCTAAATATTATGTACCGTTTCAGTCTGACATCATTCTTCAACTTGTTTACAAGAGTCCTCAAGATTGATAAGGTATGTCAAAGCATTTCGCTCATTGGCGTTATAATTTGCAAAGTTTATTAAATAGCAGTAATGACGTTGTAGAGTATGGATTTTTATATTAGGTGAAGCATAGGTATACATTTCAGGTGAGTATTGCTGTCATTTGTTAATAATCATATATATTTATATATATATATATCCAGCTACAGTATTAAGTGGAAAGTCTTTATTGACAGGATCTCTGCTCATCTGGAAAACCCAGGGAAGTATTTTCTGATTGGAAAAGTCAGGGAAATTTGAAGTCAAAGACTCAAGTCAGGGAAATTCGTTGTTATAATAGTCAATTTATTAAGCTAATTTTCCTGAACTGCACTTTCCTTACTACATTGCATACTGAAAATTTTGAAAAACTTATACTTTTGACTAAACTTCTTCCAAACATTACTATTTTGCACTAAAACTAATATAATTTATATAAAATTATTAAGCTCGTATATATCTCAGGAGAGATTGTTTTCACCATATATAACTAAAACTTGTCAAAAAAATGTTTTAGCTGGGTTTTCTAACCTGTAAGGGATTTTGGTCATTCCATTCTCCTTTCTTTTATACATAGTCAATCACACTTTTGAAATAGAATAAAAGATGAAGCATTAGCTTTGCGATTGTATAGTTAAACTTGTTTATAATGCTCTTAAAAATGGTAGAATGAAAATGTTGTTGTAAATATTTAATTAATGCAAGTTTTTAGTGTATAAATAAATAAATATATTTTTTAACATAATCTTTCTAAATTCACTGTAATTGAGTTAAAACAACTTTGGATTTGTGTTAGTAAATTTTTTGATCTTGGAACATTTTTCAGTTATGCAAATTTTCAATGCATTGTAATGTATGTTTACTATAATTAGTGACTGGAAATCCATTAAGATTTGGTCTGGAAAAGTCGGATAAGTTTGGTATTGAATTTGGTCAAAACTGTGTCTTATAATTATTATTAATTTATCCTTACTCAACTAATTACAGCAGTGTTTTATGATTTTTAAAAGTTTATGCAGTTTCTCTTTTTATTTGGCTTCTAATAGTAGCTGAACCATTAAAGTGAGGCATGCGCAAATGTTAAAATATGCAGGGATAGAGAACATTACAATTATAACTCAAATTTAAAAAATCTAAAAAACAATGATAGTTTAAATTAATTCGATTCTTATTTATTATAATTCAGCAACTCGATTAAAAGAAATGCCCTGTTTATCTGTAATTTGCGAAAACACTACTCCTGGAAATTTTTTGTTACTGGTCTGGAAAACCTTGAAAAGTCAGGGAAGTTTGAAATAAAATTTGGGTAGACACCCTGTATTGAACTCCATTCACTTAATTCTTGCATCCCCTCCCTTTTTTTTCCTCCATTTCTTGACTTCCAAATATTTTCCACGAATGCTGCTTTTAGTCAACCAACAGTTGCATGAATTGGCAACACTCTATGTTCACTCTGATTCCTGATGCAGAACAATGACATCTGTCTGATGCATATTGTTATACTGCCCACCATCAAAAACTGTTCTATAACATTTTTATCAATATTTAATGTATTTTACATATTGCTACATCAGTGTTGTGCTTGTGTGCACACAGTTATTAATTATTTTCCTAATCTTGTTTTATAAATAAAATGGAACATGGATTGAATGTGATTAATTTGAAATCAGTGAAATCTAAAGGATAATTTTTGAAAAGCAAATTTTAATTATTCTTAATTATTAATTTTTCATTGCTTTTTTTGTTTGAAATTAGGTACCGTTTTAGTTATATCCCTAAATTCTGAGACGCAAACTTAGTTTAAAATTTCGTTTTTGAACTCAGTTCTTGTGACCCATTCGTAGCAGACGTAAAAGTTACTTTAACTAAAAATTAATGTGTGTCTGTATATTTTTTCATGAGAGTATTAAAATCATTTTATAATTAAGCCTCTGTGTGTTTGGAAAGAAGTCATCGAAAAAAGTACATTTTCAGGATACATGAAAAACTATTATTCCTGTGACTTTAATATATGAAAATCACATATGATGACCACATAAATGAAAACCACATGACCTTTATAGATACAGCATTGATAAGAAACACAAGATAAAAATTTTTGGAAATAGCCCCTTTTGAAACTCATCAATTCAGTTCAGTCTTTTTAGAAAAGTCGATAAAAAATGTTTTATTTCATTATTATTGCTATTGTATTTAATACATTGCCGAAAATAAAATATTATATGTATTGTGTTTTCTGAATTCATTCACATTTCAGAAAATTGGAGACTCTTAGTATATATGGAGGTAAAGCTGACAGTGCATTTCAGGGTTAATGCTTTCGCCTAGGGTGCTACTAACCCGGATTTGACTCCCAATGGTGCAAAGAATGCTTACCGACTAACTGCTCACTGAAGTCCCGGGCTTGGTTCCCTAGACCTTAAGAGGTTCGGATTCCTCGGGAAAATGTAGGTCCTGGTATAGCATGGCCTTTGTAGTCCTTGCACTGTAAAACCACAAGCAAAGCCAACAGTCATGCTTTGAACACTGTTTTTAAATGGAAAACTAATGCGATCTGATGTTTTCTACATTTATGTGTTTTACATTATATATTTGCAATAGAGAAGTATTTGCTTTTGTTGAACCAGTTTTTTAATTTCTTCTTGTTTTTTTAATTTTAGGATACAGATAATGTGCAGTCAAGAATTCGAGACTTAACAAAATCTCTGTTGAACTTTACATATGAATATATTTCGTGTTCACTTTTTAAAGCAGATCGACTAACTTTTGCATTGCATTTAGCAAAAGGCATATTTCCCCAGTTGTTTGAAGAAAATGTATGTACAGCGGAGCTATTTGTATTTAGACTTTTGTGTACTTTATTAAAATCTGTTATCATTAATGGGAAATTTATTAAATATTTAATAAAAGTTATTTGAACAATAATTACCTCATTGAATTTGTATGTTTATACCCTAGGTTGCACCCAAAGTCACCTGAGATTGAGCAAATTTCTTAATCTGACCTCCAAATCATGTTACATTTACATGCAACAAACCATGCTAAAAAAGATCTGAAAATCCAGGACATCGGTGAAAATAGTGCCTAATAATAAGGCATTGTACATTTAAGCAACAATGTATATATGTATAATGTTTCTGTAGCCAAACCGGGAAGGAATAAGCAACAAATAGCAGAATATATTTATTAATAGGGGGATATATCAGCTACAGTCTCCTGTTTTATGAACTTGAATGAAAACTATACTTTGGCATCTTCTATTATTTTTCGTATCTTTTTTATTATCTATGGATTAAAAAAATCAAGCTACAATGTGTCTTTTGTCATCCTAGATCTATTGAGTAACCGTGGAATGCATAATTCAAATGCAGCAGCTGTACAGAAATTATATGTTTTTAAACAACCCAGTAATTTCTTTTTATGGATATAACATATATCTCACATTCAATGGATGTTTTCAGGAATGGGAAGCTTTTATCGGAATGCTAATAACGGATGCCAAAATTGATTTAGAAACTACCAGATCTTCCACACCCTCATGGATTGAAGAGGAAAGATTGTTGTCTGTTGCCCTCCTAAAAGTAAATGTTTTTAAATTTTTAATAGTTAGAAATTGCTTATTTACATTTCTAGTGGAAAGTAAATGTAGTAGAACAGTGTTCTGTGTTTTCTGTTAATTTCACATTTCTTCTATAGTTGATGTCGAATCAAAAATTCAAATATGGTGTGCCACATGAATATCTCCCATTATTTAAACAAGAATTTTCAAAAAGTTTTAATAATTATGAATAAGAAGCTAAGATATATTAATAATGAATTATTATGTAGGACAATAGATTGAGAGAACTTTATTTCTAAAAGGAAATTTTTTCAACCATGGTAAATCATTCTTATGAATTAGAGATATGAAATTTAACAAAAAAAAAAGCAATACGAAAGTTACAGGCAAGCCAAAAGAGCATAGAGATAAAAAAAATACTTGGATGGGAAACAAATGAGGATTGAGGACGTTATTGTTAAAGTAAACTAAAAAATAAATGGCAATGGGATTCCAAGCAATACTAACCACCAATGGACAACTAGAATCCTTAATTGGATTACAAATATCCATCAAAGATTAAGAAACGTCCTTAGGTAAGAAATGGACTGAGAAAATGGGTTAGAATGACATGGAAACAAGTTGCTCCAAATAAACAGGTAGGAGGAAATTTTCACCCAGCCGGATATATAAAAGTTGACTATGAGTATGATATTAATTAAGAAAAATTAACTGTTTTTGCTTTGTTCATTTTGTAAATTTGAAAATTATCAACTTGTTATTATTGATCATTTGGTGATTTGTTGTTTTATTTAATTTTCCTCTTTTTTTTTTATTAAGGCTTCTTTTCCTCATCTTTTCTCTCTTCTACAACTTGAAGATCAAGGTTTGTGGCAGAAGTTTGCCACAAGCAGTCAGTGCGAACAAGAAATCCCATCTTGCATACTAAAACGTACCAGTTTGTTTCAGCAAGTCCTCCTAACACAAGCTCTACGCCCTGATCGTTTACAAAGTGCTATGACATCTTTTGCATCATGTGCTCTGGGTATGTTAGCCGACTTACAATTTTTCATAATGTCAACAGTGATTATATTTCAGATAAATGCCAGTTTATACAGGGTGGTTTCAGAACCTGGAAATCAGGGAATTTTATCATTCTGGAAAAATCTAGGAATTTTCAGGGAATTCTGCCAAAATTACTCCAAAATCGGAGAAATTTCTGTTCTCACTTTTCCCTTAATTCCTTCATGACATATGATGATCATGCTGATTTGTGAAGTTCAAGTTATCGCTTCCACGTGCATTAGAGATGTCCCCATTCTTACTTTCATCGCCTTTTAAATAGTAAGAAACTGAAAACTGAACTTAGGGTTTACACACATGCTCACATGTTTATAATTACAGGTTCTTTCCCACTATGCCTGAAAAATGTTAAACAATCCTAACCAAGACCTTAGCCAGGATTTTTTTTTGTGGGGTTGAAAATTTTAAAACATGTATCGGTATTGTTACAGCATACAAGACTATAGCCAAGTACCATTAAAAATGTAGTTTAGGGGAACCGGTCCGGAAGATCTCCTTGCCCCTGGATATGGGCATAATCCTTTCCATGAGCTAGCCAAAAACATTATCCTATCAAGGCTTTCAAAAGCCTAGCTGATACCGCTGTGTCTATGTTTAGGTGATTAAAACTGTTCCAAGTGATCTGTTCCAGTTTTTCTGACTACCTTCAACTATAGAAATTTATGCAACGGATTTTAAGTCTGGAGATGATGAGTCAGACTGCTGGATTGGTAACCTGTTGCCAAATCTAGAAATGTATCTCTTGCAAAAATCATGGTGTTATGCTAATGGCAATTTTTAACTGCCCCTTGGCAACTTTAGAATTTCCAGCAGTCTTGGGGCCTTTTGGATCAAAATATGACAAACAAGTATATTTTTTGGCAGAGGCAAGTTACTGTGTTAAGGAAGTATTTTAAAGGCCTTTCTTCCCAAACAGATTTGTGTCTAAGTCACTTAATTTATTAATCTAAGTTTTTCTCTAAATGTCCTTTGTTCTTTCTTTTCACTGCATCTTCCTTAAATGGTATGTGCCTGTCACGTTTTTCTGGAGTTGATTTAGTTTTGAGCGTTAAAATATTGACTTCCTGACAGGGTTACACACTTTTTCTATAAAAACTGACTTTTCAAGTCGAAATGTGCTATTGACACTGGGATTTAAAATGTATGTATATTATATATAATTATATTAAAGTACCAAATATCTGATGTGCTCATTAACCTAAATTAAAAAATAACACCCTTCTCTACAAATTTTGAGAATTGTAATTTTAAACCGTGAAATACATACATATGTATGCAGTAAAACCTCTCTAAGGTGGCTTCCTCATGTATTCGATGTAGCATGTGTTAGCGCCAAAAAGGAGAAGAAGAAGAAAACGAGACAACCACGAGATGGAATGTGGAAGTAAAAATCAAGAATGAACGAAAGGTAAACAGAACGAGTATTCGAATGCATGAAAGAGGAAAATAAAGTTTGTTTTTGTTAGTGAGGTTTTAAAGCGGCCGTTCTGGTGGTTTTCCTCCTAAGTAGATCACAACAGTTAACAATAATCAGAAGTGGGATTGATTCACTCATCGTCCAATGTAAAGACGAATAACGCAAAGACATAAAAACGCATACTGTAAAGACGCAAAGACAAATGATTAAAGACAATTAAAGACGAAGGACATAACAAGATTAGATGAAAGTAAAATAAAGAAAAGGAAAAGTTAGCAAATTTGGCGGCAATGGCGAGCTTGGCCGCAAAAAGGCCAGAAACAGGAAGTAAGTTATAACAAGATTCGATAAAACTGAGATAAAGAAAAGGTGGATTACACATGAGTTGTTTACCTTTATTTATTAGCCGTTGCAATACTATATTTAAGTAAAGTTAAAGACGTGAAATTAAAGAAGTAAGGTTCTCTGGAAGTTATATTAAAGTAATAAAGTATATTTAGGAATTTATATTTAAAAATTTATATTTAAATATATTTAGGAACTAAAAATTTTGTGATGGCTTACTTGACAAGATGCAAAACGGAGGATTTGAAATTTTTAGCTGAACAAGTGGGCGAACAGATGTCACCTGAATTAAGAGTCAGCAATTTAAAGAGTATAATTGTGAACAGCAAAGAGTATGATGAAGACGACGTAAGAGGTATGTTGGAGAGAGAATAGCGGTAGATAGAAAAAGAAATGGAAGAAAGAGAAGCAATTGAAAGGGAAAGACTACTTGAGTTAGACAAACTGAAGATAGAGACCGAAAATCGTCCACAAGCAAATGAAACTACGCTACATTGTCACAACGCCGACATCGGAAATCGTTATGATTTACAAAAACTAATACAAAGATTTGACCCTAAAGAGGGAGATGTCAGTTATTACTAAACTTTATTTGAAAGACAGGCACGAAAGGCGACTCTACCAGAAGGGGATTGGATATCACACGTTCTAGGGTTCTTATCATACGAAATAACCCAAATTATAGCGAAGGAACCTGAGGAAGTATCAAGTGATTACGAGCACATAAAAAGTGTATTATTAAAGAGGTTCAAGTTGAGCCTAGAGAAATTTCGTCAAAAGTTTATGAACCAACAGAAGACAACTGGTAATACTTGGCGGGGTTTCGTGTTTGACTTAAAGAATTACTTCAAAGAATGGATCGAAGGTTTACAAGTGAATGACTTTAATAGGTTAAAAGAATTATTACCGACCAATTAAAACGAAGGGTATCGAATGAAGTCAGGGAACATTTCGTCGATGATTGGGCTAAGTTCGTATCTCCAAATGAACTGGCATATAAGTTAGACGAGTATCGAAGTATTAGAGGAAAAAAGAAGACAACCCAACTGATGAGCAATCATCGCACTGACTTGCAAAGGAACCAAAGAAACAACAACTTCCCGAAATACAGAATTAAATGTCGACAATTTCCAAATCTGGCGAGAATAAATAGTCAAATTAACCCTGGACACATCAAATCAGGTCCTTACCGATCCTCTACATCAAATAATAGCAACATGGCGGATAGAGAGGGATATTACAAACCAGTGAGAAATGAACAAGGTGAGCCTAAACGTTTTCATTGTAATGAATATGCTTACGTTTCTAAGGGCTGTCCAAAAACAAGATCTAATCCTACAATTACAAATAGCAATTATTTAGTAAATGAAGTCAAGACACCAATGAACTGTTCCTTACACTTTAACCTTCAAGATCCAGTAGACCCAATAGTATACTTTAAACAAGCAAAAATTAACCATGAAAGAGTTGATTGATACAGGAAGTTCTTGTTGTTTGTTAAAAGAATCAGTAGCAAGAGTTATGAATCTAACTATAATTCCAGAAACCAGTGAGCTATATGGTTTCGGAAATCAAAAGCTTCCTGCAGCAAGAACTATAGGTAAAACTGTAACTGATATTGAAATCAACAATGTAGTGGGGAAAAATATTACAGTTCTGATCGTGAATGATAAAACGCAATCAGTTGATTTAATTGTTGGCCGCACATGGCTAGATTTACATTCCGTAGGATATGCAATAAATTTCCTTTATCATTACACAGTGAAATTTTCGGTTTGAACTCTCTCTAATTCACCAGCTCTCTCAAGCATATTTCTTATCTTTGTCTTTGGTGAACTCCTAACTCAAGTAGTTCTTTTCTTTTCCCTTTTCGTTCTTTAAGTAGGTATTTTGCCTACCTTCGCTCCCTGCGGTGGCGCAGTGTGGTAACGCGTTCTCCTATTGCGCGGCTAATCCGGGTTCGACTCCCAGCAGTGCAAAAAGAACGCTTACTCAGAGATCTCATAAAGATCGCACTGCTCACTGTAGTCCGGGGTTTGGTTCCCTAGGCCTTAAGAGGTTCGGATTCCTCGGAAAACAGTAGGTCCCGGCGCAGCATGACCACTGTAGTCTTTGAGCCGTAAAACCAAAAAGAAAGCGAAAGCCTACCTTCGTGAATTTAGGAAATTTTCATATGTCGATCTTGTTCTTATTCATTTTTTTCTGACACTTTTTTGCAGTCATCAAACCATTTATTTATTTTTTCGGGGTTTTTGTATGCAGTGATTCCGAAGTCTTAATCATGTCCTAAAGCATCATCCATTTTTCGACCATTTCTCCTTCCTCCTGCATATTGTTCTAATTAAGTTTTCATCGATATTTTCTTGGAATTCATTTCTTACTAAGACGTTGTCTTTAAAAGTTTGTATATTAAATAATAATTCTTTTTTGGGGACGGATTTAGGGTGTTTGCAATCCTCTGTCTACATGGGGTTTGAACCATGAAGAGGTCAGAGTCAATATCCGCTCCTCTACATGTCCTGACATCTAACCATGTCTACGCTCTAGTAGGAAGTGATCTGATTTTTAGTGGTATCGTCCGGTGAGGCCAATGTAGATTTGTGGGTGTTTTTATGATCAAAATGTGTCCTACTTATAATCATGTTTTTGCTAGAAGCAAAATCAATGAGCAATAGTCTATTATCGTTGCTATTGTCCTGTAAACTATGATGGCCCAGTGTTAGTCTAAACTGTTTTTTTTTTCCCAAATTTGTGTTCATATTCCCCCAGAGCGATTTTCACATCGTGCTTTGTAATCTTATCGTAGGCTTGTTTAAGTGTTCATGGAATTCTTTAGCTTCATCCTCTGCCGGTGCGTGTACACACAAAGAAATGTTGAAGTCTTTGGATTTTAAATGTAGAATACACATTTTTTCAATGATCGCCTCAAATCCAAGAATGGCCTGTTTTATTTTTTGGCAACGATAAATCCGATGCCAACTGTATTGGTTCTTCCTCCACTGCAAAAAATTGTATCCTCATCTCCAGAATCCATTATGGTTGTACCTCTCCACCTATTTCCTGTAGGGATGCGAAGTCTATTTTATGTTTCTTTAGTTCACCTTTCAAATTTTCTAGGGCTCCAGCTCTATATAAACTTTGGACATTCCAAATGGCCATCTGTACAGATCCTTTGTGAAGGTGGCCTTACGCTTTTTTTTATTATTCATCTGGTTAACGGCTATTGCCATTTTTCCAAAACGGCATAGGTAAAGAATTTTGAGGAAAAAGTGGAAATCTAGAATTCAAATGAATATATTTTGCTTTATTTCTCAATTCTTTAGTTTTGTGACGTACTTGCAGCTGATGAAAGCAAATCTCTTTGTATATCCAGTTGAAGCAATTAAAAAGTTCTTCATCTAGTATCAAAAACACCTCAACTGTATTATTATTGTGAAGAGAGGGATCACTTCACAATAAACAAATAAAATAATAAAATTATTTTGCTTGAGCTCGTTGAAAAGGAATGACTTGCTAACAACGGCTCACGAGAATTTGTTCGGAGACTCCTATTGCCAATCCGACCCTGTGTAGCAATGATCCCCAGCATAAAGATTGGAACAAAAGATTGAAGCAATGTGAAAGAAATCTGAACAATGTTATAAACAAAACCACAAGTTGGACACCCTTTGAAATGCTGCATGGATATTCCCCGCGATTCAACCATGGTATCCTTAGAATGTTGGCAGATCCAGATGCAAAAGAATGGAACAACCCTGAAATACTACAGAGTAATGCGGCTCAGGAGATTGAACGAAATCAGGAGAAAATGAAGATTGCGTATGATGAGAAAGGAAGTTGTGCAATACACTTCAAACTCGGCGAGGTCGTTGTTGTAAGAAGATCACCTTTACATACCGGAAACCCAACTAAAACGAAATATTGTGGTCCATTAATAATTGTAAAGGTTCTACCTAGCGATACATACAGAATTATGCAACTAAAACGGGAGGAGAAGGGAAGATTTTATTCGACCACAGCCCATGTTAGCCAGTTAAAGTCATGGCGATGTCAAACTGAGTTTGGAAAAGAAAACGAGGATGATGATGACGTACTAACTTCTGACTAGTTCTAAAACTTACAGTTACGGACATAAGTTTGATCATATTGTTTATTTGTATTTGAAAAAAGTTTAGTTATTTTAGTCGCTACTATTGTTGAGTGTTGTTACAAACATGAATGAGTGAGTAAGGACTATTTAGTTATACAACCGTGGACGATTTTACCGTCCGGATGGTCGAATGTTAGCACTGAAAGGGAGAAGCAGAAGAAAACGAGACAACCACGAGCTGGAACGTGGAAATAAGAATTAAGAAGGAACAAAAGGTAAACAGAATGAGTCTTTGAATGTAAGAAAAAGGAAAATAAAGTTTGTTTTTGTTAGTGATGTTTTAAAGCAGCCATTCTGGTGATTTTCCTCCTAAGTAGATCACAACGGTTAACACATGTTAACGAATATAAAATTACATTTAAATTAATTATCAGTTACTGAACTAATGAAATCGTGTAGTATGTTGTAGTTTTCTCAGGTCACATGACATCATTTAATTGATTTTTACCCCGATTTCTCTATTGACAAGTTGAGAAATTTTGATGTTTGAAAATTCCTGATCATATTTATGAATAATTTCATGTCTAAAAATACGCGATTTGGTCACTGACATATGCTACCCAAAAATTATTTAGGCGTCTGGGTCCGAGTTTTTTCACACATTCATGAATATTATTCTCCTCAAAATATTTACACTCTAAAAAATTAATTCATGAAAGATGCTCAGAAAATGAAAATGACAAATTCCATGAAAACCTGTTAAAATTTCCCTTCATTTTCTTCCATATGTTTGTAATGACAATCTTTTTTTCTATTTTACAAAAAATAAAGTTACACACACACACACACATATATACTGTTGGTAAATACGGATATGGGGAAAGGAATGAACGTGGCGATCAACTCATCGAATTTGCAGAAGCTGAAAACCTTAGCATCATGAATTCATTTTTTAAGAAGAAACCGCAAAGAAAATGGACATGGAAACACCCAAATGGGGGAACTAGTGAAATTGACTATATCCTGGCAAACAAGAAATCAATTATTGAAGATTGCAGTGTACTGAACAGATTTAATACTGGAAGTGATCATCGAATGGTGAGATGTAAAGTGCACTTAAATACTAAATTAGAACGACAGAAGCTCATTAGGAAACAAGTAAGTAAGAGGGTGGATCTAATGAAACTGAAAGTAAATACCGAGGCATTCAAGTTGGAATTAAAAAATCGCTTTTCTGCACTGGAAGGACTTATTGATGAAAGTGATATCTCAGAAGCAAATGAAAACATTGTTAAGACAATAGTTGAAACTGCTGGGGAAATTGGTGGTGTAACCTGTAAAAAGCACAATAGCAAATTATCTGAGAAGACGAAACAGCTCATGAAAAGGCGAAGAGATATGAAGGTGGACAATCGAAATACCAGTTCCAGGATTGAGTACATAGAACTTTGTAAAACTCTGCGCAAAAGCATGAAAGAAGACATAAGAAAATTCAACTGTGAGCTAGTAAGGAAAGCCATTGAAAATAACAAGAGCCTTAGGGTTGTTAAAGGAAGTTTATCTGTTGGGAAGAAACACATCATTGCATTAAAAGGAGAGGATGGCACCGTAACAAGAAATAGGGAAGAAATACTTAGAAGAGTTGAAGAATTCTACAAAAATCTATACGAAAGTAACAGTGAATTAAACGAAGACATTGAAATAGTCGAAGGAACAGCTCCTAAAATCTTAAAAGAAGAAGTTTCATTTGCAATAAAAAATATGAAGAAAGGAAGAGCCCCTGGTGATGATGGTATTACATTAGATATCCTAAAAGAAGCTGGAGAATATGTAGAAGACATACTTGCAAAATTCTTTACCAAATGTCTTAACAGCGGTAACATACCAAACCAATGGGATTCTGCAACAGTAATTCTTTTGCATAAAAAAGGTGATAAAGAGGATTTGAAAAATTACCGACCAATTAGCTTGTTACCTGCTATTTATAAAATCTTCACAAAAGTGCTAACACATCGCCTGCAGAAAAAATTAGATGCAGCTCAACCAAGAGAACAAGCTGGATTTCGAAGTGGATTCAGTACAGTGGACCATATTCAAGTATTAAGAGAATTAATTGAAAGAACACATGAATATGAACTTCCATTGTGTGTTGCATTTATTGACTATGAGAAGGCCTTTGACTCTATAAAAACATCAGCAGTCATCAACTCTTTAAGATCAACAGACATTGAGGATGTGTACATTGACATGGTGAAACGTGTGTATAAAAATGCAAGTGCAAAATTTCGGTTACATAAAGATACCAAAACTATCAAACTTGGCAAAGGGGTGAGGCAGGGAGATACCATTTCTCCAAAACTTTTTACTTCTGCTTTACAGATGATTTTTCAGCTGATAAATTGGAATAACAAGGGAATAAAAATAAATGGTGAATATTGAAATCATCTGCTGTTTGCTGATGCAGACATTGTTATTTTTAACGAAACAATACAGAGTTTCACCATGAGATTCCATAACAAAAAGTTATTTCGACACTGGCGTAAGGTTTAAAAACACGACGTTTCGGGAGCCAACTGCTCCCTTTGTCAAGTGAAGGCAGAATGTTTATTTTTTATTGTTATTTTTTCAACGGACCCATTAGAACTCCAAGACATGGTACAAGAGCTCTCAACTAGAAGTAAAGAAGTTGGACTCAAGATGAACCTACAAAAAACTAAGATCATGTTCAATAATTTCGTAGAGGAAACAAAAATACAAGTTGACAACATTGAGCTAGAAATTGCTGATTCATATATTTACCTTGGCCAGCTGATTTCAATGGATGGCAACATTATGAAAGAACTCAACAGACGTATTAAACTTGGCTGGAGTGCATTTGGAAGAAATAGTTTTATCCTGAAGGGGAAAGAAAGGTCTTCAACCAGTGTGTATTGCCAGTCCTCTCTTATGGATCAGAGACATGGAGTCTAACAGTTGGAGCAATACGAAAGTTACAGACAACGCAAAGGAGCATGGAGAGGTGCATGCTTGGAATAACTAGGAGAGATCGAAAAAGGAACACTTGGGTGAGAGAGCAAACTAGAGTAGAGGACATCATTGTTAAAGTAAAAGGGCTGAAATGGCGATGGGCTGGGCATATTGCAAGAAGAACTGATCAACGATGGACAACAGAAATTCTGAACTGGATTCCAAGAGACCACCGAAGACCTAGAAAACGTCCTCAAACTAGATGGGTGGATGAAATAAGAAAAGAGGTTGGGGTGACGTGGAAACGAATGGCCCAGGATAGACTTGTGTGGAAAGCATTTGGAGAGACCTTCATCCAGCAGTGGATAGATAATGGTTGAATATGATGATGATGATATATATATATACTTTTTTTGTGTATGTGTAAAAGGGTAACCACAAAACAAATGATCTGGGAAATTTTAAGCAAAGTTTCTTGAAATCAGGAAAATGTCAAGGAATTTTTTCCCCAGTTCTGTAACCACCATGTTATACTGTATTAATTATGTAGATTGATGATATCTGTGATTAGATTTACTCTTTTTCAACTCTTTAGAAAGTTTGTTAAAAATAATCATGAACCAGCAATAATGGCGTCCCAAATGGTAAAAGGCATACTCTGTTTAACCAATAAAAAAAATGCGGTTTTTAAATGCAAGTAGCATTTATGACTCAGTTTTCATATGTTGAAAGATATTCACTCTGGTTTTTATATATAAAATCACACAGTTCTAGAAAAAATAATCTATGTAGGTTCTAGAAATTTTTAATTTAGAAGTTAATGTATTGTGGAACAGCAACACTTCAACCCTAAAATACCAGTGTTTGGTTTCCCCTGATAGGGTTATCATGGAAGAATACATAATTTTTATATGCCCCTGAGTTTCTATGGTTGAAAAAGAACATGTTTATAATCACTCATGGCCATAGTGGATAGTTTTATGATTGCTCAGCTGCAAAAAATGTCCAATAAAAATATAAAAAGGTTTCTTGGTGTATTATGTTCTTATGGTTTGGTGTATTGTGTTCTTATGATATATTATGTCCTATTGTATGTGTATTGTGTTTTTTAGGTGTGAAGGAACTTTTTCCCCAAGCTATGAATCTAAAAAACCTTATAAATACGGAGACCTTCGAACCTATTCTCATCATAATATCACCTGGTGTTGATCCATCTCAAGAACTTCAGGAACTGGCAGCTGCAGTTGTTGGTGCTGAAAATTATATGCAGGTATTTATTCTAAGGAGATGTCGTATGGTGCTTTTCCAAATATAGAACATCGTTCAATTCATAAAAATGAATATTTTTGAGTAACATACTAACCTGTCCTTTCACAAGCTTTCAATGGGCCAAGGACAAATGGACATTGCACTGCAATACTTGACAAAATGTGCCACAGAGGGAGGATGGCTGTGCTTAAAGAATTTACATTTGGTGACACCGTGGTTACCAGTTCTTTTAAAGGTTTGCATACTATTTATTTGTGCCATTTGATGGGTATAATGCTTTTCTATAAAGTAGATAAATGCACAAACGTACACTAGCACACCAAATTAATGAACAATTCTGTCTGACATATTCATACACTGCCCAGGTCATTGAAAATTCTCTTCATCTATAAAAAATGAATAGATCTGTACACTGTTTAAATCAATGAGCAATTTTCCATCTATTACTTATGGGCAAAGTTGTGCACTAAGCAATTCTGCCCATCTGTTTGGTTGCCCCAAAAGTAAAATCATTGTTTTCTTTATGAGGTAATAGTTCTTTTTAGATATAAAATATTTTATTATACAAAACATATTGACCATTTTGGTTCATAACTTTTTCCATCCATGAGGCAATTTCATAATTCCATCTTCCCAGATCTTCAGATCTTTTTTTCTGACAAAATATCCTAGCAAGGGCATTTCGCAGGCCTCCACAAAATCAAGGTTTTTGACATTATGCAAGTTTTGTAGAGATCAAATGTAATAAAAATCTGAAGGTACAAGATCAGATTAGTCATTGCTTAGTTCTTTAGACTTTAAAAGGTTTAGATTCCTCAGAAAGCTATAGGCTCCAGCACAGCATAGCCCTTTTTGTCCTTGCGTCATAAAACCAAAAAATATAAATATTCTCTTCTAATCCCATCATATGCACAGTATGACAGTCTTGAAGAGTAAACTAGCCTTGCGAATAATTAATGGAGATTGTGTTGGTTTAATTCAATGTCTTTTTCATCGCATGTTATTAAAACAAACCATTTTTCATAAGTCGTCAGAATCTTCTTCAAAAATAGCTTGTTATTATGGCATTTTAGTAGTGAATTGCAAGACAATATTCCATCGACTCTCTATCTCTCGCTGTATGTACGGTCTCACCTTGCTTGGCGCAGAATCACCATTGTTGTCCTTGCGCCATAAAAATACAACCAACTGACCGATCTTTTTCTCTCAAATTATGTGGGAACTAAGCATCACATCTGAAAGACATGCCAAGGTAGTGTAAATGGTTTTCAATGCTAGATTTTGGTGCTTTTAATCATAAGCATAGCCAGGGGGTTTGGGGGTTGTAACCCCCCATTGCAATGAAATTTTGTATATTTAACATAGGAATATACGAGTTGCAGCTCTGTAACCCCCTCCTTGTTGAGCCTAAACCCCACTTACGAACTTTCTGGCTACGCCTATGTTTCTAATATCTAAGCAATCTGCCGTGTTGTGCAACACGAATTATTTTCTGTTAAAGTGGTTGTTACCATCATCAATAAACTTACCAAAATGTGTGTGTGTGTGTCGTTGGTAATACTAAAATCTCCATCATGAAACTTTTTAATCTATCTTGTTTGTTCGCAGCACTATCACATGGACATGAGAAATCTTTTTTATTTGTACCATGATTTTCCTTTATGGAAATAAAAAAGAATAAATGTTCGAAAATACATCTTCTCAACACTCAATTTAAAAACCAGGTCAATTCAAGAAAATTTAACTAAAGGTGATGTCTTGTTAAATTGTCCATTGAAATATCAACTTTCAGAATATATGAATATTTTATTGGTTAGGACACCTCTTTGTATTTAAAACACAAAAATGCAACCTACTACAGAAATCCAACGTTACTTTTTGACTGACCCAATATAATAGGCGGACAGAATAGTTCATTGATTCCGAAAGTTCCACAAGAAAGGAAGAGAATGTGTTGCAGTAAGAAAGTTAAATAACTTTTGATTAAGAATTTTTCCATCTTCGCCACTGCAATGCATATGATCCAGGAGTGAGTGAACTGGGCCATCTCAAAGGACCCCAGAGCTTGGATTGTCGGAAGTCAAGACTTCTATATATAGCCCATGAGGGCAAAGATCTTGTCACCTATGAGGGCACACCGACAGCCCAGTCTGCCCCTGTGTGAATCTAGTTACTGCTTGTTAGCCTTATTCTCCATGGTTTTAGTTCTGGATGAAAAAGGCTTGTATGTTTTTATCGCACTTGCAGTATAGTGACAACCTACAGTTTTATGTAACAAAATATATCTGACTTTTCCTATATAACTATTACTGAAATTGTATGCCCAATTAAATGCTGAACTTTATTTAAAGTTCTTAATTTCACTTTTTTTTGTGATAGTTTAATTTAACATTTATGACAATACTTGAGTTTTGGTTGACTAATTTTTCATGTAAATTATCAGGCATTGTCCACTCTGAAACCTGTCAAAAACTTTTGTTTGTGGTTGACGTCTGAAGTGCATTCAAACTTCTCAGCTGTTCTTCTTGAGATGTGTGTCAAAGTAACCTTTGAGGTATTAATTATTGTACCATATTTTAGGATATTCAATAGCATGTTCAAATTTTTTTTATCTCTGTCATCATAGTTTATCCAAAAGCTTTTAAGATTGAAGAACCGAATTTTTTGTTTTGTAAAGCATTCATATATTCACATGTGTATTGTATCGTAAGGGTTTTTTTTTTTTTATGTTATACTTTGTTCGTGGAAAGTTGACCAATGGTATCGTTAGAATTCACAGGAGCTGATGTCATAAACAGGCTATTTCATTATAGCAGAGGGGAGGACATCATTTTAGAAGTGGTTTTTAGCGAACATTGGTCAGCGCCAAAAACCAGTTCTGAAATGGCGTCCTCCCCTCTGCTTTAGTGAACTATCCGTTTGTAATGTCAGCTTTCATGAATTCTAATGGTACCATCGGTCAACTTTCCGCGAACGAATGAACTATACATTTGAACACCCGCTTTGGTAATACCCACATTGGAGTACTTTATTTTTTTCACTAAGAATTTTGTATTTCATGGGTAGCAGTTCTATCTTCACTGTAAGTACATGTATATGAAAGCGAAAAAAGTATGCATTATGTAGGATTAGTTATATAGAATACATTATATATATATATATATTATGCGTTATATAGAATGCATGACAGTTTGCATTAATAATGAGAACTTTAATTAGCATACCTAAACATTGAAAAATATATCTTCGCGTTTCATGTAAATGGAACTATAGTTTGTTCACGAAAAGTAGTCTGATGGTAGAGGACAGGCCTGTAGCTAGGATGAAGGAGAAACTAGGGCAAGGCAAAGGGCCTATGGGGCACAGGGCATTGTTCTATATATATAAATAGCTTGATGGAGCAACTGGGGCCAGGCCCCTGCTCGGCTACAGGCCTAGTAGATGGTCTAAATATGGGCTACCACTTTTATTTCAGGAACTGTAGTAGCCAAACCCTTGAAGATTTTCTAAATGTGATATTCTAATATATAGCTAGAACATGTCTGCTTCATAATGCGATACAAAAATAAATTTTCTAAAAATAATGTTTTCTTTGAATTATTAATTAAATGTAAAAGTAAAATTGTTGACTTTTAAAAATGTGGTCTATAGAAGGGCTACCCTCAAAATATTGTAAAATACTAATTAAGAAAGAACATTGTATATGTGACATTTTTTACTTTAGATAAATGATTAATTGTGACATTGAACTTGAAAAATACACTATAAAATAATAAATTTAATGAATTTTTAAATATGACAAGTCAAAGCTTTGCATTTTTAGATCGAAATATTTAAAAGCATGAAAAATTACTGGTAATAATAAACTTGCTAACAGCCTATTTACACAGGTTGCAAATATACACATCGTTTTTTAGCATATGTATACTCACAGTGCGAAAAGGGGAGCCGCGAAATAATGAAAAAAAAGTAGATGATATATTTTAAGGCAAACTTTTTTTTTTGCTTAAAAAAATGTATTTAAACTGTGTGTTTTGTGATCAATATAAATACAGCAAATATATTAGTCTACATATTCTGAATTCGACTATGAGCAGCGAAATATTTAATTTTCTCTAAGAGGACAGTTATATCCAAGGATGTAGCCCTAAATGAAAAATTTTCCTTGATCCCAGTGTTATGGGGATTTTTCAAAATCCTGGGGAAAAAAATAAAACAGTATTAAGTGGGGCCCTTTTTGGATAGCAAGCCCCTACCAATGAAAAATCCTTGTCGTGACTCTGGTTATATCCATAAGTTTTGGAAGCATTAGAGTATGCCCCAAAAAAGCCTAAATATTGGCTACCCGATATTTAGACCTACTTATGTAGGTAGCCCATATTTAGACCATTTTGCTTAGTGACGCTTAGAGCGGTGGCAGCCATTACTACGCAACTGTATTCGTTATACGATTTATGTGAAAATAAATTTAAAATGTCAGTAATATGGTGCATTTACCAAATTAATTCTTAGTTAAACATATTATTGTTACGAAAATAGAACAAACATACCTATAAAATGTTTTGCTGTGGTAAAATACACAAAATAATATGTTATGTAACACAACACCCGAACACATTGGGTGCAAGTGACCTACTGTTCCTCTTTAATTCCGTTGTTCTTGAATCACAGTTTCGCATAACTTTCACTAAAGGACAGCACTCACCAGACCCTGAACTTCAACTAGCCCATATTTAGATCATCTCCTCTACCATTAGAATTAACAGGAGCTGATGCCACAAATGGCGTATCTAATTACAGCAGAGGGAAGGGGAGTACATCATTTCAGAACTGTTTTTTAGTGAACGTTTGTCTGCGCCAACAACCAGTTCTGAAATGACGTCCTCCCCTCTGCTGTAATCGGCTAGGCCGTTTGTGATGTCAACTCCCGTTATTTCTAACGGTACCATCGGACTACTTTTCGTGAACGAACTATACCTTCTTTAGAAATCCTGTAAGAAACCAGGAAACCAGCTCTTTAGTATATTTTATTTAATTGAAGAAAACCAACTTTGTTTGACTGCCATGCTACGATACATTGTTTGGTAACTTACGATTTTTAACGTTGTTATTATTGCTATAAAAACTTATATGTATAAGTATTCAACCTAATTTCTAATTCCAAAGTTTCATTAAAAACTTTTTGAGAGATAAAATCTTCTAAAATGTTTATAATCTGCCTTTTCATGCCATTTCATTCTCTCAATTATTACTCTAGAAATTAATATCGTTTTTAAAACTAACACCTTTTGAATGAGGAACTGTATCTTTCTCAAAGTGTTCTAGAGAATTCTGGGCCTTAATTCTAAATCCCGTACTTTAAAATATGAAATCTATATCTGATGAAATACTTTATTCCTGCATGCAAAAATGACTGAAAATTAATTCTGATAAATCCTCCCCTCCCCTTCACCTTTGATACTTCTATGATAGATGCTAATAATTTTCAGGAAATGGCTGTATTAAAATATTTTCCTTTTTTTTTCAGTCTCCACCAGGAGTAAAGAGAAACATTCTGCGCACTTACGAGTCGTGGACTCTACAGTTTATTTCGAAGAATAAAAATATTCGTCGAGCTCAGACGTTATTTACATTAGCTTGGTTCCATGCTATTATTCAAGAAAGACGAACTTACATTCCGCAAGTAAGCTTTCAGATGTTGAGGGTTGCACCGCATGGTCTTTGCCCTCCTTGCACCATAAAAATTCAACTAACTAGTACTAAGGATGAGCATCGATGTTTTCACCATCAGTGGTGAATGGCTGATGTTTTGAGACCATCGATCTTTTTATAAGAAGTAGAAGTTGTCGCTGGTCGGAACGATGTTTTTACTGTAATATCGATTTTTTGTTTAATAATGTGAGATATTTGTAATTTAATCTTAGGTTTCTACAATTTAAAATCTTAGTTTTAATAACACTATTCGAAATTACCGATTCGCGATTACTTATGTTTAATATAGTGTTTAACTGACTACAGTATCGGGGAATCTGTAAACCTGTACATTAAGTTAGCCTGCACATGTAATTAGGTTGACAACCAATGAGGGAACTTCTTTTCTGAAGGTATTAAAAAGATGAAATTGTAGTTCATTAACGTTATTTGAAATAAATGAACTGTTAATTTTTAGAATGGTCATATTCATTCAATTGTGTTGGTGCCATTTTTAAGTAAACGGCTGTGGCCAATTTTGGCAGATAATTTTATAATGGACCGATTGTGGTGGGTGAGTGACTAACCATGGCCCCCATAAAGCTGGAGAAGTCAGTCGTAAATAAAAATCTAAATGCTGTCATTTTTAGTCGGTGACCCCTGGCTACTGCATGGATTCGCATAAAGTACTAATAACCATTTTTCTTACATTCCATAGATGATTCCATGTGGCCACTGTAAATTTTATATTATTTTTTAATAAATAATTCAATTTAGTTGTACAGCAGTATGCCAAAAGCAGTGTAGGAAAGGGTGGGGCTCAAGGTGCTCAAGCCCCCCCCTCACATTCGATATTCAAACACATTATTTTATCATCACATAATCATCTTTAAAGCCGCTTGAGGCCCCCACTGCCATAAGTTTTAAATTGCTATGTTACTGTCCAAAAGAAATTCCTGCGAATAACAATTCACTTATATTTACCTTTCACATAATGTACCTTATGTTCTGTATTTAATGTTATATGCCTATGTAACATTTGTGTAACACGGAGGCAAAATCACATGTTAATGATTTTAAATTATATGAAAATAATTCCTACGTCATTTCAATTTCGAAGAGTCGGCCAGTGTTAAGCAATTATTCAGTGTGCATACTTTATGTGGATGAAGTAGTCCGGGGTTTGGTTCCCTAGGCCTTAAGAGGTTCGGATTCCTCGGAAAACAGTAGGTCCCGGCGCAGCATGACCACTGTAGTCTTTGAGCCGTAAAACCAAAAAGAAAGAAAGAAAGTTATGTGGATGAAGGCAGTGCATGACCTGAAAACATGCATCGTTAAATTGAATATGAATTGGATCTAGGGGAGGCTCAGTCTCCCCTAGCTCCAATCTTTTACAATTATTTATCCTTTAAACAATTATCCTTACAATAATTTGTAAAGGATAAATAAAAATCAGAGTTTGGCATTATGAGTTGTCTCATTATGTTGTAAAACAAAATCTTGTCTTGCATTTTGTTTTCGTTATCAAAATGTGCAAATTCTAACTAGCGTAGAAGGCTAGAGGCAGGATTTGACTGCAGCTTCTGCGCTAATGTTATGATAATGTAGAAGCTGATTTAACAGGAGAGAAAGGAAAAAGTGAACTAAAGTAAAAGTTGGTTTCCAATTGCTATGGTTTCTTACACTGGAGGCTTGAAAATTCGCAGTCTTTCGAAAGTAAATTAAAAAGTTGTGCTTCGATTGACTCCAAATTTTACAAGAGGAGAGTTTATGGAGCTATTTATTAGATTGCCTTGATTTGGATGTCATTTTAAATTACTTGACATCTCTAATAAACCTATTTATTGTTGTCATTTTAGAATGCAACTATGAAATTCTAGGATTAAATAATGTTTTTATAATTCTAATCACAGTTTATGTTAACTCAAAAAATCATGAATTTGAATTCTGTAACTCTCTTTTAGGGTTGGACAAAATTTTACGAATTCAGTTCGGCTGATTTAAGAGCAGCAGTAGATATTATTGACCGCCTTGATTCCACTTCTAGTAAGTAAAATTCGAAAATTTTATAATTGTTGAAAACACGGTAATTATTGAGTTTGGAAATGAATGGTTTAGAAATGATCTTTTTACAATGTCACTCTAAAAAGATTTGCGTATTTCTTGGCATAATTATATGTTTAAAAAAAAAACTACGAAGAAGATAGGATTTTAAGAGGATTCACTAGAATTCAAGGTAGCGGAATGCTATCACAATCAGATGAAATTATTTTACTAGCTATGTTGACGACTTTTTTTTCTCAATGCAAGGTGATATTCAATGGGATTTTATCCACGGATTATTTGCATCAGCAATTTATGGTGGCCGTGTGGATAACTCGTTTGATATGAGAATTTTATCTTCGTACTTGAAAGAATTTTTCACTTCAAGTGTTATAAGTGGGACATCGGGAAGCAAGAAGCCCTTGGTCAGTGATATGTATTTGCCAGGAAGTGCTGAATATAAGGTAAAAAAAATTATACTATGAAGTAAAGTTAAATTTAAAATTTATTAAAAATTCAACAGAAGTGCTCACATTAATTTTTCAAATAAACCTATTCTTTTTGTTCCCAAGTAACTAATTTCAGTTATTTAACTCATGGTTTTCTTTTTCATTATAGCAGTTATATTTCACACTCAGTTTTATGTATACCTTACTATACTTGAAGTTGTTTTATTTAAAAGATTAAAAGGATTTTTGAGAATTTGCCCTAAATTTCATAAGATAGAGATAAACAACGTAGTGTAGCAAAAGAAAATGAAATCTCTTAAATAAATGAAATATTTGCTTCATTTTATAGCCGACAATAACTTAATTTTAACTTTTTTTGTCATGGAAATTGTTTTCATAATAATATATTGGTATTTGTACTGTCTTATTTGGCTATAAAAATGTGTATTAACTTTCCCTGCATTTTCTAACAAACTGACATCTTTTCTAGCTTCTTTGTTGACCTTTTGTAGTGCTATTTTCACATTACTTCTGCATGCCAGGCCCGTAGCCAAGCTTGGGCCAGCTGGTGTGTGGCCCCGGTTGCCCCATTGAGCTAGTTATTTATACATATATACAGAACAATCCCCATGCCCCGTATGCCCTTTGCTTTGCCCCAGTTTCCCCTTCATCCTGGCTACAGGCCTGCTGCATGTTATTAATTTAAAATCTTCAAGCTCTCTTAGTTGTTGTTTTTTTTTTAAGTTTTTGATATTTATTTAATGTTTTGTTTCATTTAATTTGCAAACTCTGTTTATTTTTAATATATTTCAGGAATACATTCGTCTTATAAAGTCATTACCAGATGAAGACAAAACGGAGTTTTTTGGACTGCCAGCGAATATTGAACGTTCTGTACAAAGAACTAACAGCACACGTATTATTAGCCAACTAAAACAACTCACGAGGCACATAGAAGTCACCGACGCCCTTAATCCTCAACGCTGGAGCACAGAACTTTCACCTATTCTTGTGTTGTGGAAGAAACTCAACCAGGTTTAACTTTAATCCTTTATACGTTACACTCACGTTGCGTGCATCCCAAATGGTTTTCAGATTCAATGATGTATATTTTTTTTATGTTTTAGGGCTCGCAGCTTATCCATATGCAAGTGCTGCCAGCGTTAGAGGTCAATGCTATTGAAAATGAATTGCCTCTGGAAACGTTTGTCCATCTCGAGCATCAGAATGGATTGAAATTAATTCAGCTCATTCACACCTCTTTAGCTGCAGTGAGCAAAGTCATTCGAGGAGCAATTTTGCTCAACAGTGAAACGAAAAAGCTTGTTGTGTCTCTCTTGCAGAATGAAGTAAACACCTGATATTTTAAAAAGTTTAATGATTTATCCATAGTTTAATTATGTAGTATTTATATTATATAGTAGTATTAATTATCTACCGATTTGCATCCAAAGCAAAAATTATCAAACGCCCCCCATTCAGACATGCACTTCAATGTCATCTCTTCATAATGAACCTCCAGCTTATATTTATTTATTTAACAAGAAACATCTCTGTGATTTACTTTTTTCATGGATACCTCAAGCACATGGATTCAAAAACTTTTCATATTACTTAAAATCAGCAGCATTCATTGTTTTCCTTCAGACTTTTACTTTTAAATGGTGTATTTAAAATTTCTGTACCATGTCCTCAATGCTATATTAATTGCATTTTTATGGCATAAGCACAACAAATATCACGGTGTGCAACTTCATTCTATGGAGGTATTCTTTAAAAAGAAAGCAGGTCATTCCATGTCAACTCAACGCGGCTCACAAACTGACATTATCCGATTTCTTTCAAAATTGGCAGAACTGTTGCACACCATGACTTATAATTATCTGTCAAATTTCAGATTTTTACCGACTTTTTTTTCCAATCGGATTTTTAAACTTCCAAAAATGGACGAAAAATTGCATTGCCGCACAGCATAAAACAGCATGTAACACTTCGTCTATTTGTGTAACTGAGCTGAATGAGGGCTCGTTTTAAAGCTCTTAATGTGAGGTTTTCAGGGAAGGGTAACACGGCCATGACACATAGGGCCAAGGTCGTGTAACCTTTGACCTTCAATATCTCAAAACATGTCCCTTTTGTTTTGCATGATTTTTTTAATTTTAATGGTTAACTACTTAGTTCAATGCCAATTTTCAAGCTGGAACTCGAATGAGATGTTAGGTTATTAAATTTTATACGTCACAATAATAACCATCAATACCATAATTTAACTCATTTCTTTTCGTTGCTCGCGTACGGAGTTTATAAATATAGAAACAGTGACTCAAAATTACATTCTTAATCATTTATAATAATTAACCTAAGCACAGTACTTACTACAATTTTCAGTAAATTGACATGGAACTATTGATTTTTTCTTTTGAACATCTTCATTTCAGTTGATACAGTGTCCTATGTAAAAATTGTGTAAGTTCTTCCTGTTGTAGTATCTACATCTACTTTCTGCAATATGTCACATCTTGGCAAAATTAAAATATCTTCTTTTGTAGGATATGCAAAAGAGGATGAAGGTCCATGTGAATGTAGAAACATAATCTTAATTTCTTCGGTTTCCATTTTATATAAATCGAACACTACGCAGATTAAATCAAACAACAATGTCAATCAATCAACGTTTATTGGCGTAGTGATACCAACGCCGATGGTATGGCGTGGGTTCAGGTCCCACCGAAGGCAGAAATATTTATTTTCTTTCGAACGTTTCACCATCTAATCACGCCATACCATCGGCGTTGGTATCACTACGCCAATAAACGTTGATTGATTGACATTGTTGTTTGATTCTTCTGTTTCTTCAAAAGTATTTAGTACGCATCCAACCTACCAATTATCTTCATAAATACGTGTTACAAAGCCACAAATGTCTATGAATACAAGTTCATTTTCACTTAAAATACACAGTTTTTGAGATTGTGGCATTAGAATACACTTTCGTTTCAGAGGTTGTTGTTGTTACTAACTGGAATAAAGCAGTGCACCTGTCTGGGATTACAGCGCCGCCTCCGGCGGCCACCCTTCCCAATGAAACCCTTGCACAATCCTCCTCCTCCTCCTAAAGCAGTGCAATTGCTGTGTTGCATATAATTCGTGACATTTCAAAACGTTTCTGCAACAACTGTCTTTCAACCTCATGCTGGTGTTCAGTGAAGTAAACAAAATCACATGCTTGAATATTTTCAGTTGCCCAGTCATAGAACTGACGAGCTGTCATAACTGTTGTGAACTGAATGATCTCTGTAAGCTGGCTTTGGCTGCTAGTCTCTTAATAGTTCCTCTTAAACCATCACAGGCACTTTTACCATGCGAAAAGCATAGAAGTGCCATTCAGCTGATATAACAAAATCTGCTTTGTGGTAGCAAAGATTAATGAAATTTTTTTGGTTTTTATAATGGGCATCTGCTCCATCAGAAAAGTAATAAATGTGTTTGGGCTTATTTGATTTTTTTTCTAAATAGGCAAGTAAATGATGTTGAAAAAGGTGAACTGCAACAGTAGCATGATGCAGGCATTTTGAAATTACAACATAGCTGATATGTTTTACATTTTCAACGTCTTTATAATAAATTACAACAGGATGTATTGTGGCTTGATAATTGTTCCAATGAAAGCCTTGTGCAGCATCCTGTAGTATAAAAGAATAGTTTTCATCGAAGTCACATATTACCAAAAATTCATCATGTTGAAGTTTCAATTTTACTTCATTTTGAAATAATGCTTGTTCTTTGGCTAAAAAGGAATGCTTACAAAGAATCGTCGGTTTTCAATAAATGTATTTACAAATTCCTTTACTGGTTTAGTTGCCACCATCAGTGTGGTTCGATCTGTGGATACCCACTGGTTAAATGTCAGTTCATCAATACCTCTGGAATTAAGCAAATCAGAAAGATGAGTGTGTAGTTTTCCTGTTCCTGTGCATAACTTGCATTCACGTAAATAACAAGCTGGCAAAGGTAGATTACCAATAATATTAGCTAGTTTAAACGTACCAAAGAACTTCTCTATGTTTGTGGTGATTGCATTACTATGCGAGTAATTACATTGTGTTAAATACAGTACTTCTGCTCAGCACAGTATTGTAAGCACTTGACCCATAAACCAATGCTTTAATGACTGCAAATTCAGACGTATCTGCAATGATTAAGCAATATGTATGGTATTGGTGGAAATTGTGCTTATTGTTTATACATAAAAATTAATAACTTAAAATTGAATCATAGTTCCAACTTGAAAATTGGCAATCAACTAAGTAAGTAGTTGGTCATTAAAATATAAAAAAAATCATGCAAAACAAAAACATGTTTTGAAATATTGAAGGTCAAAGTCGTGTGACCTTGACCTTTAGTACCCTATTCATGTTACACCTCTCCAAAAACATCACGTCAAGAGCTTCAAAACGAGGCCTCGTTCATCTCAATAGCTTAATTAGAAGAGGAGTTACATAATATTTCATGTTGCTGGGTGATACATTTTTCCAGCCTTTTTTTTTTAAGTTTAAATATTCATAGATTTGTGAAAAGAGCAGAAAAAAAATCTAAAATTTGGCAGGTAGTTATAAATCATAATGTATAACAGTTCTGCCAATTTTTAAAGAAATCAGAGAATGTCGGGTTGTAAACTGCACTTTTCTGCATTGATTTGATATGGAATGACCCAAGTGTTATGTCACTTATTTCTATGAAAAGCCATTATACATTGCACCATTAACAAAATGGGTGCAAAATACCCTCATTAGCTGGTTAAATGTTTAATGTACTTGCAGCCCCTCTTTAAGCTTTTTAAATGTCATTTTTTAAAAAAAAATTAATATAATTTTAAAACCATATTATTACGAGTAAGTGAGCACTTTGCAAATTCCCCGCATACATGTGAATATGCATATATACAGTAAAGCCTCCCTAAGGCGACCATCATCGGTTCCGTGAAAAGACAGTCATTTAGAGAGGTGGTCGTTTGATGGAGGTATATGGTGAGGGAGCTATAAATATAAAATTAAATAGAAAACAATTGAAATTATGTAAATGGGTGGCAAAATATAAATATAAAAAATATAATTTTAATTGCAAGCCATGAAATTTTTTAAAAAAGCAATGAATGGTTGCAGTTCATTTTGATGTTAACATTTTCGCTGTTAAGATTGTTTATGGTGTTATTTATCTGCATTTTTCCACATTTAAACATTTCAGCCAATTTTATTTTTTTTATCAGACTTTCTTGTTCATCTGTGACATTCATTCAATCAATCTGTATATATTTCATCAAGAAAGCATAATTATGTACTGTTGAATACTTAAAACCGTATGTATGGTCTCATCTTGTTTGGTGCAGAATGGCCCTTGCTGTCCTTGTGCCATAAAAATGCAACCAACTATGAAATACAGTGTACCAACAATATGGCAGTGGCTTTGCAGGAGGAGAAAAATGCTGATACAGCAACGACTTGACAAGTCTCGGGTGCCCTTTGTCTTCCTAAATTCGCTGCTGTAAGGTTAAAATCGCTCTTTAACTGGCGTTTTGAAAATGCAAATACGACTGACTGCTTTTTCAAAACCATGCAGCGAACTCTTAACTATTTTTCTTCTCATCAAAATAAGAATATATGAAGAAAATGAAATTCCTCTCTTTTTAGTACCCAAGAATGTGGTCGTTATTAGAGGGAGGGTGGTTTTTGATTGTCTCTGAATAAAGATAAATTTAGCATTGAGCCCATGGGAGGAGGAATTCCGTTTCCAAGAAAGGTGGTTGCCATAGGCGTAGCCAGAAAGTCGTAAGGGGGGGTTATATGCTCAACAAGGGCGGTTACAGAGCTGCAAATCGTATATTCCTATGTTAAATATACAAAATTTCATTGCAATGGGGGGATTATGACAACCAACCCCCCCCAGCTATGCCTATGGTGGTCGCTGAATAAAGTCATTTAGAAAGGTTTTACTACACACACACGCATACATATATACATATGTGTGTGTGTATGTGTACTGTTAATATTTATACTACAGTAAAACTTGCCTATAATGATAAACTACCTATGATATACTTTCTGGTCCACTGATTATCTTTATATACAGATTTCACTGTATCTGAACCACCCCCAAATATTCTTCATGGCAATATTTAGGTGGTCCAGATAGGGAAAAAAAAAGTGTCTTAAATTCTCAAGACCAGAATCTAAATTCGTAACCTCCATTATGTTCACAATTTTTTTAAATTTGAAGGTCCTGTGGTGGTGTAGTGATAATGTGTTCACTTAGCATGTGTTTAATTCAAGTTCCAATTATCAAAAGTAAGAGAAAGAAAAAATTTTTAAAAAAGGCACTGTGACAACAAAGTGTTCACCGTGGTGTGGGGATTTCTTCCCTAGGCCTTAAAAGGGTCGCAGAAAATTTAGGTCGCCTGCCCCATGGTTACGTAATAACGCATTTGTCTATCATGCTATTAACTCGGGTTTGACTCTCAACGGTATCATGGAACGCTTGTCATTTTCCTGCCCACCATAGTTTGAGGTTTGGCTCACATGGCAACAGATATTTGGATTCCTCAGAAAACCGTGAATTCTGGCACAGCATAACCTTTCCTGTTCTTGTACTATAAAAATACAAACCTTAAAACTTGAAAATTACATTCCATAAACGTATGTGGAGAGAGAAAGCCTTTCAGTGTGCATTGTTTATAGTATATAAATGTTTGCCCATATCCTGCCTTTTATTTAAACTCATGGTTAACAATTTTTCGCATTTAGACACCATTGTTGTGGCAAACGAAATGGGAGGGTCCAGAAGACCCACTGATGTATCTCCGCACAGTGGTCAGACGTGCTCAAGCTATTCAGAAGTGGGAAAATAAAATAGCCTCTGGAACGATTTGGAATGAAGTAATGGACTTGTCTGAATTATTCCATCCCGATACTTTTCTTAATGCTTTGCGGCAGCAGACTGCCAGGTTTGTAGAAAATTTATATTCATTAGACCATACTCTATATTATACATGTTATTTCTGTTTATATGCTTTATAACACAAAAACAGCCAAAAGGTCATGACCTGCACTAAGTACGATGCTGTTTTGCTTTTAAATAGCATTTCACGAAGTTTTTACACTATTTCCTATGTGACCTTATTGTACAGTAAAACCTCCCATTAGCAGACACTCACCAGACAGAAAAAAAATTCTCTAAAAGAAGGGTATTTTTTGTGAAGGAAGTTTCTTAGTCGAGAATTTATATTTAACTGTACCTACCTGAGGGTTGATTATTGAGGGGTTTTGTCATAGGCTTAACTTGAAGGATAAATGTAGTAAAAGAGGGAGGGGGCAAAAAAAAAATTGGGTGCAAAAAAATACGATTTTGCTTCTGTTGCAAAAAACGGGTGATCGTGTGCCTTTCCCTGTCAAATAACGCCTGTGGATTTTGCTATATATTTCAAAATCCACCGGTAGAAAAACATCGGTGATTACAAAAACAATTCTGTGGTAACTGTGTGTGAACAATTAAGTTTTAAATTAAGAAACAATTTTTATCAACATTTTTAGGCGTAGTAATAGTAACGCCAATGTTATGGCATGGTTAGATGGTGAAATGTAAAATGCATGGGTAATTTTGTACAAGAATAAATGAATTGTATTAGTATCACTTGTATTTATAGAAACATTTCAGCATGAAATGAAACCATGTAGAAAATTAAAATTTTCACATGTGCATCATAAAAATAATAGAGTATTACTCATTGAGTGTTGTAATGAGAATTTAATGAGGATTAAATGGAAATTGTTATGAGTACAGTTCTTGTTTCCTAGTACAAAAGTTAATTTAGTCATATATTCGTAATTTTTCGAATGGATTGTGGCCAAAGCTTCAGATTACTGTACAAAATTTTAAGGTGTTTTTTTTTTAACTGTTAAGTAAAAATTCAAATAAAAATTTAAAAATAAAAACATTATAATTCTGTCTCTAAAAAAAATCCAATATTTTTGTTGTTGGAAATTCATTTAATATTAATATTATATTTTTTCATTAATTTGTGTGTTATTGGAAACATGGTCGCTGTCTTTTGTTATATAACTATAATATTGTCTTATGTTCTTTAGAGAAATAGGCCTATCTATAGACAGTTTGAGACTAGTTTGTAGCTGGAAAGGCAAAATCTCTGGGGCCAAATTAAGCATAACTATAACCGGCTTATATTTAGAAGGCTGTCTGTTTGATGGTCATCAACTCTCAGCCTGCAAACATGATTCGCCTGTGATTACTCAAATTCCTCCGTTTCTAGCTGCATGGATAGCCAAGGCAAGTATACTTCAAATGGTTTCTTCATATCCCTCCTTCTGCAGAAGATCATTCACACATTATGGAAACGAATTTAAATATCCATTGTAATATGAAAATTAATACTCATGTAGGTGGGGCCCTATCATACGTTTTCTGGCTATATAAGCTGTGGTATTTAAACTGGTATTTTGTTTAACACCAGATATGCCTCCGGAAATAAATTCTTGGTTAGAAGGTTATGTGACCATTCTTTCTGAAACTCCTCACTCCCCTGTGAGACTCCTATTCTGAAAAGATGGAAGAGCAAAGGATATACCATTTCCACATACACATAAAGAGAGTTTATATATTCTTCATCCACGTGGCAAAGAACGCATGGCTACATTAATAGGCCAGAAAACTGATCCAAAATTACATACCGAGAAAATTCGAATTAATGGTCATATTCGAAAAGTGAAAGCTATGGTTACCATTAAAAATCATCCAATGCAAAAAGCCATCGCCATGAGGTTAGGAATACCTCCTGCAACTGTAAATAAAATTATTATCCATGATTTAAACCTTAAAGCTGTACACAAACCGGAGGTTCACAAGCTTCTGCCTCGCCATATTCAGGAGAGGGAGACCAACTGCAAAAAATTGTATGAGAACTTGTCAGGCGAAAAATGGAAGAAAGTTGTGACCCTAGATGAAGCCTGGCTTTATCTAAGTAATTATGGTAAAAAAAAACCCAGTGATTTGGTATCACTTTCATGATAGGATTGACCAGCAAATGTGATTTAGCGAATGCAAAGAAAGCTTCTCTAAGGGATTTATGGTGATTGCTGAATTTAGTTATAATGGAGAATTAAAATTACGTAAAGTGGGATCTAAGATTAAAATCAATTCCCAATATTATCAAAGAGATATTCTGGAGCCGATTTTTCGGATAGATATTCTTAGTCTCTATGGAAATAACACCCAAAACCTTGTCTTTCATGAAGAAAAAGCTTCTAGCCATACTTCGAAATCAGCCAAGGATTTCATGGTGAAATTGCAAAATGAAATCCGAATAATACCCATTCCTTTTAGTCATATCCCTGTCAAGTCACCTAATGCAGCGCCGTTGGATTTTTGTGCGTTCGGTCTCTTGGAAAATGCACTTAGGAAAAGGTAGCCAACATTAGAGGGTTTATGGGAAATATCACAAGAGGAGTAAGAGAAACTTGATATGACTGTACTTCAAAACAGCTTGTTATCATGGAAATATCGTTGCAGGGCAATATTCAAGAACCATGGTCTTCAAATAGGACATTCCAGGAAAAACAAATTTGGATTGACACAGAAATAACAATTTAAATTCATTTCCATAATGTGTGAACGACCTTCGGTATATAAGTTGTTAATACAGAGGGTATTCTAAAAGTAAGTTCTTCTAATTTTTATATCACATTATGCACGACACCGGGAGTTTATGTGGGCAGGGAATATTAGTTCATGTTCAGTGGCAGCACTTGGATCCGGTTTGGCGACCTTCAAGTCCTCAAGCCCCATTTGATAGCCAACCACCATGAAGACTCCACTTCATTTTGACACCAACTGTGAAACATGCAGCGCGATTCGTTTTCTGATGCAAAAAAGGAATCGCCTGTGAACATTTGTCAGTTACACAGCATTTATGGTGAAGATGTCATGTCTATGCAAATGGTTCATCGTTGGTGAAAATATTTATTGAAGGCAGAGAAAACTCACAATGCTTGGCCTCACACTGCTCAAGCAACGGAGCTTCTGCAGAAATTTAAATGAAAAATTTTCAAGCACCCTCCTTACTCTTCTGACTTTGCTCCAAGTGACTTTCATCTGTTTCCTGAACTTAAAAATCATTTCCACGGTCGCCGCTTCGCCAATGAAAACAAACTGCATGAGGAGTTCTAAAACTGGTTTCAGAATTTGGCAGCAGATTGATATGAGGGGGAATTAAAAAATCTGTTGCCCAGGTACCAGAAATGCTTGGAAAGGGATGGAGATTATGTGAAAAAAATAGAAAAATAGTGTGCAAAGGTAAATAAATATGTTTGGAAATTTTCTAATTATTTTTTTCCTTGGTAAGGGAAACTTACTTTTTGAATATTCCCTATAACAATTAAATTGCCAAATTTGGTTCTTCAAAGCAAAAAACAGCCGAGGTCATGATAGACTAAATGAAGTCTTTCAACTACAAAGAATGTAATTTTTATTCTCGTTTTTCAGATTCCATATGACCTAAAACGTGGCCACAAATTATTTTTTTCTTCCATTTTAAAATTCTATAATGATTTTTTTTCTTTGTGCTATCTCTACTATATAACATGTAATCTCAAAGTCACAGCATAAATTTCTTATAAAACATTACTTTCTAAAAGTTTTCTATGAAATGTTTGTAAGGAAAAGTTCCTATTTAGCAGATATATATGAATACATGCATAACTCAGTCCATAAAATAATCTTTGTGATTTTCATACAAAGTAAACTATATACTTTGCTAATCATCCTTTATCATGATTTTCTATAAATATTTAATAGAACTGATCAGTTTAATATACACAATGCTACTCTTATTTAATGCACAAAGATAGCTGTGATTATACTGCACCAACACCTACAGATTTTGATTTTACAGCAAAGGTAATGCTACACTGGTGCTTAGTTTTCCGAGGAATCCAAACTTATACAATAATTTTTGCCACCCACGTTTCAATTACAGCTCAAACTAGAGCTTTTTTTATATTTGGAGAAAAAGAGACGCTTTCCTCATCCTGGATTCGAACCAGGGTCCCTCCGTTTAGCCCGCGGTGTCTTGACCTACTAGACGAATGAGGACAAGAACAAATGCATTTTTCTCCGTATATTAGGATGTAAGATATTATTACCCTTTTCTCCAAATATAAATAAAAAGCTCTAGTTTGAGCTATATGTACGTGGGTGGCAAAAATTATTGTATAATAAATTCCCCCACGAAAAACTCACAAAAATCTCTCCCCGGAGGCTTTTCTGTGTTGACCATTATTTGGCAATTGTGTTATCCCTGTGAAGGGTAATAATATCTTACAATCCAAACGTCTTGAAGTTTAAAAAACCAACCCCTGGACTGCAGTAAGCCAATAAGCGTTTTTTTTCCATCTTTGCAAATTGAATCTGTAGTAACTGTACGTTAGACAAAAGTATTACCACACCACAGGGTCTGCAGTTTTAACTTCCTTTTCTTATGCAATCGAACCATGGACTGTAGATCCATAGAAAAAAATAGCAAACCCTGGGTCCTATCATAAACAAAATTAAGGTTATTAATCCTATTGATACCTTGTCTGGCACAGAATGACCCTTGTTGTCCTTGCACTATAAAAATCCAACCAACCAAATCCTGTTTGATATACCTTCATTTTAGACACAAGACAATTTTTCTGCTTGCAAAGAACACACATGGCATCCTAACTTAACAACCTGTTTATTAATTTTATGAATTTCAAGTAGAACAATTTAAACACTGAAAGGTAATCGATTTCGCAATCAAGGGGGATTTTTAATATTTAGACCCTTCTATGGGCAGCGGAACAGAGAAAGAGCAAAAGAGTATAAATAGGGACAACATTGATGGGTGGCCCTTCCACATGACTGGCGAGGAAGGCAGATATTTTTCTGGAGGTGATAGCATGGATTCCTCCTCCAACATGACTGGCAAAGTTGGTTGATATTTCTCGGGAGGTAATGGCATCGATTCCTCCTTCCATGCGACCGGCTAGAATCATGGATGGCATTTTGGTGTGAATTCGTCCTTCAACGTGATTGGTAAAGTTTGCTGATAATTCACTGTAGATGATGATGTAAATCCCTAATTAATGTTACCAACGATGATTGCTCATAACTCACTGAAGGTGAGGGTCTAAATTAATATTTCGTTAATGATGCAAGGGCCATTAGGGTAATAATAATAATAACAGATCATGCTCGTCTGCATGTCTGAACCTTTTTTTTTCAACTTTGTCATTCGATCCTGCTCCGTACGGTGAACCTTGCAAAGGAAATCCTTTCAAGATGGTCACTAAATCTACTCCTTCGCTGCCTGAGACTCTCTTCCCTATTCTGGTTACCTTCCTTTTCCAAGCTAAAGACTTTTTCTCTAATTCTTCGCTCTGGGCTAAATATCGTCATCCCCCAAACAATCTGCCAATAAGGGCTAACCGGGGGAGGCCATAGCTGAGGTTTTATTATGTTGGATTAAAGAATTTTTATCATGACAGTAAAGCACTGGAATCAAACCCAGATTATTTACGTAATAACCAGGAGCATTACCATAATATCATCACAAGACTCACTGCTATTCTAATTTTAATCCAGAATAAACCACTGTAAGATAGGGGGTATTATCTTGCAGTAGAAAATTCTAGTGTGTACTGACTTAAAATGTGCTTTTACATAAATGCGTTTCTACAAAAATATTTCAAATGCGAGATTTATTATTGGCCCAATAGCGTTAGTGCCAGGGATGCAGCAATTCAAAAATTAAGGGAGGCTCAAGTAGTTTTTAAGATAGTCATGTGATTAGGCATTAAAGAAAGAAATGTGCCTTAATATTCAATAGGGGGGGGGGCTTGAGCCCTCTGAGCACCCCCTGCTGTTCTACAACCCTTGTGCTTGTTTTTAACTAGTCTCGTGAAGTCAATACTTTTCAAATTCTGATAATTTTAAGCTTCGCCTTTTTTCATTATAGGACTTGCCAAGTATATACAAGGAGGATGATGTAATATCGTTACCAGTATATTTCACTGCAGAACGAGAACGCATTGTATGTTGTATCGACGTTCCTTGCGGAAACGATCAAAACAAATGGGTGAAATGTGGTGCTGCCCTATTCTTAAAGAATAACTAGTCATGTAGTATTTTTAAAGAACTAGTCATATTTTTCCATTTAAGAAAAATGCAATGCCTTAACGAAATGTTTTATTTTCTCACACAATCACCAACTGTTTTGATTAAAATAACTATGCAATAAAATTTTATTTATTGAACTTAATATTTCATTTCTTATAACAGCTTATATTCATTACAGAAATAAAATATACCAGAAATGCTATATATACAAATTCTTATTTAACATAATCATGGTTTAAAACAAAAAGAAGCATCATTTCTGTCTGTTAACTTAGAATAACTTTCCACCATCAACAACCCAATGCGTCAAATTTAAGGTTTGACAGAATAACAACAAATGTGCTGGAGAACATTTTAAATACCAAATATAAACAATTTCATCACAAGATGCCACTCTGAAACTAAATTTTATGAACTTTCAATACTCTGCCAATAGGTAGGACACTTTTGACAGCACTTCTGCTGTGGAAAGTAAGAGTTAAATTATAAAATCAAACTTTCAATTTGAAATGAAGGTTATAAATCGAATGTTCTATTCAATGATTTAGTTTGTTTTACAGCAACGATCGTGTTACATGAGGACCTACAGTTTTCTGAACCTCTTACAAGGTGTCTACCCAAATTCTATTTCAAACTTCCCTGACTTTTCCAGACCAAATCTTAATCGATTTCCAGTCGCTAATTACAGTAAACAATGCATTCAAATTTGTGTAATAGAAGTTTGAAGACCATCAAATCCACTAACATAAACCCCAAAGCCATTTATAACTCAATTACTGTGAATTTACAAATATAAAAACTATTAAAAAATGTATTTCTTTACACTAAAAACTTGCATTAATTAAATATTTACAGCAACATTTCCATTTGGCCCTTTTTGAGTTCATTATAAAAGAGTTTAACTATATAATCGCAAAGCTGATGCTTCATCTTCTATTTCATTTAAAATGTGTATGACAAGGGAAATGAGATCAGTATGATTAAAATTCTTTACAGATTAGAAAATTTAGCTAAAAACATGTTTTAAAGGTTTTAGTTATATATTTGCCAAATATTTTCTCCTAAGAAATACAGTGCACAAAAAAAGTATAAGGACAAGCGAAAACCCGCCAAATCTAGAAATCTTTTAGACGGAAACGTATGCAAATTTCTTAGGGAAAAACATGATAAAATTAAGTTATTTTTCATGTAAATTAGTTAAATTTTCCAAAAATAGATAGGTATAAATTTATTTTGTGAATTTTAAACCCATATGATCTTGGGAAAAAGTATAAGGACAGTTGATTTTTCATCTAAAATTATAGTAAAGTTTGCATATTTGAAAGCATAAAAAGACCATTTCAAATATAAAGACTGGGTTTCTAAACAAAATTCACATTTGCCTCATTTTTGCATGATGCCAAAAGGAACTCCAGTTTCTGACCTTGAAAAGGGGAAAATTCTTGCTTTTAAAGAATCTGGATTGAGTAGCCATGAAATTTCGAAAAAAATTAAAAGATCTAAAAGTGTAGTTTATAATTTTCTAAAAGAATTTGAAATGTATGGAATGAATAAACTAACAGGAAGACCAGAAATTCTAATGCATCGACAGAAAAGAATAGTTGTAAGAAAAGCTTGCGAGAAAAAAGAAACTACAAATGAAGTTCGAAGAAATTTGGACTTACCATGTTCCACACGAACAGTTCAAAATGTTTTGAATAAACATCCGAATATTTGGTATGGAAAGTTAATGTTACGTTCGCCTTGTACAAAGCAACGTAAGGAAAGAAGACTGGACTTTGCAAAAAAAAAAACATTTCTATCGGTCCAAAATGGAATGATGTAATCTTTTCAGACAAAAGAAATTCAACCTTGATGGGCCAGACGGTTGTCCCTATTTTTGGTATAATCTGCGTAAAACCAACGAAGTTTTTTCCAAACGTCAAACATGTGGGGAGGGGCAGTGATGATTTGGGGCGCTTTTGCAGTAAACGGAACCACTCCAATAGTCTTTATCAACTACAAAATGGACTCTGACAAATATGTTGATATGTTAGGTGAAAATTTGTTACCTGAGGCCCCACTAATGACTTCAGGTGACTATTTTTTCCAACAGGATAATGCTTCCATGCACGTTTCTAAGAGTGCAAAACTCTGGTTTGAAGCCAATTCAGTAAATTTACTTGATTGGCTGGCGAGGAGTCAAGGTCTGAATCCTGTAGAAAATTTATTTGGCCTTCTAGCCTGAGAAGTTTATAGAAATGGCACACAATATCAGTGTAAACCGGATCTTGTGTTAGCCATTAAATAAGCTTGGAATAACATTACCATAGACACTTTAAAAGAATTTTCAGCATCGATGACTTCCCAGCTTATTCAAGTAATTGAAAACAAAGATTGTTTTCTTGATTATTAAGAGAAATCATATGTAATTTAGAATATGTCCTTATACTTTTTCTATATTTCTTTCGTGATAATTTTTATGAGGTCAACTTTTGTAAGTTTCATATTTGTTGTTTTATGTTTTGTAGATGTTATTGTAAAATGTGATATTATAGCTCATAAATATCAAAAATTAATTTCAATAAAATGAAAATGAAGTACATTTTCATTCAATTATACATTGTCCTTACACTTTTTTCGTGTACTGTATATAGGCTTAATAATTTTATATAAATTATATTAGTTTTGGTGAAAAATGGTAACTTTTGGAAGAAGTTTAGTCAAAAGTATAAGTTTTTCAAATTTTTCAGTATGCAATGTGGTATGAAAAGCACAGTTCAGGAAAATTATTTTAATAAGTTATTTATTATAACAATGACTTTAAAATTTCCCTGACTTGGGCCTTTGTATTTCAAATTTCCATGGCTTTTCTAGTCAGAAAAAACTTCTGACTTTTCCAGTTCCCTAGGTACCCTGCTCTTAAAATCTAGGCAGTCAACCCCTGGTCTACAGAAGACAGCCAATAATCTTTTTGTTGTTTACTACTTAAAAATCAAACACGAGTTGTGACTTTAAGCAAACGTTTTACCCCTGCAAGATCATTGATAGTATTATTTTATGATTCCAGGCAGGGGCGGCTTATGGGCCAGGCCACCATTGGCCCCGTTTCGATGAGGGTGCCAAACTGAAGTAAAGTTCATTTATTTTTTACCTGATCCAATAGAAGACAAGTTTAGAGACATATTTAGAGAAATTCTTTCAGAGACTTTTGGACCGTTTTATAGGATATGTAGCTCACTGCACATCTGTGAAACTCTCCGTGTTTAGGTTGGAGTTGGGGAGGGGAGGGCATGCTAAAAAGCAATCAGTGCCAGGCTGCCCAAGTTCAAAATCAACCTTGAGCCGCCCCTGATTCCAGGATCTATTTTTGGGGGGTGGGGGGGAATCTATCTTTTCCACTTTGGGAAGCATACTAGGGATCTGTAGAAAAGAAAGCAGCAGGCGCTTTGTACCTACTGGAATTAAATCCGCATTATTTGCGTAGTAGCCAAACATGTAACTATGCCTCCAAAGATTCAATGACAAATACGCACCTTTCTTTTTTTCCCCAACCATGTCAAAATTGTGTTCCTAATGAGTAAAATTATAGCTAGCTTTGAGTAATAAACTCTTAGTAATTAAAGAAATAGTTTTCAGACTTAAAATGCCATTTGGCCAATTTGATTTTTAGTCGATAGATTCTGAGAAACCAAGTTTTGTAGTCATCTTTTGCTACATATCAGAATTTTTAGAAATTTCAGCCTATTTCATAGTATGCCACGTTTTTATCCCATTCCTTATCAATAAATATTTCATATATTAAACAAGTTCAAAGTATTTTTATTTATACTTAAGAAGTTCTCTTATACTTAAAAAAAGCTCTAGCTTGGGCTTATATGTGGGTGGCAAAAATTATTGTATAATAAATTCCCCCACCCCACCAAAAATAAAAAAATAATTTTTTTTTCGCCCCGGTGGCTTTGTGTGTTGACCATTATTTGGCAATTGTGTTATCCCTGAGAAGGGTAATATCTTACATCCTTATATACGGAGAAAGAGAGTTGTTCCTGTCCATGGACGGTCAAGGCACTCCAGGTGCAATGTAAGGGAAACTCCAGTTTGACTCCAGGGCATGGAAAGTGTCTCTTTTTCTCTTATACTTAAGAAAACTCTAGCTTGAGCTTATACATAGGTGTCGAAAATTAAGTAAAATATTTTTACTTTATGGGGCACCAGGTCCTACCGTTTCTCAAGAAATCCGAAACTCTGTTGCCTATGGCATCAAAACCCAAACTACACTGTGTAAAAAAAAAGGGTGAGTCATGTATCCTGCAGTATCACTGGACTCAAACCTGTGTGAACGACACGATAGATAAACATGTTACCACTACAGCACAGTAGGACTCGAGTTCAAAATACTTCCTTTGATGACCAGTATTGGAAAACCGTCATGAAAATTATAAAAAATCTACCATCCAATGATGCATTCCGCCTATCATTTTTTAATGTTTTTTTTTTTAAATACTTCATTTCTTACTTCGGAGGCGGCATAGCGGTATCATGTTTGGCTATGGTGCGAATCTGATTCCAAACCAATTCACCTAGTTTTTTCCCTTACGAATCCTCAATTTTATTCCCTAGGAAGAAAGAAGTTCAGGTCCCTTGGAAAATGAAGCACTTATACAGTGTGACCTCGACTGTCCTTGTACCATAAATTACAAACTTCATTTCTAAACCAATCCTAGAACTTTCCGACGTGGTATTCTCATATTACAATAACTAAACATGGGTTTGGTTGGTTTTTTTATACATGGGTAAACATTCATATTTATTCTTATCATTGTCATTTGCGAAAATTTATTTTAAATATGCTGAACTGCTTTTCCTTTTCTACCCACCTAATACGGCCTCTTTTGTTGATTATGAACATTTTGTTATGAAAATGATATATGTTCATGCTTTATTTTAACCCTTTCAATTTGTTGAGTTTAAAAAAAAAATGTCAAAATTATGAACACAATTAAGTAACAATTACAGTTATCTCTCTCAATAACATCGTTTTAATTAACAATTATTTCAGTTTAACGACAATAATTTCCAGTCCACACAAATAACTGTGTTACATACATCCCGATTAACGTCTCTCTGGTTAACGATGGTTTTCCTCTGTCCTTTAAAAGTGGTTAATGAGGTCACTGTATATCATAAATAGCATAATGTTCATTGCATATCAGAAGTAAATAGAAGATACGTAATTTTCGTTAAAATGTGTCAGTAGATCTAACCTAGGGCTTTAAAATCTCATTTGTTAATAATGAGGATTAACATGATAAAAGGAATGTTCAACAAATATGAGGGTAATTTTCCTACTTACTGAGGTCCCAATTTTAATTGAAAAATATAAGTTAAGCATTAACATAAAACACCAAATATGCATTTTCAGTTTCAGCGTGGCTTTTCACATTCGAGATGCCTTGAAAAAAAATATTGTTAATAATAATTAGCCATACTAAAGAGACAATTCACATCATGTAGATAATGTGGAAATTGACTACAGTTTTTCAAAGCTTCATCATTGGCTGGTGCGTTAAAAGTCATTAGTTCTTATTGACCTTTACATCCAACAAATGCAAACTAAAATTGTTCGTTTGATGAAGGTGATCAGTTCATAAAGTGCTGCAATCTCCATTCACGAGTTAACGTGTGCACAAACTTGTCAGAAATAATATCCTTTGCGTTAAGCAGTTATTGCTTGAACAATTTTCCTTAAAAATCATGTGGGCGAATTGTTTGCAATGAAGCGTATGTCTGCTTGTGATTCACTTTAACGACAATATGAATCAACTGAAATACCAGAACTCATGCTAAGTTCATATTATCTTCTGCTTTACAATCACCACGTAAGTCATCAAAATAGAGCAATTATCGCATGTGGCGTCCAGTCCTTTCTTTAAAAACGTATCTTTGTTTTTCAATGATAAAGAAACACCCCTAACAAATACAATAAAGCCTCCCCGATATTTATTTCCCTTCCATTGTAACGAATGAAACCATACTAGTCTTATGGTGCTTATGACAGCGTTATATACTGTCCACCTATTATCCTTGCATACTAATTAAAAAAAAAAAAATCGAAATACCATCCACACTCCTGTTGAACTAAATATCCCAAATGCAAAATAACCTGAGTATCCCCTAATCGTGTCATAATGCCTGCAAAACCAAATCCCCATTCCATACAAAAAAGAAAGCAAACTTTGCTGTAAACATGAAACCACAATGTATGAAATTTATGCAATCATATACAGCATGAAAATCATTTTAAGGAACTCCTACACCTAGCAATGCAATGTGAATATGACACAAACTCTATTCATCATAAGATATGGGACCTGTATACCTCACTTGAAATTTCATTTTGGAATTCAAAAACATGGAATCAAGTTTGAATACAGAACATTCTAAACGCTTTTATTTCGTCGATGTCCATAATTTAAAAAAAGAAACAAAAGAGGGAGAAATCGATTGCCACTAAACCACTTTCGTGTCTTCCTCCTTTGTTGCAGATGGGAATAAAATTCAAGTTTTCAACTCGTTAATGCCTGTTAAGTTTCCATTTTGCTATTGAAGTTCACAACTGCAGCTTCCTTTAACTAAACAACAATTCCGTGGCTTTTTCAAGATCCCAGGAACATGACGATAAGGCAACACGAGCTCTATTCTGTAAAGAAAACCTTCCTTTTAATATATGTCAGTCAATGTTTCACTTTTTATTACCGAATTATAACATAGCGAATTCTCGATTTTACGAACTCATATGGACCCAAAAAAAAAGTTCATAAATGGGAATTAACATTACTTTCGTGGCATACTTTTCAGAACCAAAGCAATAATTCATAAAGAACAAATACGGAGTTTATACACTGGAGGTTTTTAAATTGTGAGTCCACTATGATAACGAAACTCAAGAGTGAAAAATAATCATTATCAGAACAGGTGAAAAATATTAATAATCATGATTACAAAGGACACTGATTAAGCTTTTATTGAATAGTAAAGAAAGCTTAATCGATATCCTTTGTAATTCAATTGAAAACACCAGGATTTGCTGAGCACTAAGCTTCAACAATTCTATTTTTACATCTCAATCTACAATGATTCCTCATTATCACTATACACCATGTTATACAGAACAGGATCTTCAAGTTAACATGGTCTACAAACTACAACAGAACTTACAATCGAAACTTACTGGGAACCTTACCAGTATCAGAATAACCCAACAGATGAAAATATGTTGGACTAGTTTAAGAATGAATAATAAATGAAACGGTGCCACCATATGCACAATTTCATAATAAAGAATAATAGCATCGCTAAACGACTTCTGATAACACTTACTTCGTCAATTCCCATATCCATAAACCTTCTGATTTTGCCATCAAATTCTGGAAAACTTGAAGAGGCTACAATTAAAAAAAAAACAAAAAATCATTATTATACCTGTAATGGTTTGTACCAACCATCATATTCTACCACTACATTATCCAATTGCTGCTTGTTTGTTTTGTGGTTTTATGGCTCAAGAACTACAGTGGTTGTGCTGCACTGAGGCCTACAGTTTTCCGAGGAATCTTTATGAGATCTCTGAGTAGATCAATTCTTTGCACCATTGGGAATCAAACCCAAGTTAACAGCGTACTAGGCAAATGCTTTACAACAGTGCGCCACTGCAGGGCCATCTAATTGCTACATTAAATTTAATATATATACATTAGAATTAGCTATGCCATCTCCACGAAAGCATCATAAAGTATTATAATTTTAACCTTGGCTATATTTTTCATCATTTATACACAGGGACATGCATAATGTAGATAGAAAGTTTTAATCAAAATCATGAAATTCTTTTAGGAAGTATACTGTGGACTCAATAAACCACTGCAACTTAGATTGACAATAGATTTTCCTTAATTACATTATCTCATTTTAATTACCAACAAATATATAGAATATTACATATTTGACAGTTTAGAATTTAAAAAAAAACATAAATCCAGTATCGTTTATCCCCAAAGGAACCTGATATTTTAGTAGTACAAGTAGTTCTAAAAACACACGAAATTCCAACAAAAAGTTTCTCTAAATCAAAATAATTATGAAACGGCGTAAAATTTACCTCCTGCATAAATCTGTGCCCAGTGTCTGGCTGTTAATTTAAATATTTCTGGATTTTCTTTATATTGTTTGGCAACAACTGCATCTTGAGGATCATCTGGTTCTGCAGTGCCAAGCAAGGCCTGAAGAGACAGAAGTACTGTCCGTAATGTCATGGCTGCGGCCCTTATTTACAAAAAAAAAACATGACAATAAAGAAAAAGCATAAAATCAGCATGGCAGTGCATCAAATATCAGTAACAAGAATGCAACAAAAGTTCAACTTTTACATTTTGAAATGCTTTTACAAATATGCATAAAATAATTTTATGTAATATAATCTCATATCTAATAATCATCTATAATTCAAAAACATTTTAATGTATTGCATTTGAGATTTCAGAAAGATTAAAATGTCTAAGAACATAAATGTGAAGAGTCAATTCAAAAAATGTTTTGTTCAATTTTTGAGGTCATGACTAATATGATTTTGTGTATCTTTGCCTGTCAGTACTAAAGTACCACTTGTCAATGGCATCATCTGGATTAAAGTTTTAAATATCTGGTCCATTTATAGATATTGTTAGGTCACCCATAGTGTTTGTTGCTAATGCATTCCTATATGCAGTTTTAATTCTGTTCAATGAACTAAAACCTCTCTCACACATGCAACTGTGCAAGGGGGCAAAATAGCAAACAATGTAGTTCGCCACAAGGAGCAAAGTTGTAAATCTATCAGGATTTTCATTAATTCTCTTCAGAGCTTCTTGAGAATTCAAAGATGAGGTGGTCAGCTTGCATTCTGCCAATTCTGAAAGAAGATTCCTTTTATTGTGCCAATCATTTGAATAGATGTGTTTTCCTAAAGTGTCTATTTCATGCAGTCTGTAATTTAAAAGATCACCTCGAGGTGGCCATTGCAAGCTATCAAAGATATGCATTGATTGTATCAAGTCATTTGACACTGGTTCTAGCCTGCTTTGCAAGTGTGATTTTAAATTTGAGATTAATTTTTCTTTTATGCTTTGGAAATTTTTTTTCCTGCATTAACGTTAGCAAGTTGTATGTCTTTACACATTCCTGATAATGAAACATTTTCCAAAAACTGTTGTTCCCTTAGGCCTGCTGCATTTTCTAATTTAGTGAATGCAAAGCTTGTTCGCATTTTCCCTTCAAAGCAGGAAGCACTAAATGGAACTTTGTAGGAAAATACTTAATGGTTTGAGATTATTTCCATAGAAATCAACCAGAAAGTGTATCAGCTTCACAAACTGGAACTGTTTTAATAACTTTAATAATCCTTTTGTTTTTGAGGCATCTGGATCATAGTTTACAACAGACTGTTTTCTAAATCAAGGAAAACAGCTTTCCAGGAATCACATAATGCCTAAAGAACTTTTTCTCTGCTTAGTATCTACTGTACACTGTGCATATCCCTTAACTTGAATAATTTTTCACCAAGGACTTTGAAGTTTCCTGTAATTTATGAAGTCATTTGGCTGAACTACTATAAAATTTACATACACACTTTACAGTATTTTCAAAAGACTACGTAATCGTTTTGCACGCATCTAAAATTGCAAGTCGTAATCTGTGTGCTTGTAAGATTGACACACACTTATTTCATTCTAACACAAAGACCAGATTTATGTCCAACCATATTTGCTGTGCCATCGGTCCCTAACCCAACAATGTACATTTTATCTTAATAGTTTTCAGCGTCAATACACTTCTTTATCAAATCAGTGCTATAAAATATCCTTCTGAAGTGCTCAATGAAAGAACAATAACACCTAAAAAATCGTCCATTATAATTCCATTTTCTATGTACCTAAACCATTGCACGTTCCATAGTAGTTCTGTCTGTCAACCATCAATTATAATACTAATGAACTGTGATTTTTTAAATTTTACTTCTAATTGATTTCTGAGCATTTCAGCAATATAGTGAACGAAGATTCTGCATGCCATTTCATTGCAATATTTACTTAACATCTTCACCTCCAGTTTTGTTGCTAAAGGCAAAAGACCTTCAAAATCTGCAAAAAGTTTATTATGTTTAGCAATGTAATAGGAAATATTAAAAAAATTTTCATGTGAGAAAATATTTGTCTATTTTTTAATGCATTTAACAATGGGTGACTGTGGGTGCAGCTTTTGCCTTAAGTTGCTCAACTGTAGCTTTATGAACTCTGCTTTTATCAGAAATGCAAAGTTTCCCTTTTAAAAGACGCACTAAATCCTTTGATCCATTTCCAAGCAACTTTCTGCAATACTTACAACTCACTGTGTTAGACACTTCGTCAAACAATATCCAATCAAAATCTTTTACCCATGATTTGAGTAATTTGAACTCTGTGTCTGAGTAAATGGTTGATTAGCCGATTCGTTTAATTTTTTTTTTCCGTGTAAGAATTATATCTATAATTAGATCATCATTTCATTCATTAGATCATTTTATCCATCTATAATTAGACTGGATTTTCACTCACAAAGTAAAAATTCCACTCACCCATGGTGAGCGAAAATTTTGTGCCCTGACATTGTTACTACTATTTAATACCAAAAACTTTCAATTTTAGAATTCACTTTTATTTTAAAGGATATTTTCTTGTTCTGAATGGGTTTTGAGCAAAAATAAAGACTTACCTGGAAACCTTTATGATGTTTTGCAGCATAAATTGTTTTTCATTTCGTAAGATTGTACATATCCACAAGTTCTTTTTTATACATGTTTGACCAAAATGGATTTTGCTTAAACCGTTTGCTCACTTTACATTACTATTTGTGCAAAACAGATATTAATATAGCACATGTGTAGAGACGAGGAGTTATATTTGTATATTTCACATCCTAAACTGTGCTACAGGTGGTCTGAAACTGGACTCACAGTTTAACATGATTTCCAAACCATGGTACTTTTATGAACAGCCATACTTAATGAGATTCAAACCCAACCTAGTTGGTTCAAAAGCTTCATTCATTACTGGGATGAGGAAGGGGGCTATCGTACAAAAATTAGCGTGTATAAAAAAGAAAGAGATACAGTAATTTCTCTCAATGTTATTTTAAATAACGACTACTTCTATTTAATGACCATATTTTGTAATCCCAGCCAATGCTTCATAGAAATACACACATTCAGATTATTATTTCTTTCTGTTTAATGATGTTTTTTCTCTGTCTCTCGAAAATCATTAACAAGCGAGATTACTGTATAACGAAGGCTTTAAATGTAGCAACTCTCTCGAGAAGATGCACATGAGAAAAAAATAATTCCAACTGAAAATATCATAAAACAATCAATCAATAAAAGTACAATCGTTGTACCATTATAATTTTTTTATATCTCAAAAAAAAAAAAACAGGCCTGAATGTCAAACATTAATAAATATGTATTTTATGAGACATCGATAGCTAGGGACATGGTGTGCCAAACGAACAGTGTACTTTCTCAACTAAGTATCACACATTTACCATAATTAACGAAGCTTGGGGCATCAACTTTCCATGCAATATGGATGACAGGCCTTCCATAAATGTCCTTATAATATTATCTGTAAGTCTCAACAATAATAACACATACTAACTTTCCATACATAAGGAATGCTTTCTAATTTTAGTGCCAAAAGCGTACCTCAAATCGATGATATTTGAAAAGTGAAAGCATTAGATCAGTGATTTTCAAACTTTTTACCTGTGTCCTACATCTATATGTGGATGTTTCACCTCCCACTGAACATAGTACATGAATAAAAATTGTTTGTTTATTTGGTGTATGTATTTTTGCACATAAAATAAACAAGCAAGTAAAAGAAAATTGCCTAAGGTCGATATTTAAATTTAGCGGGTTTCAATTAACATTGAATCAGATATTGTTTTTCCCCTTTTTTATTAAATTTTGACGAGTGGAAAATTGAAAGCTGACCATTCGGAAGTTGGTGAGTTGTAGATTATTCTCCAATTTCCAATTCGCCAAATTTATTCTTGCAAAACTTCCAAATTTCAACTTGCCTAATTTTTTAAAGTTGACCATTCGGAAGTTGACAAGTTGTAGATTGTTTTCAAAATCCCAATTCACCAAGTTTCAACTCGAAAAAATTCCAAATTCCAACTCGCCTAATTTTTGCAAATTGCAAATTGAAAGTTGACGAGTTGAAAATGAACCATTTGGAAGTTGGCAAGTTGTAGTTTATTTTCCAATTTGCCAATTTTCAACTCGCGAAACTTCCAAATTCCAACTCACCTAATTTTTGTGAGTTGAAAGTTGGCAAGTTATAGATTATTTTCCAAATTCGAATTCGCCAAATTTCAACTCGCAAAACTTCCAAATTCCAACTCACGAAAATTGAAAATTGGCGAGTTGGAATTTGACGAGTTGTTAGTTGGCGAGTTGTAGTTTACTTTCCATATTCAGACTCCTAATTTCTAATTTCTCTAATCCCCGACTCTCTAATTTCAAAATGCCTAATTCGAAATTCTTTAATCTATAACTCTAATCTGAAACTAATCCACAACTCTATAATTCGCAACTCTATAACTCAAGTAACTCAGTAAGTTTTCAGCCTTAACAATAGCCATGATCACTGCATTTATAAAGACCTTTACCTTACCCTTTCTATTGTGGATGAACAGACAGACAGAAAAACCAAAAGCAATAGCGGGTTCAATATCTATTGAAACCCGCTAATAATTAAAATATAAATCTACTAGCAAAATTGCATATTTAAGATAAATAAATTGCTTTCTACAGTCAACATGGTTTTTTTCCAGGAACTAATTTAGCTCAAGCTAAAAATAATAATCTCATGAACAAAAAATGTTTCATGTCCTCCTTAAGCACAAGCCTTGGCCTCGCTCTTGGGTGTCAAGGCTTGAGAATTTCTGTATTAGATCACAACCATGAGGTAACTTACCATTGATCTTTTAAAATGTCGAGACAAATGGCACCAGTTACGGAACTAATGTTTGGATGCCAAATTTTGGTAATAAATCTGACCTACAAGAAAAATGGCAAAAAAGAAAGAATAATCACTTAGGTACTTAATAGCTATGATGAGATATTGAAAAACAAGTCATTCATTTTGTTTAAGGTGCAAGAACGATTAAGGTCATGCTGCGTTAGGAGACACCTACAGTTTACCAAGAACCTCTGTTGTTTAAAAAAACCAACGCTATAGAACAATTTAGTTTGTATATGTAATACAATTGATTCAATATAAGTGTTGCTGCTTGATGCAATTAACTGAATGCTCAAATATGAAATTGGAATAAACTGGAAGCATATAACTATATTGTTATAACTATCATTATATTCAACTCTTGCCTATCCACTGCTGAATGAAGGTCTCTCTAAATGCCCTCCACACACACTTCTATTTTCAGCAATTCCTTTCTACACATAACGACCACAACCCATTTTCCTATTTTATCCACTCATCTAATTCGAAGACAACGTTTCCTAGATCTTTACTTTAATGGTCTTTCAGAATCCAGTTGAGAATTTCGGTTATCCACCGCTGATTGATCACTTATTTTTGAGATATGACCTGCCAAATTACCATTTTCAACTCATTTACCTTAACAATTATGCCTTCAAGCCTTCGCTACCTTACCCGAGTATTTCTTTTTCTTGTCTTTTCTAGTTACTGCCAGCATGCACCTCTTCATGTTTTCCCTGGATTATTCGCATATACAGTAGAACCTCCATATAACGAACTTCTGTATAGCGAAATTCTCTATATATATATTTTGTTAAATCCCCATAATCATTACTAAGGCCCGGATTTTCATGCATAAAATTTAGCCCAAATAATATGCAAATATGCATGTAGATATGCAGAAATGTGCAAGTACATAGAAATCCGTACCCTACTGTTAAGCAATGTTTTGAGATGTATAAAATGACAATTTATTGAAACAGTTTTTGAAATCATTACATAATATGCACTGAAATGCATAAAAAATATCACTTTGTTACGTCCTCGAATATGAGTATGCACAAAATTAATATAAAATAGCCACAACAATGTATGAAACACATACAGAGATATTTTTGAAAATATGGCATCATAAGCTTTGGCTTGAGCTCAAGGACGCGGACAGGGTAAAATTTTCTTTGGTGGGGGGTGGGGCACAAATGTAAAAAAAAATTGAAAATTTTTACCTCACCTTTTACCAGCACAGTACAGCTCAGCTACACAGGCGTATGCACAGTTTACAAAAATTTTTTTTTTTTTTTTTTTTAAAAATATCGAAGGGGGAGTAAATTACCCTCCCTTGCTTATATCTACCAGCCAAGACAGTAGTCAGGACTTAATTATGGGAGTTCAAAAATTTTTGCAACATGTATTGATACAATCACAGTCTGCAAGGCCGTAGTCAAGTTCCATAAAAATTTTAGTTTCGAATTGGAAATGGTCCCTACAATCCACTCCACTGGATATAGCCATGCTGGAAAATATTACACTTGGTTTCGACTTTGAAAGTATTATACATATTGAGAAATATCACCACACAAATATGCAGACGCCTAAAATTATTTTTTTCTAACTTTAATATTATCTTATTATATCAGTTGTAATGAAAACATATTCTGTAGCATTTTTCCCATTTTTATTTAAAATTTTAAAAAACGGCTTTAAAAAAATCGAATTAATCTAGTAATTGATTGAATTACAAGCGGATTAGAAAAATACACACTTTTTGAAAATTTTATGAAAATTTTGCAGAAATTTTGGAAATATGAAAAATATGCGCACAAAGGCGAAATATGCAAAAACATGCAAGTGCATAGAAATCCGGGCCCTAGTCATTACATATGAAAGTGTTTCTATATAACGAAATAAATTTCTATATAACGAAATTTTTAACGACCAAAACAGAAAATTGAGTGGTCACGTCAGCTACATTGGGTTCCCATGGGAATACAATACGAACAAAAAAAAAATCTATTTTTATAATACTGAATGTTATTTATGAGAAACAGTCGTTTATTGAAAAACGAGGTTTCAATTGTGGTATCATATCGCCCTGCCTTGGTTCATGAATACATCGTTTCCACATAGCAAATTTTCTATATAACGAAATTTTTTCATGGAATCATCCATTTTATTATATGAAGGTTCCACTGCATATATTTGTTTTTTAATACATATACATACCATCATCATTTAATATACACAGTCTAACCTTGATCAGAATCTTAATTCTAAAATGCTATATTTGGCCTATACTATTTTATGGTTGCGAGACCTGGACATTAAAAAAAGGATGCCAGAAATAAAATCAAAGGTTTCGATATGTGGACCCTCAGAAGAACCTTGAAAATAAAATGGACTGACAAGATCTCCAATCAAGAAGTCCTGAACAAATCCAATACAAAAAGAATCATCAATTCAAAAGATATCATCACCTTAATTCTGAAAAGGAAATTAGCTTACTGCGTACTATGTGGCACTATGTGTCACTATGTGGCATAGTGAGGGGAGAACAATACAAAATACCCCAACTGGCACTGAAAGGAAACATCGTGGGGAAGAGATCCAGAGGCAGAAAAAGAAGAGGATGGATGACTTAAAGGCCGACCAAGTCATCAGGGCTGTATCGGTAAAGAGGTCCGAAGCCCCTCCCTTTTCTAGGCTGCTATTGAGACTATGATTACATAATATCGTAATCAGAGACTGTACGTGAGGGCACTTGCAATGCCGTATATCAAGGACGTTTCGGGTGGGGGCCGGAGCCCCCCATCCTATTTCTAGACTGCTATTGAGGCTATGCTTACAATATTACGTAATCGGAGATTGTATGTGAGGGCACTTGCAATGCTGCATGTTAGGGTCGTTTCGGGTGGGGGCTGCAACTCCCAAACTATTTCTAGACTTCTATTGAGGCTATGACTACAATATTATGTAATCAGAGAGTGTGAGGGCATGTGAAATGCCGCATGTCAGGGCCCGTTTAGGGTGGGGGCCGGAACCCCCATCCTTTGTCTAGACGGCTATTGAGGCTACGATTACGATATTACGTAGTCAGAGATTGTACGTGAGGGCACTTGCAATGCCGCATGTCAGGGCCATGTAGAGTGGGGGCTGAAGCCCCCCATCCTTTTTCTAGGCTACAATTGGAGCCACATCTGCAATATTCCATATTCAGAGTGTACACGAGGACACTTGAAATGCCTCATGTCAAAGCCATGTACAGCGGAAGCCGGAGCTCCATCTTCCTGATTATAATTTCGTAGATGTAAGTATCCATCAACATGGAGTTTTCAAAATTATTGAGGAGGACGTGCTAAGCACATATTATGAACATTTATACATTGCAATATATATGTAAAATTGTAATTTATTTCAAATCATTGAAGGGCTGGGGTTCCACAGGCCCATATAGCCCTATGCCTATGTAAATATCTACTGTGAATTTGAAACAACATACAGCATCCAAAGAGAAGAAGCCATTGCAAGGGTTACTAGTAACCCAGACAGAAGGGAAGCCAATCCCAGTATGTTATCACCCAAACTGCTGGTGGTGGTACCGTAATACTGGATCTAATCAAAGATTATTAAAAAATTCCAAGTAATAAAATATTTTATATGTTTAAAAATAAAATATTGTTACATGGAAGTGCAGGGCAAAGAAACGGATATTTGACTGTGGGTGCATTTTTTTTCTATTTTTCCGCATAAACAATATTTTATGAACGTTAAAATAACATGAATGCTTAATATTTTTCAGAACACCAACCTGTTCTCATTTTTCTGTATGAATATATGTTATTTTTATTAGGGAGACATGCTTCCCTCTGCTTACCGCGTCCATAGTTAACATCACGATGTTAGACTGACAGTGTATCACAATGTCAAAATGTAACATCGCCCAGGCCTAGCCAGTATAGTAAAGAAGCTGTTTTTACTCTAGTGCTTTTGCAAGATTATTTAAAATCAAACAATTTTCATATGGAAAGCGCTAATACCTTAACAGATCAAATCTTTAATCATTTATCAAAACGCTAATGCATTAAAAGTCAAGTTAACTGATTTTTTCCACCAATACAGTACACGTTTTTATGTAAGCACTACTACATTACTTTGTTATTTTTATTAATAGAGTAATAGTACTGTACATTATAAATATTGAAATAAATAATGTATATGATTTATAAAATTAGAAATAGGAATATATGATTTATAAAATTAGAAATAAGAATATATAATTTAATAATAAAATTCATTAAAAATTTAATGAGCAAATTATTTTAATCCAATAATTCAGAGAATATTGTTTATACGTAAAAACTGGCTTATAGTATAGGTTTTGTCAAATACAATGAAAATCCCTCTTCTGCCCATTACAACAATATATTTATGTAAATCAGGGTTCTTTGTCTATGTGGTTACTAAAATGAAATATTGACTTTGTCTCAATGCAGAGCCGTATATTCAGTTGCAGCTGTCCCAAAACAGCCCCATCCCCCTCAATAGCATCTAAGTTCTTCTGACACCATGCGCTTTATCCCTTCTTTTCAATGTCAAAATATATTTTTGCATTTGTAACTGGAAAAAAAATTGTGATTTTGAATAATTATATGCCTAAATTATTGTAGATTCACAATACCCAATTTAAATTCATTTATATGTTCTGCTTTACTGCATTTCTTTTTTTTTGTTGTTGTTTTTTGTTTAAAGTTCAATGTTATTTTTTCTCTGAAATTAGAGGAGAAAACGAAATTTTAAATGAAATAAAACTTTCTGTTTAACATGTCCAAATACTCAAAAATACCTTTCATCGTCAAGATTGCCATCATTCAGTTTGGTACCAATGTAAGTGCGACATAAAGATATTGCCAGACTTATTCCAAAGATACACATGTGTAAAATTTGTGTTTTGAAAAAAAAAACAGTATTTAAAATTCCCTTTTATTTTAATCAGAAAAAATTAAGTTTAGATTAAAACTTAAACTATTTAGAAATCGAACACATGCTGATTATTACAATACCTTTCCCCTAGCAACTGAATCATAATTTTATATGTGAAGTACTCATATAGAATATATTTAATTTTCAACATTATTTCTTTCATTATCATTGTATTATACTATAACTAAGCATATTTAATATAATCATATATACATATGTTTAATTATGTTTCTTTCATCACCATTTTGTTGTTACCATTAAATTGATGATCATTTATCATCATTATTGCCATTGTTATAATTACTGTTATTGACATTTTATATTCATTTTCATATTATTGAATGGCACCATCATATGTTTTGTAAACTTTTTTTTAATGCACAAAAGTTTTCCGTTTATGCTTTCTTCATGGCAATATGAAAGTGTAAAAAAAAAGAAAGGTCTTTTTTTTAAAAAAACAAAATCTATGAATTCGAACTCCGTAAGAACATTCGCAGCATTAAAAAACGATAGATAATGTTTCTTCTTTTTTCTTTAGATTAAATTGTCTGTGTGATTTGTCAATCATCATTATATATGACTTTTTTTTCCTACAATTCGGCACACAGAGAAAGCATTTTTTTTCTGTAAGGTGACTATGCATTTTCTTATTTTAAAATTCCCCACAATTCATAAATGCAGATTCGTTTGGTTTTTTTTTACATATTTTTACATCCCACGGCTAAGTAGCAGATTACCTGGGAAAGAACCAATAGTTTAATGTAATATCTTAAGCTACAGAAAGTTTGTTTGTTTGTTTTTTGGTTTTACGGCTCAAAGACTACAATGGTCATGCTGCGCCGGGACCTACTGTTTTCCGAGGAATCCGAACCTCTTATGGCCTAGGGAACCAAACCCCGGACTACAGTGAGCAGCTACAAGAAGACTTATTATAAATCTAACTGTTCCCAGTAAGCACAAAGACAAAAATTGAAACCATTGGACCACTAGAATGCACTTTATATTTACATCTGATACATAGTTATATATCAGAGATACTTACATGTATCATACATACCTTTGGAGGGTTAAAAGGATACGTTTCCGGAACTTTAATTTCAAGGATGAAGTTACCGCCTTCATAAGGAGTATCGGGCGGCCCTGCAATTTCTCCTTTTAACTCTGTGTAACTGTCATCTATTAGTTCGACTTTAATAGCACATCTGGCAGCCTAAATAAAGATGGGAAAGTCATACTTAAAGTCTTTTCATTGTTTTATAAAAAAATTTCAAGTTATGAATTTCGAATATCATTTAAACACAGGGTTCCAATGTAAGGAATTTTACGGCACTGATATAAACACAATTGCTGAATAAATTGGAACGTTTGTCAATTGCATAGGTTTGCCAGTTCCACTGACATTAGTAGTACATCACCAAATAAACACAGATGTTTTAACCCCCAGCCCCAGTTTTCATAATTTTAAAATAAAAATGTATATTAATTTTTAAAATCATTTAAGTTAATATGAAAACTATATACTATTGTTTACTTTATTCAGTAGCGATTTTCTTGAAACCCAAAAGAACTTAGCCAATTTAATTTTTACAACATGAAAACAGCAAAAGCCCTGCTTACAAGAATAGTTGATCTTGTTTTACGTCAAGTTTGGGCTCGTTGATTAATGTGAACTTCGACTCGCGATATATTTTCACACTACAGAGGAAATGTGTATATGGATATCAAACCTAGTCGGGCATAGATGGGCATAATCAATCATTCCTTGGGGTACATGTTTTCGTTCTAATTCTTTAAAGAGAATGCATTCTTTGAATAGCACATTCTTTAAACTTATTTGCATTCTCTAAATGTGATTCTGTCTTTGGAATACATTACACTGCCCCTCAACAATAAGGTTCGGCAGGCTTTATTGATGGCTGCCTTCATCTTAAACAAGACAAAAAAAAAAATGTTGGTTCCTATGTAACTTAGGAACAGAATTGGTTCCCGAAGAAGTGCTTTGCCTAAATTATTGATATTGGTCTGATAAGCAAATATAGTGTATCTCTAAATGATATGTCTTTGAAATTGGGCATGTGCATTAAGAATGGGATAGGTGAGGGTGGGCCTAAAACTGAATAATGTTCAATGGAGTTAATTCTTCATACGTTGGTTTGATTTGTACATGTGTATGCTGGCCACATATACTTTAGGCTAATACAGGATAGAGTTGGTTGATGGTATTTTAATATAATTAAAATTAGTTTTATATAGGCTTCTTAAGCACCATATGCAGAATTATGACTTTCATATATATAAAAAATTATTAACTATCATTAATCAATCATTTTAAAAAAACGTTAAATTCAATCAATATATTCTGTTAAATTCCATAAAGAAAATGTAGCAACTTCTCATAGTCATAGCAAATTATACTGTCATATAATATTTGTTATGACATATGTGTCATATGTATTCATGATAATAATGAAGATACAATTACACCTGATTATAGCGAGACCGATTATAATGACAGTAAATAAAACACTTGTGCTGTTACGTTCAAAACACATAGAATGAAAACCTTTTATTATGCGAGAAAACATATTTTGTTTGTTTGTTTTGTGGTTTTACGGCTCAAGGACTACAGTGGTCATGCCTCGCAGGGACCTACTGTTTTCCGAGGAATCTGGACCTACAATTTTCTGAAGAATCCGAACCTAAGGCCTAGGAAAGGAAACCCCAGACTAAAGTGAGCAGTGCAAATTTCATGAGATCTCTGAGTAAGCGTTCTTTGCACCGTTGGGAGTTGAACATGGGTGCATACTAGGAGAAAGTGTTACAACACTGAGCCACTGAATGGCAGAAAACCTATTACACTAAGCAATAATATAGTAAATTCCCCCTTCATTTGAGTAAGTCATCTAAAATCAGAAAACAGATTTTCCCCCTCTTTTTATAAAGAAAGGGGAAGAAGTTCACTTATTTCTGAAGTTATTTCATCAAATATTCTCACTTCTGAAGATATTGTCTCTGAAATGCAAGTTGCAAACAATCCTGAATCTGACAATGACAACAACTATGTCACCCTAATTCCGTCAATATTCATTTCACATAAAATCTAACACATGTAGGCTAATGTACATTTGATTTTTTTACAGAAATCAAATAATGGTTAAACCCTGGGTTGCCATGTACGGGTGTGCAAGTTGTACCCCGAACAAAGGTACCTGATAAGAGGGCTGCCATTTCAAGACAACAAATAGTAATTTTTATAGAATACATTAAGGGGCTGTCCATAAATGTCACACTTGTTTGAATATTTTTGACCTCTTCTCTCTCTTCTGTCACAAAATGTCACATTTTACCAATCACCCCTCCCCACTAATCTGTCACACATCACATAATGCATTACTTAAAGGGAGCCCTGTTATCACAGAAAAATGTAATTATTCAGCACGTTAGTATGACGTCGTAGTCTTGCGAACATTGTACTTTAGGCTCCCACAGATGCAAACAACATGCACTGAGCTGTATTATCCATAAAATAGCTGTTGTAAAATTACTAGTTGTGGTAGAACTCAATGGCAGCATGAGGAATTGCTCCCCTCAAGCCGATTCTAACGAGTGGTGTAACTCGTACACAGTTCCATACAACCACAGTTATATAAGTTAGTGTGTTTTCTTTTTTTTTAATTAAAAAATCATTTAAAAAATCTAAAAATATGTTTTAAAATTTGCAGTGTTTGTGATGCCCTTGATTTATTAACTCCCTCTCCCTCTTGTCACAACTTTTTGAACTCCCTCCTCCCCCCCCCTTTAGATGTGACATTTATGGACAGCCCCTAAGGTAAATTATTAAATGCATAAATATTTTTTAAAAAAATTGTGCATACACAGGTTCAAAATGAATCCTGAAACATAATCACCATATAATTTTCAAAATTTACATGCAAAACATATTTATCTGGTGAAAGTGCATATCAATCCCACATTGCCAAGCTTCTCTTGTAACATAGCCAAAACCCAAGCTATACTCGTCAAATTAATCAGAGAATTTTTTCTATTTAATCCACCTGCACATCAGCTGCATGGAAGAGCAGTGTTTATTTGTCAGAACATTGCTAAAATTGAATGCTAATGGGCGTTACAGCTGACCCTCATTATAAAATGTTGCCCAAATGATTTTTTAACCCAGAATTTTTCATGAAACAATAGTCAGCCGCCTCCTCATTAAAAACATCGGTGAATCATGGCACTTCACCCTTCTTCAGTTCACAAATAGACTGTTTTTTTTTTAACACAGAATTTTTCATGAATCAGCAGAGGCCTAGTGGGGGAGGGAGGTTCCCCCCCCCACTTATTAAAAATATCAGTGCATCATGACAATGTACTTAGTAGAGTTTGCAAAGCTTGCAATAATGAAAAAAGAATCTTTTCAAAAGAAACTCATATATTAATTCTTTGTTGGTTGTTTGCAGAAGAAAGATTATTTTAACAGCTTCCAAAAAGTTCATTACGCTAGAAAAATGGAGAAAAGTCCTTTATAATACATTTATAAAAAGTCGGGACTCAAAAACATTAATCATCATGGCAGCATCCAGGAAGGAAATCAACGCCGTTGGCGACAAAACAAGGATGGTAAAACAAGGATTATTATGCAGTTACACCTATTTTTCTTAATCCATAAAAATTTGGAACGTTGAAAAAATCGAACTTCGCAACCACCACTCGTTCATAATATGTTCCATATATAATTTTTATGTGCTATTATGGTACATTAAAACCCTTTGAAACGAACGCATCTTAGATGAGGCCACCCCATCTGTCCAGTCAAATAAAAATTCCCCAGCAAGACATTCCTTTCTCACAAAACCTATCTTTTAAGGTAACCATGGGCGCCCATATGGGGGGCAGGGAGGGGCTCGGGTCCCCCCTTAGCCGTTCAAAAATTTGATTTCCCTGATTCTGATGTGCATTTACTTTAAAAAAATTCACCGTCACATTTTAAAATAAGGTACTTTTTAGCTTATTACTAATTGTCAAGCAGTATCAATTATTTTTGTAGTATTTCAGTATCTTGTACATACATTAAAATGTTTGACAGCCTTAAGAAGGAGGTAATAATTTTTCAGCCCCCCCCTAAAAGTACTCATATGGGCGCCCATGAAAGTAACACCCTCTTTTTTACATTTTTCTGTTCGGTAAGTTTGTGTCCACTGTTTTACTAAATACATAACTGTTGTAAATTTTATTCAAGCAAGTTAGCAATGTTGCAGATAATATTAACAAATAATCAAATGGAAGTAAGCATCAGAAAAATCACATCCACAATCTTAAATAATTCGAACCTCTTCACTCCTCACAACTTCCTTGAACTCCCGCTGTATTCTCTGGGCAGCTATATTAGCCATAATTTCAATATCTCCATATATATAGCTAATATACAAAATTATAATAATAAAAATACACAAAAATGTAAATATTAACAGAAACGCTAAAACTGAGAATTTCTTTTCAAGTGAATAATAAACGAAAATCTAGGAAGAATTGTTAGTTGAAAATCTGTGTTGCCAATGTTTTGTAGAATATCTGCAATCGGGAGAGATTTAAACTAAGCTGAGTGAGGCTATGTTTCTCAACCACAGCCAACTAAATGACTATAGGCCAACTCACAAGAGCCCAACCGGGGCCGTCGTTATACTTGATCGGGCCTGCTACTGCATCGATTTAAACCCTCATGACGTCACTTGATGAGTCTTATTTTATAAATGCTGTCTATGTATATATGGTTTGTTTGAAGTAAGAAATGCAATATATTTATCGAAATATCATAATTTTATATTGAAAAATTATTAATTAGATATCACTGTAGCTTTACATTGTGGATTGAAAAACATTTGGAGGTAAATGAGTTTTTAATGTATAGGTAATCTATGTCATAAGATTCATACTTGTATGAACCTTATACGTATTTGTTACCTTATTGTATATTTGTAAGTATATGACTGTGCTTTAATTTAAAGAGAAAGTTTTGTGACAGACAAATTTGCGTCTTGAAACTCTAAAATAATGTTTTATGACATTCAAAATTCAATTAATAATTGCTTTAAATGAAGGAAAGAGAAATAAATATCCGAAGAAATTATCGCTGCAGCGGTTGAAAACAAGTGTTTGTGGATATAAATTTCCAAGGATAGATTTTCTTTTTAACTCATTATTTTGTACCTTTAACTGATGTTATTATGCACATCATATCCGTAGTATTATGTACATTGTAAGTGCATGCAGAGTTGTTTCTGGAATAGGGGGGGTGCAAAACGTATTATGCACATATATCTTTCTGGGTCTATTTTTGTGAGGTTCGTCGTTAATTTGGTGCACACAATTCGTTACATCATACTTATGTTATAATTTGCAATATATTTATTTATTGGGGTTTCTTTGCTTGTAAATGCAGTAAGAACAGGGTAATCCGAACTTCGGTTAACCGAAATATCTTACAATACTGTTCTTGTAATTACTTTTTTAAGTTGACACTCATTCAACGTTTTACTTGTAAATATAGTAGAATCCCGGTAATCCGAATTTCACCTATCCAAAATGTCCTGCAGTACTATTATTTTAAGTTGATACTCATTCCACATTTTTATTGTAAATGCAATGAAACTCCGATAATCCGAGCTTCGCTTAACGAAAATGTCCTGTGCTATCGGATGACCGGGGTACTACCGCATAAACAAGTAAAACGTTGCACAAGTGTCCTCTTAAAAAATAATTACGGAAAGAATACTGCCGGACATTTCGGATAAGCGAAATTCGGATTAGCGGGGTTCTACTGCATTTACAAGTAAAACGTTAAATGAGTGTCTACTTAAAAAAGTAATTACAAAAAACAGTATTGTAGGATATTCCGTTTAAGCGAAGTTCGAATTACATAGGTTCTACTGTATTTACAAGCAAAGAAACCTCCAAAAAATAAATATATTGTCGGATTACTGGGTTCCTATTGTATTTTCAAGCAAAAAACCGCCAATAAATAAATATATTGCAAATTATAACATAAGTATGACGCGACGAATTGACGAAACACCTTTTTGGAACCCTTTCACCCACTTTTCATATTCAGGTGTCAATGAAAACAATAACAAAAAAAAAAAAATTATTGTACATGAACCTAATTCAAAGATCTAACTTGAAATTAAAATTCTACGTAATCGAAAAGGGAAAATAAATAAATAAATCTTGCGTATGAAATGCATTCAAAGAGCCAAATTAGGAATTAAATTCTACGTAATTGAAAGAAAAAAAACCCTTAGAATAATGCATCCTCTGCGTGCATTATCCACGGATTTCAAGACAAATCATGACGTCACAAAAAATCCTGATGTTCGGCCCGACCAAGTATAACGACGGGGTCCGGTTCATTTTGCCGACAATCACTTCATCGACAAGTTACTTCACCGACACCACTTCGCCGACAGGTCATTTCGTCAACAGGGTTGTCGTATCAATCGTATCAATATTTGCATGTCATTATCAATGTTTGCGCAATAACAAAAAAAAAAAACACTCTTTCAACCGATTTAATGTTACGGGTCATTTCCCCTTATTAACGGGAATGCAGAACCTTCACCTCTGTCAACATTCACATATCATGCAAGTGGCGAGCTGAAATGATAAAACGATGGGCATTTTTTTTTCTTCCGAACTTGATAAAACTTGGGGAAAAAAGGTGATTATCGTAAATAAAAAGTTATCGAGTTCTGTGATTTATCAACTTTATTGAGTTCACTTTGTTGCCTGGAAACTTTAATGTCGTCAACGTTGGCGTATCGAAACTGCAAATTAATCGCTTATGTGCTTTAACTCATCGATACATTGAAAAGTTGTTTCCGCTTGCTGTGGGATTGTTGCTTGGAGAAGTTTTGTTAGATTTTTTAAGTTTCTTAAACATTTGTTATTAAATTTACTGTAATATGTAGAATTTCGTATTCCTGACGCTGCGTATTGTAGTCGGATTGATTTTACGAGTCTTGTCCAAACTCTGTGTTAGTGTGCCTTCCGGACAAATCCTATTGTTGTGTGTTACGATTACCCGCGACGACATCTCATGTAGTATTATGTTATAACATTATGCAGGCTTATGTCAAATTCAACTAATAATTCGAAGTTTGTGGAGA
>QLNU02015003.1:103472686-103497934 GCA_006491805.2 Dysdera silvatica
ACCTTTCTAATTTAGTATTTAAGTGCACTTTACATCTCACCATTCGATGATCACTTCCAGTATTAAATCTGTTCAGTACACTGCAATCTTCAATAATTGATTTCTTGTTTGCCAGGATATAGTCAATTTCACTAGTTCCCCCATTTGGGTGTTTCCATGTCCATTTTCTTTGCGGTTTCTTCTTAAAAAATGAATTCATGATGCTAAGGTTTTCAGCTTCTGCAAATTCGATGAGTTGATCGCCACGTTCATTCCTTTCCCCATATCCGTATTTACCAACCGATGTCTCTCCTTGTTCCTGTTGTCCAATTCTTGCATTGAAATCCCCCATGATGAGCTTGATATGTAGCTGTTTGATTTCTTCATAAAATTCTTCAACCTCTTCGTCGGTATGGCTTGATGTTGGTGCATATACCTGTACTATTTGAAGTTGGTATCGCTGGGTTAGTTGAACAACGAGCCTCGCTGCTCGATCTGATGTACTTTCAACTTCCAGAAGACAGTCTTTAATTCTTTTGTTGATTAAGAAGCCAACACCACTTGTTCTTCCAGTTTCCGTTCCTCTATAATAAAACAAATGTCCACTTTTAAGTTCCACCAACTCTTCACCTTTTCTTCTAACTTCACTGAGTCCTACAATGTCCCATTTGATCTTGTCAAGTTCTTCTTCCAATTCTTGAAGTTTTGCTTCAGAAGCAAGGGATCGTCCATTAAACGTAGCCAAGGTCAATAACAAACGGCAGCCTGGGCCATTCCAGTGATTCTTAGCACCCCCTGCTTTCATGCCACACTGACCGCTGCCTTGATCAGGAGCACTCCAGCACCTGGAGACTAGGGGCCATGGTTTCTGGTGTGTCAACATAATGGAGGAATTAGCCATAATTTCACCACGCTGGCTAGACGGGTTGGTGAATTAGCCCTCCCCTTCCGCCTTTCTATCCGTGCAGCAAATATTAATTTGCCACATAAATAGAAAGCTCAGCCTGCACCACTTGAAGGCGGGGTAGGACACTAGGTTACTGGCCTGGCCGGTTCCACACATCGTCACATACGTTCAGCGTGTGGGTCTCCTTCCAGTTAGATACCAGCAACCCTTTTGCAGGCCATATATATATTATACTACATATTAAACTTGGCTGGAGTGCATTTGGAAGAAACAGTTTTATCCTGAAGGGGAAATTGCCTTTGTGTCTAAAAAGAAAGGTCTTCAACCAGTGTGTATTGCCAGTCCTCTCTTATGGATCAGAGACATGGAGTCTAACAGTTGGAGCAATACGAAAGTTACAGACAACGCAAAGGAGCATGGAGAGGTGCATGCTTGGAATAACTAGGAGAGATCGAAAAAGAAACACTTGGGTGAGAGAGCAAACTAGAGTAGAGGACATCATTGTTAAAGTAAAAGGGCTGAAATGGCGATGGGCTGGGCATATTGCAAGAAGAACTGATCAACGATGGACAACAGAAATTCTGAACTGGATTCCAAGAGACCACCGAAGACCTAGAAAACGTCCTCAAACTAGATGGGTGGATGAAATAAGAAAACAGGTTGGGGTGACGTGGAAACGAATGGCCCAGGATAGACTTGTGTGGAAAGCATTTGGAGAGACCTTCATCCAGCAGTGGATAGATAATGGTTGAATATGATGATGATGATGATATATATATACTATGTCAACAGTTGAAATTGGAAAACTGAAAGAACTACATTTTTTAGAAAACATTTTGTGACATGACAGGTGTCTCATAAACGATCACCACATACCCTCACCCCCCATCTAGCATTGTACTGTGTAAAAGGTATAAACTGTATTTATCAACTAGAGACATGGAGGTCACCGAGCAGTGTTTCTCAACTCAGGGACCACTTTAAGTATCTTTATTTATTAGACCACATTTCTCTCCCCTTCCCCTCCCCATTAAAAAATGTATTGCCTGAAATCACTGTTGCCAATTATACTTAATAATATAAAGCAGTATTTAGCCACTACCACACCGATCCCCCACCTTTCCCAAGGGAAGAAATAAGCAAAGTGATTTACAATTTATGTGATTTATTGGCAGGCATATGATGCATTGGCAGCATTTTATATACGTATGTAAGAGCTTCGGTAGGAGAGATTTATTTATCTCTTGAAATATAATTATTTTAATTCCTTTTTTGGCAAAGTTTAAGCTTTTTTAGTTTTTTTTTTTTAACTAAAAAAGCACTAGCTTTTGGCAGAAAATCTCTAAAATCTCCGATCAAGTTCTTAAAAAAATATGGGTTGGTTGTCAAACCCACCTGAAACAAAATAATTTTTAGAGTAACACTATTTGATAAAGAGAGTATGAGTTACGATCTTATTTTGTCAAATTTATAATGAAAGTGACGTCATTAATTTAATTAAATAATAATAAGCAATGTAGACAGCATGGGTGTATTCAGAGGATTCAAATCTTTCACGAATCGCCGAAAGGTAAGGTTTATAACAAGTAATATTTATGAGAAATTCCTTAAATCTCGCACGAACCTAAATTCTAGCGACGCCGGCAATTTCTAGTTATTTTTTTCTTCTGAAATTTGGTGATGAACCCGAAGACCACTTGAAGCCGTCGCGGACCACATTTTGAGAAACACTGACTTAGAGGGATCTTCATTTTCCAGTGATATCTAGATTGACAATGGTTGTATATGATGATATATATCCATAAAATGTTGCTTCTTAATTTTACTTCTCATAGCAAAACCAAAACTTCCGGAAAATTACCAGCAGCTGACCTGGGAAAAGCTTCAAGAAGCTGTCTTAGCCATACAGGCGTCTAGACCAATTAGCACTTCACAAGAAGAACTGTATATGACAGTGGAGAATCTATGTTCTTATCGAATGGCAGCTTACCTATATGAAAACCTAAGATTACTTTGTGAAAAACATGTGAAGAAGAACGTCAATCAGTTTTTATATCCTTTGTTGTTGATATAAATTAAATTTAAACTTACGGTTCTGAATCATTTAAAGTAATACACATTAGCAGTTTGCATTTAAATGTTCTATATAATGCTATGTGTATATATAGTAAAATTTCCTTAATAAATACTTCCAAATAGTAGACATCTTTACTTATCACACTTTCCCAGTTCTCAGTCCCAATGCTTCTTATATCCTAACCCTCTTGAATCGTAGTCAAATTCTCCAGTTCTGAGGTGTCTGCTATTCGGAGGTTTTACTGTATGTAAATGGATGTTCTAAAAAGTATTGATGCCTTTTAAAATAGAATAGATTAGCAAGAATGGTAACAGTTTAAGTTATTCTTGCTGGAAATTGTGTAAGGACAGGATTTTTTTTTAGTATGTTTTCTTGAATCAGTATCAACCGATTCAATTCAACGTATAATCTAAGTGTTTGAGATAGAAAATACTATCCTTAACAAGCACACAGAATACATGGATAGTGTCTATTTCCTAAAGTTAATGAATGATTGTTGGCAATCCCATTGTCAGCAGATGGTATGTATGCATTTACTTAACTTTATATGCAAGTTTTATTTTATGTCTGCTTGCTTTGGTGTTATCTTGTTTTGGTGCAGAATGGCCTTCGCTGTCTTTACGCTATGAAAATCAGCAAACTTTGGTATCATGATGGCCTTCGAGCTTGCTGAATCATATTTGATTCGTTATAAGCTTAGTTGTCTGCTTGTACTTTTACTCTTGTTTGAAGGTCACATTATGCCATCAGTTTCATCCCAGGTAACTTGATTTTGCAGCCTTGGGATGCATAAATGCAGGAACAAAAGAATCATTTATTTAAATATCAATGTTCTTGATCTGACGTGCTAACTTCTAAAGGAAAATGAGAAGCTAAAATTTGTTTCGAACTATAACTTAATATGAATGAACACCAGTGCTTATACTTTTATTGAACATGCTTGGTTTTTTTTTATTTTTTTTTAATTGTAAGCTTGGTTTTGTTCAAATACATCATAGTTTGGAGTTCAGAAGTGGATCCATAGAGAGATTTGGGAGGGTGGGGAGATGTAAAATACAGTATGACCCACTTATAACAAGCCTGCATTTAATGAGTTTCCGGATATAGCAAGGAAAATGTGGATTTTATTTGGTATGATCATTAAACGCAATGCAATTTACCCACTTTTAGTGAACAAGTCTTTGTTGGACCCCCAGGTTTAACTAGCAGTTAAAAAAAATAAAATAGGAAATCAAACTTTTATAAAAATTCCATCATTATATGTGATTAGTCATTATAAACTGAGTTTGTTTTTACTGATTTTCACCACACTTTTGTGGATATTGAGGGGGGGGGGATTTTCCTGCCCCCCCCCCATCTGTCGCTCTCTTGTTATACCATTGATCATGTGCAAGATACATCCAAATACTAACCCTGGGGATTTAAAAATAAAATGTAAATGTATAATTCAATATGAAACTTTTAATATTGATTTGCCGTAATCCGTGGGTTAGTTCCCTGAGCCTCATAAGTTTAAACATGGTTCCCACTGTCCTTGAAAGTCCTTGAAATTTTTTTTGCCAAGTTGATGCCCTTGAAAAGTACTTGAAAACTGCCAAAAATGTGGTTGATCCTTAAAAAGTCCTTTGATTTTTTCAAAACCTTCCTTCAAGTTTTGGCAAAAGGAAAAAAAAACGGGTATTTTGCTTTATTTCTGGAACAAAGCCTGTAGTGCTTCAGACACTCTCCCTTCCTCCCCCATCCACCAAGTGCCGCTGATACAAGGGATAAAAAAGGGTAGCTTTTGCTGGCAGTGTGTTAAGTTGAAAAGGAGCAACATAATTAAACACTAATTTCAATATTATGCTTATAATGTCTTGCATTTTTAATTATGTATATTGCGGTTGGCAGGTCCTTGAAAAGTCCTTGAATTTCATCAGGACAAAGGAGTGTGAACCATGTTGAATTCCTTGGAAAACTGTAGGTCCTTCTGCTGTAAAACTTGGAACAAATTTTGTATTGATTATACCCTTCAACGGAACTTGTGCTTAACTTCAAATTTAGAAAATTTGATTTAGTATTGAACTTTATATATATATGATATATATAGTTTGATGAACTACCGCACCATGTTTTCATTATGCTCTTGCTTTTCCTCTTCTCAGAGTTAGGGTTTTATTTTTTAATATATATTAATGGATGGATTCAATATTAAATCATGTTTAATGGCTGAATAATCATTGGACTGGATTAAGTTCTAAATATCCGTGGTTGTTTGTATATCACAGTTTGAATGAAAAGGTAGCTGTCCCATCTCATTAGGTTGAAAGCACTTCGTACTAAACTTGATTTATAAAATTGAAGATCATTCGCATGTTATAAAGTCCATTCTGACCTAAACAACCCATGGGGCAGTCATAGAATATGAAAATACAGATGGCTCTCTTTATTTATATGTAAACTTCTGGAATGGAAAGCTACAATTATTTTGAGCATATGGACCTTCCTCGAAAGTGGTTGCATAATAGGCCTATGTTTAAATGTCAGCTATATTTAAATTATTATATTTTTCCAGATTATGATTCGAAGTATCTTCTTATTCTTGGATCGAACATATGTTTTACAAAATGCTAGTATATCATCAATATGGTAATATATTTTTATTGATATTTATCTCAAAAGTTTTTAATTTCTATTTCCATATGGATGCTTGTTGCAGCAATGGGCTTTTTGGTATTCCCCGTATTTATTAATATATATATCTGTTAATCACAACGTAATTTTTAATTTTGTATAAAATGTTTTTTACCGAGGCATTAGATGTTACTGGTTTATTTTGTTATTATACGTTATGATATATTTTGCTTTGTACGAAAGTTGTGTAAGACGCACCTTTTTAATTCAGTATAACCTTTGCTGCCTTGTGCCACAAAAAACAAAAAAAAAAAAACCCTTGATATTTGTAATGCGTAAGCAAAGTATAAGATTAGTGAAAAACACTATGCAATATATAAATAGGTAAAAACACAATCATAGTTGAAAATTATAAAAAATCGTTGATAATTGTTTCAAGGGATATATCCCTCATCTTCAGAATGATTACGTGGTAATGGCTTAATGAGACAAGGACAATTTTCTATCATGTTGTGAACCATTTTAAATGTGCTACATGTTTCAACAATTTGCATAAATTTTAACCAACAACGTTCATTAGCTTTTAACCAAAATAATTTTAGTCTTCGCTATGTTATCTGATTCTTTTAATCATGAAATCATTTTTAATTTTTTATTGGATATTGGCTTTTTTAATCTCATCCGATTTTATTACATTGCTTAATTGTAAGTTTAACCCTTTGCACTCGAGGCCTTTTTCACGTGGGCGAACCAGCACCTCGAGCCGCTTCTCGGTGAATTTCTTACCTCTAACTTAAAACGATTACACTGACAAATTAATGTATAAAACTTTTATATTTTAACATTTTATCTATCTTTACAGGTCTAAGAAGATAATTTCTTAAATATTAATCTCTGTACTGTTGCTTAGTGTGATATTTTACAAAACAAATGCCAAGTTACATGCCCGATTTGTCAGGACAAGTATCTCAATAGTACGTTGTCTGATGTCGTTTGCCAGGCTCATTTCATTGAAAGAAAACTTTGCAATCCTTCTTAACTCCTACTAATCCCTTTGCCACGACTTTTAATAGTTGTTCGAACTGATTTCGGAAGGTCGACCGTCGAGAGCCAAGATAGGGTCTCCGCAGACCCCACTACAATCTGGTATCTCCAGTGCAACGTGCATTGAGTTTCCGCGTCAAACCAAGTGGTGAGCGAGAGTCACCTCTCGAGTGAAAAGGGTTAATATATTTTTAACATTATATTATTTGATATTAAAACCGTACATGTGGCCTCACCTTGCTTGGTGCAGAATAAAAATTGTCCTTGTGTCATAAAAAGAATCAACTATTATCTCACCCCATTTCTCAGTTTTAAGATGTAAAAATATAGGCAAAACAAATTTTGTAACGGTGGTATTGAATTCTTCATACCAACTGGTGTGATTGACCCTCCATAACTTATCGTCTGATGCCTTTGATTATCACCTATATAGCCATAGTGATGAACTACCCCATCTCTGCAGTGATTCGATGATAACATGTTCACCTGGCATGCTGTTAACCGCAATTCAGCTCCCAACAATGCAACCCCAAAAAAAAACCAAACGTACTAACTGTTCACTGTAGTCCTAGAATTGGTTCCCTAGGCTTTAAAAAGTTCGGCTTCCTCAGGGAAAATTGTAGGTGCTGACACAACACAACCTTTAATATCCTTGTGCTGAAAAAACACAAAAATGAGTAATGCATCACACTATCACTATAGCATGATAGTATCGAGTACCACATGCCAATTAGCTTTCCTTTGTGTTACATGGCACATCCATTGGATGTAAAGTTAATCTAATGCAGAACGTACCAGATGGTTTCCATCCAGCTAGTTTCACTCAAGAATTATCAGTCTCAATGTATGCTGCAACTGGTAACAAAAGAAAACTTCAATCAGTGATTATTAGTGGTGAAACATGAAGAATCTGTGACATAACGCTGAAATACATTAAATATTAGTAATGACATTATTAGGCATATTTTTTTTATGTTTAGTCGAGTGTTTCAACGTGTTTCAGATAGTCCCTGTCTTTTGTCAGGAATCTACTGATGCAAACTCTTGGTTAAAGTGGAATGTTGCTCTCAAGCAATTATTAAACGGAGAACAGTAGCGCTTGTTTGAGACACGTTGAAACACTTGGCCAAGAAAAAATAAATCTATGCTTAATAATGTTATTACTCATATTTAATGTATTTTACATAGTATGCCAGTTTTACATTGAAGTATTTAACATTGAAGTGTTTGCCTTTTGTCCTATGTACTGGTAGGTGTACTGCACATACTCTCCCACTGCTATTCTTCATTAGAGTGATTTACATTTTACGAGTTGCCAGATAATGCATGGCTTAGTTTGTACCATGTACGGTTGCTCTGCACCTAACTATATAGGAGTAGCAGCTACCCATTACGGTGCTTGTAACATAGAATATTTTTTAAGAAAATGCAACTGATATAATGTGTGTAATATGCTAATATTAGCCATATGAAAAAACTTAAAATACTGATCTTACAGTATCTAATTATATTCCTAAAGTTAGTCTGATTTTACATTACCCTTACAGTACAATGTTTAAATCCACAGCTACATGTTTTAATATTTAAATGAAAATCCAAATACAGTATCATAGTTTGCAAGAGGTTCATAAATATTTTTCGGATATCTTTATATTTTGTTTTTACATGTAAAATTTAAATTATGATCGGTGACCTTACATATCATCAAGTTTGCAATTTATATGTTTTTTGCAGGGATATGGGGCTGGACATGTTCCGTATTCATATAATTTCTAACGAACAAGTTCAAACGAGGACTGTTGATGGACTATTAATGTTAATAGGTAAAGAAAGGAATGGTGAAACAGTCGATAGGAGTTTACTGAAAAATCTGCTTCGAATGTTGTCTGACTTGCAGGTGAATTTTCTTAATACTAACGTGTGAAAGGTTTCAAGAGAATGCATTAGTATGGTGGTTCCCAAAGGTTTTTGGTTGTTTGTACCCTTACTGAGTCCAGGTTTTCGTAAGGTTCCGTATGTCAAATTCTGGCAAGTGTACGTAGGTAAAAATAAATAAAACGCATATTGAAGATCAGAAAAAAAAAGTGTAATTGGTAAAATTCAACTAATTATATACAGGGTGGTCCTAAACTCTACCGACAAAATAAGAGGAGTTGTTGTGAACACCAAATAAGGCATATTTGCCCATATCCCCGTGTCCGCAAAGGGGCCGGTTTGGCTGTAGAGCGTAACTACTGTTTACGTCTATCACGTTGCTACGTAGCCAATTGCATGAATTAAATGCAATTTTTGATACATAATTTAAGTAAATGAGCTAATAATACAGCAGAGACGAAGAAATCCGGAATTCCGTTTTCTGATTTTTATCTGTGTTACTGTTTAGTGAAAATAAGCCTAAAACTGCCTTTTTTTTAACACACTGGAAAAGAGTTGGGAACTGTCAAGTACAGTGGATCCTCAATTACCCATCTCTCAATTCACCATCTTTCTTGTTTAACCGTTGGCGTCAAGTTCAAGTTGCGCCGCTCTGTTAACATCGACAATGAGACAATTTTACACACTTGTGAGGCTCTACCCGCAGGAGAAAACATTGAAATTAATGACGTTGGTGAAGGGATGGACATTGATAAACTTGAAGCAGGTTTCGAGTTCCTAAGTGACGACGAGCTCAATCAGCAAGTGTTAAACACCAATGATCCTTAAGAAAACGAAAGTGCACAGGAGGCTGGAGAATCTACAAAAACCATCACCCATGCTGAATGTATGCTTTCCAAGTGCATTGACTGGTTTGAACAGCAGACTGAAACAGATGCTACTCAGCTATTACCGCTTCGAAGAGTACGGGACATGGCAGCCAAAAAAGCACGCAGTGTGTTTAAACAAAAAAATAAATAAATAAAAATAACTGAATTTTTCGACCAACAACAATAATTTTACATACTACGTAATGTTTTATATTCGTGTTTCATTAAATGCAGAACAAACAGTTATTTCGACACTGGCGTAAGGTTTAAAAACACGACGTTTCGGGAGCCAACTGCTCCCTTTGTCAAGTGAAGGCAGAATGCAGGTTCTCTTGATTCAAGTAAACTTCGTTTGTGCCTTCAGCAAATTTCACAACGTATTTTTTTTTAATTGTATAATTTTAATAAAAATGTACTATATTGTACTGTAAATTTCCCCGTTTCCGCTTAACCGTCTTTTCAATTATCCGTCAAGGCTCTGGTCCCGTGTCTGACGGATAATCGAGGTTTTACTGTATGTGCAACATGTAAAGGATATAAAAAGGAACAATTTTCACGCAGTGAATTCTTTCCCAACAGTTTGCCGTTCGGGCACTACAGTAAATTTAGTGTTTTTATCCACAGCTTTCGAGGTTTCCATAAATGGCTACAATGCACCATTTCAAAGATTTTTAAAATTATTTAATGTCAACAGACATTAGGCTCTCACTGGAAACATTCTAAAATTTGTTAAATTCACTGGAATTGCATTTGTATGATCTGCCACAGTTGCGACCATGGATTCTACACATACATTTACGGTGAATTTAACTGATTTAAGAAAGTCGCCAAATAGAGAGCCCGAGGTCCGTTGACATTAAATAATTTTAAAAATTCTTGAAATGGCGCATTGTAGCCATTTGTGGAAACCTTGAATGTGGTGGATGCAAATACTAAATTCACTGAACAAAAATTGTTTGTTTTGATGTCCTTTACCTATTGCACATACTTGGCAGTTCACAACTCTTTTCTGGTGTGTTAAAAAAGTCTTTTAGTCTGGTGTGCTAAAAAAGGCAGTTTTAGGCTTATTTTCACTACATAGTAACACAGATCAGGAACAGGAAACTGAATTCCGGATTTCTTTGTCTCTACTATATTATTAGCTCAATCACTTAAATTATGTATCAAAAATTGTATTTAATTTATGTGATCGGCTATGTAGCAACGGCATGGATGCAAACAGTAATTATGTTCTACAGCCAAACTGGTCCCTTTCGGATATGGGCAAATATGCCTTATTTGGTGTTCCTAACAACCCCTTCTATTTTGTTGGTAGAGTTCAGGACCACTATGTGTAATTAGTAGGATGGATGAACTTGTCGATTACTGCTACTCATTTACTCAAATTGTGAAATCAAACTGGACACAGTCACTTGTATTCCCTTCTTTAGACTAACTTCCATACGATATTTAGTTTTTATCATAGTGACTGCTGAAAACCCAGTTTCGCACAAATAAGTCACAAATGTAATGAAAATTCTCTTAGTTTTAACACTCAGAAGGGGATATTCCTCTTTTACTGATATCCAAAATTCAGGTATACTTTTGCAAACATTTATTATTGACTTACTGATTTGCACTAGGTCCACTAGATGTTGCATCCTTTCACACTGAATTGAAAATGGAAATAAAATTATGAAAATTTGTAATATTATTTCACGGTGCCCTCAAGAAGAAGTCCCGGCTCCCCAGAGCACCATGACGTGTACTTTGGGAACCACTGTATTAGTAAGTAAAAATTGTTTTAAATAGTAATAATTAATGTGCAAGACAATTTTTTATTTTCTGTTTCAGATTTACCAAGAAGCCTTCGAAAAAAGGTTTTTGCAAGCAACTGAGGAACTATATGCTGCTGAAGGACAGCAGTTAATGCAAGAGCAGGAGGTCCCTGCGTATCTTCAACATGTTGATAAACGTCTTAACGAAGAGTGGGAACGCTTGCTACATTACCTGGATCATTCTACAAAGTAACTGCATCTTACATTATATTCATCAATAAAGCTTACTCTCAATATTAATTACTTGGAATCCCTGCAAAATCCCGCTTTTTCCTCTCTTTTCCTTTCTTTAAATATGCATGATATAAATTTATAACTATGTATTTTTTTTTAACAGGAAAGCATTAATACAATGTGTGGAAAAACAGCTGCTTGGTGAACATTTGACCACCATCTTACAAAAAGGCCTTGACCAACTTTTGGATGAAAATCGTGTTAGTGATCTTACGTTAAAGTACAGCCTCTTCTCAAGAGTCAGGGAGGGATTGCCAGAATTATGTTCGCACTTTAATCATTATATAAAGGTATTAGAACTATAGTTTATAAAGAAACTAAATATTAGAACTATAGTTTATATAGTTAGTAAAGAAAATTTGAATTCCATTATTTGGTTCTCGTTCAGAAGCAAATGATTCCTCCTTATCCTCTCCCTTAATCCATCAGTATGAGTACAGGCCTTGTATTTGGTCAACGAGCTTGCAAAATATATGTTTCTACTTTTTTGTGTGATTGTGCAAGTCAATTGTAAAGTGCACAGTATGAAAAGAAACTATAAAATTCATTGAATGTTTCTTCTAACCTATTTGCATTAAATAATTCCATTGTTTTGTTTATTTATTTATTTTTTCAAAAATTCATGAATTTTGCAGAAAAATTTGTCAACTTGGTAGAAAAGTAAGAACTTTTAAGTTTTTGATTTTCCGCTCAATGAAATGCTTTTTCCACATTAGTTACAACAAAATTATCCACTGTATATAGTTGTTGATGCAAATGTTTTCTTCCTTTATGAATGAACTAAAAATCAGTTTAAATTTGTATGTTTTTTATTCCCTACATTAAATTGACTCTATTTAAAATTGCAATTTTGTTTCCTCCCAGTATGTTAAGAAATGTTTAGCTGTGTGTTCTGGAATCTTTCTGAATTTCTTTACCGCTGGAAATGTATAGTATGTTAAGTGTGATTGTGTTTCAAAGTCTCAAATTTAATTCTAAGAGAAGAAACGCAACCAGTTATCATTCAGGAACCATTTCTGTCACTTTGAGCATACTTTTCTGGATTTACAGTAATCCTGGTTGGGTGAAAAACGTCCCCATGTAATTATTCATGCGAGGTAAGAAAGCATGCTTCCAAAATTACCTTAGGTCAATTACTCAGTTTATGTAATAAAACTCAAACAATGCAAAATGCTCAAAAACCTAAAAAGTACTTTCCTTTGTAAGTTAGACACAACCCTATGCTAGTATTGTGGCGCCATGGTTATCATACCATTACAAGCTCAATTCAAATGCAGGTCTTCTACCTACTGTTATCCAGGATTTTGTTATCTGTGCCACTGAGGTTCAAATTCCTCGGGATAATTGTAGCTCCCAGTGTTTCATAATTTTAGTTGTCCCTAATCAGTGTTAGAAATAAAATTTCTGATGTGACACACATTTTAAAGTTCATACTTTTTTTTTAGCGCATAATGGTCAGATAGAAAAAATTTCGCTGTGCGCTCCTGCTGTTCCATTGCACACATACACTTTTTGGCAAACACGGATGTGAGATAAAAGTCACACTGGGATATGCTCAGTAGCTCAATGGTTAAGGCATTATAACAGTAATTCTAAAGCCCTGCGGTGGCGCAGTGTGGTAACGCGTTCTCCTAGTGCGCCGCTAATCCGGGTTCGACTCCCAGCAGTGCAAAAAGAACGCTTACTCAGAGATCTCATAAAGATCGCACTGCTCACTGTAGTCCGGGGTTTGGTTCCCTAGGCCTTAAGAGGTTCGGATTCCTCGGAAAACAGTAGGTCCCGGCGCAGCATGACCATTGTAGTCTTTGAGCCGTAAAACCACAAAACAAACAAACAAACAAAGTAATTCTAAAATTGCTCGTTCATGTTCAGTCTAAATGTGGCAAATTTTCTTTCCTCTAGCTATTATGAAAAAAAAAAAAAAAAACTTATTATAAATCTAACTGTTCATTGTAGTCTATAGAGTTGGTTTCCAAGGCTTTAAGATAAAGCTTAAACTTAGGAATTTGATTAGTGGCCATTGGCCAGCAGGGCCCTTTTTATTAGAGGCCACTTTCGTGTGGCCACAAAACCTTTAAATGTTGCAGGGTGGGGGGATTCTTTAGATCAACCTTTTTCATGAAGAATGGCAAGTAGTTTGCAGTTTCAGAATATAACCTCCCTGCAGAGTCAAAATGGACAAGATTGCATTGGGAAACAATAAAGTGGCGAGTGTGTATACAACTGAAGTAATATTTTTAATCGCCATTTCTCAATATTTAGTCGCCCTGGGGTCGGTGGCGACTGTGAATTTTAACCTTTATTTTAAGAGATTCAGTTTCCATGAAGAAAATGTATGTCCACTGGCGTATGGTGGCATAGTGATATTACGTTTGTTTGTTGTGCCATTAATCCAAGTTCAATTCCCAATGGTATAGAACACTTACCATTTTTCTGCCCACTGTAAACACTAAATCCTGTTGCAGTATTGCTTTTTATGTCCTTGCACCATAAAATCACAAACTCATATGAGCCTTGAAACAGAACGTGTCATATTTAATTGCGATGATCGATTCCTCCCTAATTGTTTAAGAGAACCCTCTTGAGTAAAGTACTTTGCTATTGAACCTTCTCAGTTTGTAACGTTGTTTTGTGCAGAAACGTGGGAGAGTGATTGTAACGAATCCTGAGAAAGACAAGACGATGGTCCAAGAACTACTAGACTTCAAAGATCACATGGATACGGTGGTGAATCATTGTTTTCAGAAAAACACGAAGTTTGTGAATTCTTTAAAAGAGGCTTTCGAGCATTTTATAAACCAAAGGCCAAATAAGCCAGCAGAATTGATAGGTATGTATATTTGTTAATTTTGTAATATTTTATTTATTCGTTTTGCTTATAAATTCGTTAGTTTATATGAAAAATGCTTAGTTTCCCAGCCACCCATTGGGAAAGGGATTTAAGTGGGCAAACCCTAAAGAACCAAAATATAAATACATTTAAGAAAAGAATCAAAATTTGTTTTACATATATTTAGAGCAGCGTATTTAACCAATTGACTTCCATTCTTCGTATTTCCATTAGTATAGGTTTGACAGAAGGGTTCCCGGTAAAGGTTGGACTGCACCAGGGTTCAGCTCTCAGTCCTTACTTATTTGATCTGATAATGGATGTTTTAGTGAAAGACGTAAACTGTAATGCACCATGGAGTATGCTGTTTGCAGATGACATTGTACTATGCGAAACATCCTGTGAAAAAGTAGAAAGGAAAACCGAGGAATGGGGGAAAGTGTTAGAGGTTTGAGGATAAGCAGAACAAAGACAGAATATGTGGCACTAAATGGAGAAAGCGTAAGTAGCATAGGTCTACAAGATGAAGGATTACCATCAGCCCAAAAATTTAAGTATCTTGGATTGTTCATAGGCTGCGATTGAGTTTTGACCACAGAGATACAACACAGAATCCAATGTGGGTGGTTAAATTGGAGAAAGATGAGTGGAGTGCTCTGTGATAGGAAAGTAAGCGGAAGGATGAAAGGAAAATTGTACAAAACTGTGGTCAGACCTGCAATGTTATGCGGGGCGGATACGTGGCCAATTACAAGAGCGCATGAAAGGAAGATGGAAGTGGCTGAGATGAGAATGTTGAGGTGGATGAATACTGTTACAAGGAGGGATAAAATAAGGAATAACCTAATTAGAGGTACGGTCAAGGTTGGACCCATAGGAAGAAAAATACAAGAACATAGGTTAAGATGGCTTGGGCATATGGAGCGGAGAAATGAGGAATATGTGGGAAAGGTATTGGATAAGCTGGTGGTAATGGGTAAGAGGAAGAGGGGAAGACCACGGCTGAGATGGAAGGATAAAGTGACGGAAGATCTGGAAGAGTATGGATGGAGTAGAGAAGAGGCATTGGATAGAAGATTGTGGAAGAGAAGATTAAAGGACCATAACGCCGACCCCATATAACATGGGAAATGGCAAAGCGAAAGAAGATTTAATCAATTAAATGGATGACTGAAATATGGATCAGAGCGATAACCAAGTCAGTTGGCATTAAATAGGAGTATGTTTAGATAGTGAAACCTTGTGACAGTTTTCTGCATCTTCCACACTCTTTCTTGTTGCATGATGTCTGGATGGGGTTCTGCGGTGGTGAAGTTGCAATATGTTCGTCTAGTGTGTGTGTGGTTGTGCCAGGTTCGACTCCCAACTGGTGCCAAAAACAGAATGCTTACCAACTGGCTACTCGGCATAGTTATGGGGGGGGGGGTTGCTAGACTTTTTAAGAGGTTTGGATCCCTCGGGAAAACTGCATGTTCTGGCACAGCGTGACCTTTCCGGTCCTTAGGCCATAAAACAAGCATATACCTAACATTTATATCACCAGTTCGCGTGGAACACGATGTTAATGGAGCCTTGAACCGAGGCAAAAAATTATCATGTGAATAGATCAAAATGAAACTTCGTGTGTTAGACTGCCTAATCTGGCTGGCTGTTCAAAGTCTTTAAAGAGCTTGAAGCAATCAACTGAGTCATGTCACATCTTTTATGTAGACATTAAGCATGATGGAGAATTGTCGTCTCAATGTTTTTTCCAGTTAAACAAAACCTACTATAATTTTAAATAGGCAATTTTTTATTGTTAAATTTTATATTTAGATTTTATCGCTCCTGTTTATGATGTGCAACAATATTATAAAATTTTTAGTGAATCCAAGTTTGTCAAATTCCTTGTTAAAATGTCGATTTATTTGTTACTTTTAAGTGAATTTTAATTTCATTGCTGTTGGCGTATTTATGTTTTAAATCCATTTTTGATCACAATTGTGTATTTCAGCAAAATTTGTTGATTCAAAACTAAGAGCTGGAAACAAGGTAAGAATTTTTAATTTTTTTTTTAATTGAAAGTAAAATGACTATTTAAAAGCAATAGAAACATACTTTTCTGTTTCCCAAATACCCTGCATTTGAAATCGTGAAAAACGTTAGTGCTTTTGTTATTTTTTTTAACCCAATGAGATAGCTGTACTGTGCTGTAAAAATAAGTGCAGTAGAAATAACATGCTTTTCTGTACATAAAAAATTAACCTAGACTTTTAATGGTACTTCCTCTCTCTTGCCCCCAGCCTGATCTGCAGTTTAGTGTTTGGTTTTCTAGATAACAAATTTAAATTCATAGAGAAATTACACATCCTTATGTAGTATGTTCTCGGTTGTCCTTTTAACCCAAATCCCAGTTGTGGGGCCTTAACGGTGTTTGGAATGTCATAACTCAACCCAAAGTGATTGGAAATTTATTTTGTGCATGTGTGTGTCTTTATAATGTATTTGATCTCTCATGTAGGAAGCCACTGAAGAAGAACTTGAGCGTTTACTGGATAAAATTATGGTCATCTTTCGTTTTATACATGGTATGCCCCTTAAAAATTTTTAAATCTTATTTCATAAGTACATTCCGTATGAAGGAATGAGAATGGAAGAGGGTTTATTTTTTAAACCCTAACTGCACCTACTGTGCAGCTTTATACATAAAGCTATGTATGAATATTTTTTTAAATAATTTGCTTCTTTTAGGTAAAGATGTGTTTGAAGCGTTTTATAAAAAAGATTTGGCCAAACGACTTCTTGTTGGCAAAAGTGCTTCAGTGGATGCAGAAAAGTCGATGTTGTCAAAACTAAAACAGGAATGCGGGGCGGCATTTACGAGCAAACTTGAAGGAATGTTCAAAGACATGGAGTTGTCTAAGGAATTGATGTTAGCGTTTAAAAATGTATGTTCATTTCAGTGAAAACTAAATTAATAGTAATAAGTGGAATTATATGCATATAAAAAGAGAGAAAAGCATTTGTTCATATATATATTGTAATCTCATTGCATATTATCTAAGTGAACTCAAGATTCAGTTTCATGGGCCTATAAGTTTAGTTAATTGAGATTGATAGGGGAATAACATTTTATCTAGGTTAAGATCCTGCTTATTTGTAGGTGAGTTCCCTCCTTCCTCAGAAACTGCCAATGCCTGTTACTCCTGCACCTTGTTGGTTACATGTTTGAACTCATAGGGTTAAAATTTCAATGCTCTTGCGCCATAAAAAAGCCAAACAATCAATCAATCATTAAAATTTCAAAAAGCCTGATTGTTTCAGATGTCATGTTAATCCATCTGTGTCGTATGTTCTGTTTTGATACTTTAAATTGATAACCACAATTTGTTATATTGTGCATAAATTTCCCTTACTATTCTGTTGGAAATGGCTTCCTAGAACTCATAGGAGGTTCATATTAGTCAGGTTTTTTTTTTAGCATTTGGTGCTTATTATCCCATTTCCCATGTTGAACTAACACTTAGTCGAAAATTAGGTGATTAAATGTAAATCTATGATATTCACATGTACAAAAGCATTTCAAAAAGCAATCGACCATGTTTGTTCAGAGTGTTACAGGTTTTTAAGATATTATTACCCTGCTCAGAGTTATACAATTGCCAAATGGTCAACATTCAAAGCCACCAGGGCATGTTTTTGTGATAAATTGAGATGGGTAGTGTCTTTGACATCCACGTTCTTAGCTCACACTACATCTTTTTATGTATAGAGGAAAAGAGATGTTGTCAAAGGCTATCCATCTAAATTCCCCCACAAAAACATTGCAGAAAAACGTGCCCTGGTAGCTTTGTGTGTTGACCATTATGTAATTGTGTTAACCTTAAGAAAGGTAATAATATCTCATATATGAAGGAAAAGAGCATCCTTCTTGTGCCCTGGTGGTCAATTGGTCAAGGAACTCCAGTTCATATGGAGGTCATGGACACAAGATGGTGTTACCAATTTTTCCTGCTAGATTTAACAAAGAAAAATGACGACTAACTGAAATCCACTAAATTTAGTGATTTTCCACTGGAATTGACAGTTTTTTTCCCTTTTGAAGAATATTACCACAGCTCACGAATTCTTTTTATTAATCCTTTTAGGAAACAATAGTGGCAAGAAAGCAGATCTTGTTTATCTGTTTTAATGAATATATATAATGTGTGTGTTTTTCAGTTGGAATTGTATATATTTTTTTAAATGTTTTTTAGCAACTTCAATTGGGCTTTTTAAGCGTTTTACCCTTACCTTCAATGAATTTAATATGCAGAACTTGATGCTGGTTGGAATCTCTCCCCCACAAAAACCCCTGCCTCATGGCTCACAGTAATCTTAAAAATGGACTGTCAGACTTTCCTTTTTTTAAATTACAAAACAGTACATATATTAAACAACAATGTAAATCAACGTATTAAATTGATCGAAAAGCCCGTTGCAACATATGTATTTATATAAATCGAACACTACGCAGATTAAATTAAACAACAATATAAATCAACGTTTATTGGCGTAGTGATACCAGCGCCGATGTTATGGCGTGATTAGATGGTGAAACGTTCGAAAGAAAATAAATATTTCTGCGTTCGGTGGGACCTGAACCCACGACCTTCCACTTGCCGGGCGGAGGCTCTACCATCTGAGCTACGAACGACAATATATAATCTCTTACGAACGTATATAAAGACTATTTACTGAAGTAAGTACTATTTACTACACTAATAAAAGTTGATTTATATTGTTGTTTAATTTAATCTGCGTAGTGTTCGATTTATATAAATACATATGCTGCAACGGGCATTTCGATCAATTTAATACTGGTATCTTCGTAATTTCTAAATCGTAATCTTCTAAAATTGTCCTATTTTTATTAATCGAATTGGTAGAGGGAACCCTAGCTATGTTCTAAAGTGTACTTTTCTACTTTCATGCCTGGGAGGGTGGTTGTACGAGTCTAGGGGGAATGAATAAGGAAAAATGCAGGGGACAGCGTGGATGAGCCCTTTCCATATCACAAGTGAAAAAATAAATAACTGGAAGAAACTTTGAAGGGAGGCTCTCAGCAATTTTTTTTTTTTTTAAACCCATGACCCGCGAGGTCCTTGAAAAATTTGTAAATGGCCTGCTACCCAAAAAGGTTGGACAACCCTGTTCTAAAATTTCATATATGAAAACGGTATTTTGTTGGTTATAGTCTCTGCTTGTTTCAAAGCGATTGCTTTGAAACAAGCCAGAACTTTTTAATTGTCTGCCTGTTGAAGCAGCTAGAGTACCACACTCCGATGACAGGTGGATAACATTTGTCATCAACATATTGCTTAAAGCCTGTTTAAAGAGCTTTACTTACTTGTGTAGTGTCGATTCCTAACTTGTGTTTTTTAATTTTAAACAGTATCTGAAGAACATCCAAAAACCTGGGAGTATAGACATGACAGCGAATATTCTAACTATGGGCTACTGGCCCACCTATCAAGCAATGGAGATTATCATGCCGCCAGATATGGTTGAGTACCAAGAAGTGTTTAAAAAATTCTACCTCGGAAAGCACTCTGGTCGTAAACTCCAGTGGCAACCAAATCTGGGTCACTGTGTGCTTAAAGCTAGCTTCGCAAGTGTAAGTGAATCACTTTCTAGTTAAGGAATTACTAAAAAGCATGTAAGTATTTAAAAGTTAGTGAATAAAAGTTTGTTCAAAGTGACTGTGGTCAATGCTGTATTGGTGTTTCGTTTTTACAGGGAGTCAAGGAACTGCAAGTGTCCCTTTTCCAAACCTTAGTTTTGCTTATGTTCAACACAGAAACACAGTACACGTTCGATGAAATTAAACAAGCTACGATCATAGGTAACATTGTGGGTTTTGTGAAATGTGCAAATACTATAACAATTGCTAAATGCTATTTTAGTTCAATTTAAAATTCTTTGTATGCTGTCTCGAAGGTATTAAATTTTTGTGCATTGAAACTTACGTCTGTTTATACGCATTCAGTTCTTATGTATTTTTGCAGAGGATGGAGAATTGCGAAGAACGCTGCAGTCACTAGCATGCGGTAGAGCAAGGGTGATACTGAAAGTTCCACGAGTAAGTTTAATTTCTCCACCCCCTCTGTAATGTTAAAAGTCCAGGTTAATATTATGAATAAACAATGGGTGGCCTGTAACAAATTTCAGAGCTAGAAATTTTAAATTTCTGTAAAAAGAAATATTATGAGAAGGGATACAAAAAATGCATTCTCCCTATGCATTTTTATATACAAGGTACTAAAAATATTAAATATGTGCAAAGCTCAAACAACAATATCAATCAACGTTTATTGGCGTAGTGATACCAACGCCGATGGTATGGCGTGATTAGATGGTGAAACGTTCGAAAGAAAATAAATATTTCTGCCTTCGGTGGGACCTGAACCCACGACCTTCCACTTGCCGGGCGGAGGCTCTACCCACTGATTGATTGACATTGTTGTTTGATTTGATCGGCGTAGTGTTCGATTTATATAAAATGGATGTGCAAAGCTGTGTATATATATAGGGTGTTGCAGAACTCCACATCCAAAATTTAATGGTAGGTAGGGGACACCAAATAAGGCATATTTGACCATATCCCCGTGTCCGCAAAGGAGCTAATTTGACCATAGAGCGTAACTACTGTTTATGTCCATCGCTCTGCTGCGTAGCCAACTGCATGAATTAAATGCAATTTTTTATGCATAATGTAAGTGAACGTGCTAATAATATAGTATAGACAAAGAAATACGGAATTTATGTAGTGAAAATAACCCTAAAACTGCATTTTTTAACACACATTTTTTAACACACTGGAAAAGAGTTGGGAACTGCCAAGTATGTGCAACAGGTGAAGAACATCGAAATAAACATTTTTTGTTCAGTGAATTTTTTTCCAAAAATTAGCCGTTCGGGCACTACAGTGAATTTAGTATTTGCATCCACCACATTCAAGGTTTCACAAATGGCTACAATGCGCCATTTCAAGAATTTTTCAAATTATTTAATGTCAACAGACGTTGGGCTCTCTCTGGCCACTTTCTAAAATCAGCTAAACTCACATTTTCACTTTGACCAGAGGACCCAATCCATCTCAAGAAAACGCTCCCTGTAGCATTATAGAATCACCATCAGCTTGCAGAATGCCTTGTTGACAAGCTTGATCCATAGAGCCAGAGAGTTTGTGCCACATCCAAGCTCAACTATCAACTTGTAACAACTGGAAACATTACTCATTGGACCATGTTATCTTTTTTCCAATGGTCTAGGGCCTAATACTTGTGATCTCGAGATTAGGAGAGGTGCTGATGCCAAGATCTGCTGTGAGTAAACACACCCGAGTCTGTCTTCTACTGTCATATTCTATCATTTCCAAATTCTGCTGCACAGACTTCAGAGACAGCTATCTAGTACATCCCTCATTTAATGTTACAGTTTGCGCAGTGTCATTCATTTGTTCCCATTGGCGCTTCTGTTCAGACGTCTCTGATCTAAATCATTCAGCAGACATGGACGTCCACTGCATTATCCCTTGTGAGGGGTAATGCCTTCCACGAGGTGCCCTCGATACACCATTGACACCGTGGAGTGAGGAATCTTGAAGATTGCAACTGAAATGCCATGCTCCAATGATCGTACCACGTTCAAACAATGCTCAATTGACTACCTAAATCGACTGATCTCGATCAATTCAAGCAGAAAGTAGACCAATATACTGTTTGATAGGAGTGTATATAGTAATTTATTCTGTTAATGTATGGTTGCAAAGCATATTAAAAGGGCTGCGTTAAAGGATTGCCACTTTATTTTTCTTGTATTGTGATGCTGTCCTGAAATTTCTATGTGTGTATTCCTGTTTTAATTAGTTTTTTTTTTTCTTCTTTGTATCTCCCTCATAGGGCAAGGACGTGGATGATGATGATAAATTTGTTTTCAATACAGACTTTAAAAATAAATATTTTAGGATAAAAATCAACCAAATTCAAATGAAAGAAACGGTAAGTCTTTGTGCTGGTTTTTTTTTTTTTCCCATCCCCTCTTATACCATATATACAATCTTGCCTCGTTTGGCACAGAATGACCCTTGCTGTCCTTGTGCCATAAAAATACAATCAACTCCACCTCTCTCTAATAACTGATAATCCCACTTCACTTCCTTTGCCTAAACCTTATTCTAAAAGGTTTTCAATCCACCATTTGGTATCAAGATGTCACAGTGTGAAGTTAATTTTTGAAGAACATAAAGAAATGTTCTGAGAAAAGTGATGAATTTATTTAATGTTGATAATACACTAGTCACAGCTTTGTGACTGTGATTACTGTTATTTCGGATCAGACAAATACGACCCTTTGCTATACTATGCACAACTAAAGTATTTGTTATTGTATTTGTTCATTCATTTTTTGTTATCAGTCTAACAGCAACTTTTCGGTAGTACTTAAGAGGGAAGAGTTTTCTTCTCTGCAATTTAGATGTGATCGAGGCATTATCCGATCAGTGAAAGCACATTAATGCTGTGAATTGAGAACAATAATCAAATAATTGACAGAAGAAGAAATCAAGAAGCTAAGAGCAAGTACACTTGCAAGAAAGACAAATTTCTTGGATGCTTTGCACCATTTAGCCATCTTATGGAACGAGTTTATGGTGTGAACAATCCATTTTTTGTGTGTGTGTGGGAGGGCGGGGTGACTTTTCTAAAAGGAGCTGAAACATGCACCACATTTTATAACCAAGTGAAATTTCCCAATGTGTAGCATAGCAGGGTGTCTACCAGGTCATGGAAGTCAAGAAATAAGAAAAAGGGCACAGAAGTCAAGAAAAGGGCACTAAATTGATGTTGTAGGTCACAGGTGTGCCTTTTTTTTTTTTCAATTTTACGCATGCGTTGAATTGTAATTTTTGTACGATATTTTAATGAGTTTTTACTGGTTTAGTTATTTTTACGTATTTTTGTCATAGCTTGGCAATTTTTATTTATTTTCAGCTATTTTCTGTGATATTTTGACAACGTTTATGGATTTTTAGATGGCTGTTTTATCAATTGTGAAAAATAAGGTCGAAACTTTTTTCAAGGTCAAGGAATGTGCAGAAACATCCAAGGAAAAGGGTTTCTTCTTCTTTTTAGCACTCACCCTACATAGTTATGGGTGATTTTAGTGCTGGGGTGTTAATTAAGGAGAACTTTAGGATAGCCAATAAGTTGGTTTGAGAGAGTTTGCAGCTCAATTATGGTGGGGAAAAAAAGGGCGACTACAGTTCCAAAGAAGAAATTCTGTAAGAAGATGCCAAAGGCCTCAAACCACTGCCCAAATCCACTTGGACTTACAAATTTTATGCCACGATATTCATCAGAAATCAGCCAATTTTCAAATACGGTATAAATTTGAAGAACATGTTAGCAATTTGCTTTGAAAAAATAAAAACAACCGATGATAGATTATTTTTTATGCAGTAATATGCATTATATTACATTATACACATAAGTAGCAACCAAATTGATAAAGATTTTATTAAATATTATTCATTTATTGTTATCACTTCTGCAAAATCCTGATCACATGAAGCATCAACCATTGTGTTGGAATAATAAAACAGAACCTGTGGTTTTCCAAGCAACGTACACCCCACTTTGCCTGTTAAATCGGACAGTACACTGGAGATCGGTAGAAAAATAGTACAAAGAGTGTTGGTGCCATTGGGAGTCAAACCCATTTTTCCATTGGTACAAAAGTATATTACCACTATCTCGCAAGGCATTTTTACATAGTAGTAATAATAATATCGTTTATTTGCTTCACCTCCCACTGCACATACATATAACAATGTTATACATCTTGTGCATAAAATAATTGAGGTGGCACATTCGACACTTTGCACATTGGTAACACATTCACCAAACATGTTATTAATCAAGGTTAGGCCCCAACAGTGTCTCTTCCCCCACCAGTCTAAAGGAACGGGTTTTATGGGTTTGCATTCTTCGCAATAACGTAGATCCACTACCCTACAGTAATGAGGTAGTATTGCATTAATCTATAATACCATTAACCTGATTTTGACTCTTGGTAGTATCATAGAATGTGTGCCATAGTCCGTTCAGAGCTCTGTTCCCCTAACAGCAGAGGTGCTGATTCCTCGGGAAATTGTGGATTCTGTTACAGCTGTACTTCTACCGTCCTTGTGCAGTAAAAATACAAATATATTTTTGTTTTGAATGTTACTGTGTAAATTTACATTCGTTTTTTCTTTCCTTTAATAGCAAGAGGAACATACTACTACTCAAGAAAGAGTGTTTCAAGATAGGCAGTATCAGATAGATGCCGCGATCGTCCGTATAATGAAAATGAGGAAAACTTTAGCTCACAATTTACTCATTTCTGAATTGTACGATCAACTTAAATTCCCAGTAAAGGTAGATATATTCAAATTCTATCTTTACAGCAAGTCACAGGACCAATGTAAAGGTCTTTTAATTAATCAGAGTATTTTCAGTTAGCCTTTTGACTGCCGCCAGCAGGTGGAATTGTGTCTTCACCGGCTGTTTGAGTCGCACCATTTGGCGTTGTCAGGTGCTTTCCTTCCCCCACTAACCAGTAAAGACACTGAGGTTAAAATGGTCTATCAGTGTAAGCTTTGGTTAAATTTTATGAAGTGGGTCGTTTAGAATATCTGGGTTTTGTAGTTGTATAATTAATGAAACAATTTGATAATTTAGAAGTGAATGAGGTTAGACTTTAAATGAAGCATGCACTATTTAGAACAACATAAAACAAGATTATGAAAAGTTAATGAACGAGATTTACATTTAATTACAAACTCATGACTTAAATCTAGAATTTCACTAAAGAGAAATTTGTATTTTATGATCAAATTTTATCCAAATGATATTTACTTTTTTACTCTGATGCAACAACTGGGTTTCTAATCAGTTAATGCATAATGAAGTAAACAGCTCTAGTTTGGCATGCAAGCATAA
>QLNU02015003.1:103498034-103540582 GCA_006491805.2 Dysdera silvatica
CCAGTCTGCCAGGACATAAAGGATAACACAAGTGGCCGTAGGATATCATTAACATATCGTTGAGCTGTTAAAGTTGCACGCAGGACTATTAAGGGCGTTCTGCTCTCGTATGAGATAGCACCCCACACCATCGCACTAGGGGTAATGGCTGTATGCCTCTGTAAAACAAAGGGTGGTTGGAACCGCTGGCCCTGCCATCTCCACACACACGGATCCGATGGCCATCTGCTCCAAGACTGAAGCAGGATTCATCGTTTAACACTATGCAATGCCAATCTGCTGGCGGCTATGATGATCGGCTACGACGGCACTCCAGACAATTCTGTCGAAGATGTGGGGTTGCACTTTGAGCCTGAAATATTTTCTCTGAGCCAGAGCCCACAGCTTCAAATATAACTTTAACCCCGTGACGTATGATTTAAATTAAAAAACAAAAAAATAAAAATGCCAAACTACACTATTTAATTTCCTTCGAATTTTCATATATTGTATTATATATATTTCTATACATATTCATGTAATATGTATTTCTGCAATCTCTGCAAACAAATCACATATAGTTCTTAGAGAATTTCGATATTGAAAAGTTAATTTTCGGCTTTAGTTGCATCCATCTGATAAGCACGGGCCCGCCTGATCTCTTTTAATTACACAGTTAATTCGGATTTGAAATCTCCACTTTATCACCTACATAAGCTCAAACCTAGTGTTGACCTAAGCAGTTTCTACTTTTCTTTCCAGCAGTAACATTATAAAACGTAATTGTTTAAGCTTCAAAACACCTATTTTGCTAAATGTTATCTTAATTATTAACACGTTCGTATGCACAATAATAAAACCATAATTCATAAAAATTAAACTAACCGAATGTACCAAGTGAGAGCCTGGAAAAAAAAAGAACTCAATAAAAGGCAACTGTCTTCTAGCTCCTGCACAATGAACATTCTGCAAATGGCAGACCGTATAGGTGGCAAATATCCCGCTCTCCAATGCCTTCAGTACTAAACTATTTTTCAAGGTCAGTTTTTCCAATTGTACATGCGACAGACCTAACGCTCTGCTCTCTATATCCCAGTGCATAGCATTATCGACCAAATAAAGCAATAATTGACTTATACGTAATAACCTTCGTATTTTCTACTATTAGAGTTCCATATTACATATTTGATATTTTATTTTACTTGTTATATCCTAGTTCTTAATTTCTGTTCTGGGGTTCACATGCTCATGTGCACAAATGGATGAGCCAACACCCACAACTTAAAACACACAATGTTAGCTAGCATAGTGTAGTATGCATCATCGAGGACATTATAAATAACAGTTTTGCTAGTATGTTTATGGTATCTCGGAACCTGTAGCAGTTCGCTTCGTAATTGGTGTAGGCAGCCTTATTTCAGCATTTTTATACACTATGCTGATTAAATAAAGCAACAATTTTTATGAATCTTTTTTAGGTGTAGTAATATTAATGCTGATGTTACGGCACAGTTAGATGGTGAAACATTCGCAAAAAAAAATGTTTTTGCATTCAGTGGGGCATGATCCCACAACCTCCCACTTGCCGATCAAATGTTCGTCGTTCAAAACTCAGTACACACCCGGCAAGGAAGGTCGTGGGATCGTGCCCCAATGAATGTAAAGAGTTTTCCTCTGTGAACGTTTCACCATCTAACCACGCCACAACATCGGCGTTACTATTACAACGCCTAAAAAATGTTAATAAAAATTGTTTCTTAATTTAATCTGCGTAGTGTTCGACTTGTATAAATACATCTGCTACAACGGGCTTTTCGGTTAATTTAATACCAATCTCTTCGCAATTTGGTTTAAATAGTAGTCTATGTACTACACCATTCCGCGAAATAACCAATTTCGGAAAATATTCTTCAAATACGTTCGTAAGGGATCGAATGTCCGTTGTTCGTAACTCAGTTGGTAGAGTACCCGCTCAGCTAGTGGGATATCGTGAGATAGTGCCTTATCGAACGTAAAAACATTTGTTTACGAATGTTTCGCCATAACATCGGCGTTAATATTACTATGCCTAAAACACGTTGATAAAGATTGTTGCTTTATTTATTTCAGCATGTATGCAGATGGGCATTATTGTCTATAAGGTACTCCGATATACTACCACTATTTATGAAATCTCCAAATTTATCCTCAATAAAGAACATTTAGAATACCATGAAACATTATCCACAGTATTTGCTACAACTGGCTCAGAGAGCATAAGTTCAACAGTTTCAAAAACCATGATGAGCATTAATCCAAGACTATATCTTTAAAACTGAATGCTGCGACAGGTAGTGAATGAAATACATTGCTTTAAAAAAAAGGGCACAACCACATCCTACATTAGTATGCCCATGTAAGCAATTTTTTTAACCTATCTGTTCTTCAATTTTGGAAATATGTCTTATTTATAACCCTAGTTAAGTAGTAAATAAGTTTCAGGTGAATCTGGAGTCCTATTCTTGGTGTTGCAATTTCAATTTTATTCAGTACATTTTTCTTGTTTCCAGATGTGATTAGGGACAGACATCGTAAGCTAAAATTTAAAACAACAAATGAGGCACTTTTCTACTGACATTCAAATATTGTTCAATGCAATTGTTTCCAAGGAAGCACTCTTCTGCATCCTCCTATATGGAAATGCTCCAAAGAAAAAATTCTATTCATTTCTGCTTGAATAAAAAACAAGCATGTGCTAAATAAGGAGTACAATCAATATTTTGACATAATTTTTTATCGATATTTATTAAAGTAAACAAAATATCATTTCACTAAAAAATTTGTAAGCAACAAGCTTAAGCTGTCCTACATTGCTAAATTATAAAACCGAATTCCGTTAACTTAAAAAAGTTGATTAAAAAAGGAAATACTACAGAATTGTTTGATTATATATTTCAAAATGTCAACATAACTCATTACAAATATATTACGTAACATTCATACATTGCATTGCAAAATACAGTTACCATTTGAAAAAAAAAAATCTGTTGTCTTTAGCCAACTAAATATTTTGAATGAGACATTTAAAGAAATATTTTTTAATATTCACAGATTAATAACGATACATTAATAAAAGTTTAAAATGTAATTATAACAATAATACAATCAATCTTCACTCATACATGATTAGGAGAAATACCTTTTGTATTCCTTCACTTTCTCAAAAATTTATCACTTTCATAATGGTGCCCACGTTATCAGTCAAAAATTACCTGTGATCTGAGATTATTTATTACATTATGAAAAATACTGCAGAAGTTCCGCATATATCGAGTTAATATTTTAACTCAACTTCCTAACAAAAGCAAAAATATGGAATCTTGTAAGAATTAAATTGTAACCACTTATTTTTTAAAAAACTTATAATAAACCACAGCACCAAGAATGGCCAATTCTAATATAATCGTTACAATCAATATCAATTTGTTTGTGATTACTTTACGATACATGGAACGTAAAATTTTGCGACTTCTGGTCAAATTTGCATCGGTGTCAACAAGTCTTTCTTTGGTTCTGATTAAAGATTCACGCTGAGAGCTAAGTTCATCTACAACTGCAATGCCAACTTCATCTGTTTCAGCAGCAACTTGCTGAGCATTTAAAACACTGGAAGAAGTTCTTTCAACGGTATCATTCATTTGAAGCAATCTTTCTCGGTTGCTCAATGCATTTGCTTCTGCTTCAACTCCAATGCTAGACTGATACGGTTTTGATGCATATAACCCAGTGTCGCCAGATTCCGAGACCTTCTTCTTCAACCGAGTCAATTCATGAGTATAACCCCTTAAACGAGCATTCATCTGCAAACGGTAAGGGTTAGGAGCAGCTTGAGCTTGATCTTCCAGCTCGCTGAGGATTCGCTGTGCATCATCAATTGCTCGTTGGATTTCACGAACTGTGTTTTTACGACTCTCGCCTGAGATTTTTGGAAGCACATTTTCAACTTTCCTTTTAATCTCAGATTTTAAATTCACAAAGTCATCTTCCAAATATTCAAAATTTTGAGAAGACATCTCAAAGCTAGAAAGAAAAAAAAAACCCAGAATTTATAAATAGTAAAGTCCTCAGAAGCATATGGACAACAAATTTTGTGTGATAAATGTAAAAAAAATAAATGCATAAACTTTAAAGTTTGCATGAATAAGTGATATGGATATATGTAAATAGTTTTTAAATTGCTTTTGATACAAAAAAATAAAAAATGAATAAAGTTATGAAATCTAGATGCTGAAAGTACATGGATAGTAACGAAAGATATTATACACGTATTTCACTGTATATGTAGGAAACAATTTTAACGAAATCTTGAAATTTAAACCAAGTTCTCAAAAAGCAACAGAAGACTGACAAGACCCTTTTCCTTATTCTTATCTGCTGTGGAGAAAGGTGAGATGACTAATCTTCTGGCAGAACATGCCTGGGAGAAAGGTCATGTTCCTGATTGGAAAAGTACAAAAGTTCTTCATAAAAATGTAACTTCTCGCTATTGTAGACTTTTTCTGGAGTCTTGGGAGACTTTTCGAATGCGAAGTAAGGCGATGAACATCGCAAAATCGATGCCTGAACCTTACCGCATTTTTGCTAGGAGATGGGGAAAACCCGAGTGCGGGATAGCTTTGGGGAAAACCAAAGTTGGGGTATAAATACCGAACACCTACACTTCCTTGACACTTTCGCTTGATGAAGGGAACAGTAGTTCTCGAAACGTTGCGAATATTTTTGCAGATGGTAAATGTCTTTTACCCTCTTCATTTGTATTTCGTATATTCCGACCAGTGTCAAATTTTACTAGTTATAACTTCACAACAATATGAATATCAATAAAGATACAAGTTTTCCTGCCTAATAGCATTTCTTAAAAATAGAAATAGTGATACTTTACTACTGTGAGAAATAACACTTAAATGGTGACTTTTTTTTTTAAATCCTGAATTTCTACATGAGTGATTCTCAAACTTTTTGAAGTTATAGCATACTGGAAGTCCTACAAAAAATCATAGGCACACTGTACACAAAATACTAATAAGATGCAAAAATTATTTATATTAATTTTTATAGGTGCGTGTATTTCCCACAGATGCATCAACTTCCATATAGCCCTGTATTTAACTATATAATTAAAAAATCGTTTCAATAATAACCCCAACATATATGAGGGCGAATCAGAAAGTCTTTGCCCCTATTTTTTATTAGCCAAAATAAGGTACATACAGGTAATTACAAATATACGTACTATTCTACGTACCTTACACTATTTTTCCACATAGTCCCCACACCGGTTCAGACATTTGTCCCATCGCAGCACTAAATTTGAGATGCCCCTGTGGTAGAATTCGTCCGGCTGACTGTGGAACCACCGTCGGACTGCTGTCTTGGCTTCATCGTTGCACGTGAATCGCTGTCCTGCCAGGAACTTCTTCAGCGGACCGAAAACGTGGAAATCACTAGGGGCGAGGTCCGGACTGTATGGTGGGTGGTCCAGACTCTCCCAGTGAAATGACCGGAGCTTGTCGACGGTTCTGATTGCCACATGTGGCCTCGCATTGTCGTGGAGGATAACCATGTTGTCCACATTGAGGATCCCTTGGCGCTTTTGCCTGATGGCAGCCTACAGACATGACACTATGGAACAATTAACTATTGGTATTGATGGTTGCACCTTGTGGCATGAAATCCAGCAGGATCGGTTCAGGGCGATCCCAGAAGACCGTTAACATCACTTTCCCAACAGATGGCACTGAACGGAATTTTTTGTCAGAGGCGAACCCAGATGTTTCCACACCATGCTCTGCTGCTTTGGTTCCGGCATGAAATGCAGTATCTGCGTTTTATCGCCAGTAACATTACTGTCCAGGAAACTTCCACCGTCCTCGGCATACCGTTGTAGATGATTCAGTGAAGCAATCCTTCGCTTGCCTTTTAGCATGTCGTCCAACTGCCTTGGCACCCACCGACATGAAATCTTCCGGAACCCGAAGAACCCGTGAACGATGTCGTAAACACTCCCATACGAAATGCCAAGCTCCCGGGAAATGTTCTTGAGGTGTTGTCAGTCAGCGACGAACGCAGCCTTCCTGAACGCTCATTGTCATGCAAGTCTTCACGGCCTTTTGCGAACTCACACCACCACCATCTCACACTTCCCAAAGCGAGACACTTTTCCCCATACGTGAGCTGCATTTCCCTGTGGATTTCGATGGGCGTTCGTTCCTTGCTCCATAGAAAACGAATCACGCTTCGTTGCTCGTACACCGTGGACGTGTGAAGCATAACCGCCATCTTCAACAACTGACAACAGCAGCATGCCGCGGATCTAGCGGCAGATAAGGCCGGGCTAAGAAAGATCCACCGCTGGGAATGGATATGTTGACTTCGCATTTACAGCCGTAATTTGACTAAAAAAAAATAGGAGCAAAGACTTTCTGATTCGCCCTCATATCTATCTGGGATTTCTTACGACACACCCTTTGAGAACCACTGTTCTACATCTTCTGTTTTCATAAATAAAAATTGTATCCAGTGATACTAAAGACATTTTATTCAAAAAGTGTCTGAACAATTTATTTCCAGAGGAAGTCATTTTAATTTGTTCGATTTATTTTTTTTAATCTACATTCTGACATACACATTATCTACAAAATTTTAAGACTTACATAACCTAGATATTCATGGTTAGCCAAAAAACTGGGAAATTTGCATGTTTAATACAAAATTCATTTGTCATGTTTTTCTTTTGTGATTAATGCAAATATCTAACTAAAATTCATTTTGAAGTGAAATACATAGACTGTAAATTATAGTAACTCATTTTCCAAGTGAGAAAATTATCGGTATCATTATCACAAAATTAGTATTTTTTAAAACTCACACATACTGTAATTGATTAAATTATATATAATTTCAATAAGAAATGAATAAAATATTTTTGTACTTTCGTTTTATTTTACTGTCATACTATTGTAAACAATGCTCAGTTCCATATTAATGATTGATTACAATCAACACCCTGCCTTTTAATAAAAGTAAATATTTAAATATATAAATTCACTGAGAAAAAAATTTGCCAGTCCCTGTAACAGGGTGGCGACAAAACTGGGAAATCAAGGAATTTTACTCTTTAATTAGGGAATTTTTGAGTTGTCCTTCTCGCATTTCCGGTACGGGCAGGGACATCTATCTCCTCTTTGCTCGCATCACTTGAAGTCGTATGTGACGTCAGCGTGTTGAATACAGGTTTTTTGTCCAGGGTAAAGCCCCACAATATAAGGAGCCTTATTCTGCGAGATGCAAGGATATCAACAGGTCAGCAATGGGAGAATGACGATGCTTTCAATGCCTGATGAAACACCGTTGCCTCATTACTAGGAAGATGGTTTTGTGATTTAAGCATTGTAATTGTATCCATTAACCATCTATTCGGATCCGTATCATATACATTCTAAAATTTAGAAGTTGCGGTAAGTTATATTGCTGTAATCCTTTTCTTATGGTTGGGTACCGTTAAAATAATTACCAATGAATACACTAGACATGAAAGAGTTTACAAAAAAGCAAAAATCTGCTTTTTTAACTCAGATTTCGGGGTGACTGATATTATTTAAATGGTTATCACAAACATTTTATAGTTGGGGAGGGAGTAATATTGTAGAGTTAAAAAGATCTTTGTTTTAATTTTGAATAAGAAATGTATAGAGTGATTTTTAGTGTTTCAACATGAAGATACTTCTTAAAAAATTAATGAAATATATTTTATAGTGCATGTGTGTGTTTTTTTTCTTTCACTTATATCCAAGCCTCCCCACATCTGCCCTCTGATGTTCTACTTTTCTTTAATATATGGTCATTTTCATGCCTGTAAACAATGTACTTTTGTCAGATTTTTGGTTCTACTATAACTTAGAAGCATAGCCACCAGCAGCACTATTGTTAAAAAAGATTCTCAAAGTTTAATATGATTGCATCCTTCATGGAATTGATTATTTTTCATCCGGCCATGTGTTTTTTGTCAACAGAATATATTTGAACCCTAAATTTCTTAGTATTTCAAATTATTTCCATCAGATTTTCTCATTTTTATTAACTCTTTAGAGAGCTGTTTTGCATATCGATCTGCAGCAAATCTATAAGCATCCACAGTGGCGGATCCAGAAAACGATTCTGGAGGAGCACAGCATATAATTTTGAAAAATATCGATCTTTTCTATTGTTTACTTAGTTGGTCAGGGGGGCCACGTGCCTCGCCTCTGGATCCACTCTTGAGCATCCATGAACATAGTGTTCACAAAAAAGGATAGGGTGGATTTATAAATAAAAAAGGGCACTTTTTGTGGAGTGAAAGGTGGGGGCACTAGCCCCCATAATCCATATTTCACATACAACCACCATAACCCCTGAATAGGCCTGACATGGAAACTGTTTACAATCCTTCCAAATAGTCCCCGTCGTACACTATGCACCTCTAACAATGTGTGTTCAAATCACCGAAAGCTCTTGAAAACTCCTCCACTGGTGCAGCTTTCAATTTTTGTGTCACAGCAGCTTGAATGTGCGGAACGTCTGTAAATTTTTTCCTTTTTAGAGCCACTTTAAGTTTAGGAAAGTTTAGTCCGGTGGTCTAACGTACCTGTAGTAACGTACGTGTAGTCTGGGGAGTACAGTAGGTGCGATAGTTCAGTAACCTGATGTTGAGCCAGACATCACTTTACAAGCGTAGCGGTATGCAGCTGTGAATTATCGTGCAAGAGAAACCAAGAGCCAGGTTGCTTCAGATGTGGTCATACACAACGAATACGAGCCAAGAGTCCTTTAAGACCTTGCAGTAAAACTCACCGTTGACAGTTTGACCTGCGGGAAGAAATTCATTGTGAATTATGCCTTGACAGTCAAAAACGGTTATCAGCAGTGTCTTTTTTACCCTTGACTTTTCAAAATGACATTTTTTCTGTTTTCGGGAGTTGGGTCCGCACCACTCCATACTTTGGCGTTTTGTCTCCGGATCATACTGGAAACACCAGATTTCAAACCCGGTTACAATGGTTTTCACAAACTGCGCATTTTTGTCCGCCATTCCAATCATTGCTGTTTTTGTTCCTCCGTTAAGTGAGATAAGGAACAAATCACGAACAAACTTTGCATTTTCTCAAATCCTGTGTCACGATTTTCCGAACAGTTTCCTCGAGGGTTATCCAATTCGTTTGACAGCATCTTGATGGTTAATCGCCAATCTCACTACAACAGTTCATATACTCCCTCAATGTTTGTCCCTATTCTGCTGGTGGTGGGCCACCACTCTGATGCTCGTCTTCAATGCTTTCACACCCATCATTAAACTTTTTAAACCATGCATACACCGTCTTCAAGGTCATGGTTTCATCTCCATACACCTGCTTCAGCATTGCATGACTTTCACCTGCTGATGTACAGGAATTTCAAATTGATTCTCTGCTCCATGACACATCACAAAACCACCACACAGACAAAAGTCGATAATAAATTTATCAAGACTCATAACCGCAGAAAATCACACACTACTGCTAACTGAATATTATGGAACACGACGAAGGTGTCACTGATAATCAGGTTGTTCCCATTTTCGATTTGAGGGGTGATTCACCCTACTTATTGGTCACACTTTGTATATATATATATATATATCATCATCATCATATTCAACCATTATCTATCCACTGCTGGATGAAGGTCTCTCCAAATGCTTTCCACACAAGTCTATCCTGAGCAATTCGCTTCCACGTCACCCCAACCTGTTTTCTTATTTCATCCACCCATCTAGTTTGAGGACGTTTTCTAGGTCTTCGGTGGTCTCTTGGAATCCAGTTCAGAATTTCTGTTGTCCATCGTTGATCAGTTCTTCTTGCAATATGCCCAGCCCATCGCCATTTCAGCCCTTTTACTTTAACAATGATGTCCTCTACTCTAGTTTGCTCTCTCACCCAAGTGTTCCTTTTTCGATCTCTCCTAGTTATTCCAAGCATGCACCTCTCCATGCTCCTTTGCGTTGTCTGTAACTTTCGTATTGCTCCAACTGTTAGACTCCATGTCTCTGATCCATAAGAGAGGACTGGCAATACACACTGGTTGAAGACCTTTCTTTTTAGACACAAAGGCAATTTCCCCTTCAGGATAAAACTGTTTCTTCCAAATGCACTCCAGCCAAGTTTAATACGTCTGTTGAGTTCTTTCATAATGTTGCCATCCATTGAAATCAGCTGGCCAAGGTAAATATATGAATCAGCAATTTCTAGCTCAATGTTGTCAACTTGTATTTTTGTTTTCTCTGCGAAATTACTTTATACATCATATTATTCTTGTTAATTGATTATTATAATAATTATTTACACAAAAAACGACAACGCGATGAAATTGATCGCTTCCGCGGTTCTAGGTCCATATGCTTATAACTACGGTTCTCTGTAATGTATTTTTTTAAAACTTTATATATGCTATTAGGAACATATTTTAGGAAAAGTCAAGAATTTCTAGCTTTCAAACACGAAAGGTTTAAAAGATATTTGAGTTTAAACTTCACAAGCGGTCAATTTGACCTCAGCCGCGGTTTCAGTGCTAAGAATGTCATGGCAGTGACATTGTTTTTGGTGTAGTTTCACTCCTCCGCTGTTAAGTGTCATAGCTGCACCACTTTTCTTTTCTTTTTTTACTACGAGGTTCTAAAGTGTGTCCGGTTACTCTAGTTTCATTTTGGGTATGGTCGTCCTTTGTGTGTGTTAGAATGGTAAAAACATCGGAAAGTTTCAACTTTTTTTTTGCATGGCTTACAAATGCATGAAACAAAATTTGTGATTCAATGAGCTATGTCAGCGGTTCTTTAACTTTCCTAGACCACAAACTCCTTTCAAAGATCACTCACCCTCGCAGACCCCCACGAACAATAATCCAAAGTTTAAAGCCCAGAATTTGCATCATACATATTTATTTCTAGTGTTTCATCACTAATTTTCACTATTTAAGGAAGGAATTTTTCGTCCCCTCATAATTTATTCTTAGCATTAAAGAGCAAATGCTCTTGTCTTAGCATTTTTCCCAACCTTTATGGAACACTGGAAGGGTCTCGCGGACCACAGTTGAACTGCTGTGCTACCCTATGAGTGTGACATTTAGTTGTGAAGAATATTAGTGGGTTACGAAACTGTGATAGTCTTCCCTCTGCGAATGACCAATTATTAGGAGAGTTTTTTTAAAAACTTTTATATCTTACTGTAGCCCGATTTTTTTTTTACTTTAAATTTTACTGTTGCCCAACTGCATGTTTTTAGTATAGGGGAGAAGGGGCACTAGGCTGTGTTGTGAATTCACCTTGTTGTATTTCCTAGATTTATTGCATTTTTTAGTATAGGGGGATAGGGGACCTAAGTAGGCTGGTCCCGATTCAGGAAATATACTGTTGTAGTAGTTACGAATTCACCACGGTGTGGCTAGAATTTACTTACGTGGCCACACCGTATGGTTCATCACATGGCTTCTCTCCTAAGTTTTTTCGAAAATTGCAGTAGATCAGCTTGTAATGCCGTTCTTAGTCTTCTCTTCTGTGCCACTGTCATAGTCTTTCTGTAACGTCACACTTATGCATTTAATTTGATGTTTTGTTGCAACCATTTTGATGTTTCTCAAAGCTTCGTTTTTTTGTTGCAGCGAAATTACATCAGAAATCCTTTTTTTTTTGCAGGTTTGCTTATTTCATGCTGTCATGATTGTTTACAAACAAACTACCCATTTGTATCATACCTTTTGTCCACTTAGACATAATACCAAGACAATTTTTTTTTTATTCTTTTTGACTAAAAACAATAACTACAGAGCTAGCAAGGCCCCCCACCCGACTTGACACATCGTGTAGCGGTATCTCGTACCCTTTCGGTTACTTACACATGACACTGATATTCAGACATTCATGAGGTTTTTGATTAAAAGTAAATAACCACAGACCTGCCGCGGTCCCTTCCCACCACCCCTAATTGTTTTCAAATATGAATTTTGTAAAAAATAAATACTAACCCAAAAAACGCCATCAACAACATTTCCAACATGGTGGAAGCTGACATCACATTGCCAATCGGTTTTGGCAACACTGCAAAAAATTAGGTGAAAGAAGCCGTGTGATGAGCCATGCAGTGTCACCGCTTACATTTTAGTAATGAGGAGGGGCACTCCCCCACAAGGCTGGTACTGATTCACAAAACATACCATTACAGCAGTTATGAATTTACCATGTTGCAGTTCCAGCAATTATTAATGTTTATAGTAAGCAGTGGATGGAGTGGCCCCACTAGGCTGGTACTGACTTATGAAACATACTGGGTCTAAAAACTTCAAAACTAACATTCCATTACGGCGTACGGCCGCCGACGCACATTTTGGCCATGTTGGTAAAAATCGCCAAGGTGAAGGATATAATTTGTATTTGTACCTTGGTTCACGGTAGATCTAAGGGGCGGTGAGAGCTACCCCCACTCCCTCTTGAGCCGGAATTGTATCATGGAAAATGAAATGGAAAGTACTGACAGTTGGCAAAAAATAGAATCGGAAACAAATCTTTCCACCCCCTTCGTTTTGAAAGATTTCTGGATCCGTCCTTGCCTTGGTTGGTATTAGAATGGATAAATTTGAGAAATAAAACATTGGGTACTAAAATATGGAATACAACACACGGGGTTTTTTAAAAATGGAAAATGTGTTTCATTACATGGAGAGTACTCAACAGGTTTGCGTACAAACCAATAATTCATGTATGATCCTAACAAATTAAACATGTTACTCAAATTGAGCAACAAAGTGACACTTGAGGCAGATCATTTTACAGGAATGGGGCAGTTCGTTAATACACACAACGTCCAATGGAAATCCATAAAATTTTGGAAACGAAACTGAAACAACGATATGGCCACTGTCTCTATTATAGCGATTTAATAAAATTTATATTTACAAACCGTCGTGCTAGTTCAACAATCGGCCCAAATATCATTTTGAAACATAAACAAAATCTTGAAAGCGGCTAATTAATCTAGATTTTCTGAAATAAAGTAAAAAGTGATGCAACTTACTTAAATTAAGTTTCTTTTCATGACATTCAACTTATATATTCGATGATCAACATGGAATTAAGTGATTTTGCCAAGGCCAACTAGATTTACTACAGGCCTGCTCACGTGAGCCTAACGCTACAGAAAACCTGTCCCCAAATTTTCGCAGTGGCGATTCTCGCACGTAGTTTTTCTCCGACAGAGGGCGCCTGCTGCATAGGAAAACATTCCCAATCTAACACACTATAAATGCCAATTAATAGCCCAGTTTCTGATTACATACAGAAATATATTGCTTTTTGCTCAAAAAGTTATCGTATTTTATTTTCCAACGACGATGATGATATCGTGATATGACAAACTTTCGTAACAAATTTTAAACTAAAATTTAAATCTTACATACCTTTTTCTACTCTTTTATTTACACTGAAGACGGTTTATTGGATGAAATGATTTCTCAGGCATGATTAATAACTGATAATGAATTGATAGTTTACACTGAAAGCTAAATTGCAAAATGCATATAAAAGCAGACTTTATTTTAATGGTTAATAAAATAGAATTATATAGAATTTAAATCAACTAATTAATAATTTAATTATTTTTATTATAATTAATTATAAAATAAAGAATTAATTAGAAGGCTTGACACCTGTTTGGAAAGACTTTAATGGAATGTTAATGAAATTAACACATGAATTTACAATAAACTGATGATATAACTACACAATGTATAATATTTTATACATTGTATAATATTGTATATATTAAATACAATGTATAATATTGAATACATGATTTCTAATAACTTTTGACACAAGCCAAATTTTTAATACATCACATAATAAAAATAAAGAATCAGGTATTCATGAATAGCAATTCTTTCCAAAATAATTTTACTTGGAAACACAAACTACATAATAGAACAGCATGTCACCGAAAAACAAAATACAGAATAAACACTTACTGTGTCCTTAATACTGCAGATATAAATAGGCTAAATGGAACACAACAAGAAACTATCATTATTATCACAAATAAATATCATGTAAAAATTATAGAAAACCCAGAAACCCTTTTTAATCTTCGGTTAACTGCTGCAAACACATGAAAGCATATGGCATGTTTGTACCTGTGATTTGGCGTCCCCTATGAACAACCCCAGTAATTACTCCAAAAGAAAGTGGGGACACCCTTGAAATTCACGTGAGCGGGCCTATAGTAAATCTAGTTGGCCTTGGATTTTGCATAATGAGACATGGATTGCTAGCAAACCCTATCGTACGTTTAGTTTTCATATTCGCATACAGATGGCGCAAACGTCGAAAAATATAACTTTATCGCTGGATATTTGAGAAAAGCCATTTTTGAAGTGCGGACTCTCCGAAGACTGATGAAATAAACCAGGCCGGCAAGATCTCAAACTAAGAACTTCTGAACAAATCTCAATCAAATGATCCACACAATGCTAGCAAAGCGTACTGTGCACGTCAAGAAAAAATACAAACAAGTACAATTATACAATCTCTCTCAAAAGCATCAGAACACAGTGGCCAAGACAAAATGGCTTTGGTAGCAAAGATTAAAAAATGGATTTTAAGAGTTATGCTGTATGAAAAAAATTGCTCAGATTTCCATGTTAACCCCCATTTAATGCTTTTTATCTTCTCGTGAATAGATTTTGGATATGTGCTTACGGCGCATGGACAGTAAAAGGGGGTGCTACACCAGAATCTGCAGTTTTCCGAGAAATTAGTAATTTTGTTGTCAAGAGAACTAAGTTTGGACTACAGTGGGCAAAAAAACGACAGAAGTTCTAGGATATTATTGGGAATCGAACCTGTATTAATGAAACAATCACACGAATATAACTCAGTGGGTAGGATAAACTAATATAGTGCCCAACTTCCCCGTAGAACAGGAGACATCTTCTTCCGTGAATTCCGAATTCTTTAAATTCTAGAGAAACGACTCTTGTACTACAGTGTGAAGTCAGTCGAAAGGCGTTTATTTTTTCTTTTCTTCATCTTTTTTTTTTCATCGTTGAAAATCAACCAGAATTAACGATACTCTAAGTAAACGCGTTACCACTGAGCCATCGTGGGATCCTTATGAAAAAGAGGAAAGGGTACAAGGAGAATAAGACGAGTTTGATTGTTTACATTCTTTTCCACAGCTATCATTCCATGATAGATGACCCGAGTGTGATTAGGTGCGCAACTGCAATTATGCCGAATATTAAAGTTTTTAGCGGTTCTTCACACGCCGATTTGGCACAAAAAGTTGTAGATAGGTTAGGAATTGATTTAGGAAAAGTTGTTTTAAAGAAATTTAGCAATCAGGAGACTAGGTGAGTACTTTGAAATGCAATTGCATGTTTTGTTTCGTTGACTCCTAACGTGCGATAATTTTAGCAATAGTTTATATAAAGTAGAAAGGAAAACAATAAATGAGAAAAGTTAGTTTTGGATTTCTCATTTGTGTACAGGATCATTTATTGTATTTCTTGTGGTATTGCTTGCGTACATTTCCACGTGTATCAAATCGGCATCTGTAAACACGTGACTGAACTTCGACCTTTCAAGGTTGAGAATTTATCAGCCTAGTTATTACGCAAAAAAGCATTTTATGAATTTGGAAGGTAATCAGGGGTGTTTATGTTCCGGGATTTCCGCAAATTTCGGGAATTTCAACGTGCCTCTTCCGGGCACGATATATTTCTTTTTAAAACTTACAAAAAATTTTGTAAGTCAACCATAAATTTTTTTATATTCTTTTGGAAATCAGTGTCTTTACCAAAAATATTACATAACTTTTCAGGGAATTTTCTGGTACGTTCAGGGAATCTGGTTTGGACTTAAATCATTAATGGGTAATACAAATGTACTTTTGCAGCAAGATTTTTTCCATTGACTGGGACTTGAAAATACATAGAAGTTATGTATTCTCCAATTGCAGTCGAAACTACACCTCGTAATTTCAAACATTAATATTTAAAACATCTTATTACGGAAGGGGAAGGAACCAATTTGTCAATCAAAGATTGATGTTCAGTAATGTACCAAAAAAAAAGAGCAGATAGCATTTCTCTGATAATTTGGGAATTTCTCTAAAGCAAGTGTGGATGACCGGTACGTGTAACATTTCAAGAAATATGGAGAAAATGCTCACAATTGCATGGGATCAGTAAGTACTAAAGGGGTCATAGTTTGAAGAGAGCAAGTTAAATTTAACTGACTTTTATGTTTTACTTTTTTTTTGGGGTTTACAAGGCAATGGCAGATTTGATATGGAGGTAGATGTGAGAAGCAATTCGACCTTGGTTGATTGGCATATGTTTTGTAGAGAAGTGTGCATGGGCATGTGTTTATTGAGAAAAGAAATGTTGGGTGGTGAGGGAAATAAATGAAAATATGTTTGGGAAGTGCAACTACAGTGGCAAGATTTAAGTGAAGCTCGTGCACCAAAAGGCAATTTACGATCTATACTCGCCAAGAAATTGATTTTTACCTCATTCAGTACATAAACATAAAAAAGGAATTTACAGTAACTTTGGGCTTTGGTGAATTGGCTTCACTTCGCTTCATTTAAATCTCGCCACTGGCAAGTATAACAGAGGTAGGTATGTAAATGGCGAGTGAGTACTTGAAGGTGTACAAAGGGGTAGTAATTTTTGTTGTTGTGGGGGTGGTGGTGAAGGAAAGGAGTGTTGCTGCCAGAAATTTGAGCAAATGTTCTCCTTGGGACGACCATAATGTCAAGACTCCTGGTAATCGTATGGTGTCCTCTCTTCAGAAGGTTTCATATATTATACAGTCAACCATAATCTGCCATTCAAAGACTCGGAAACAAGGTAGCACACAAACGCTATCGAAGGAATGTGGAGCCACATAGACAAGATTTCTTCCAGCAATACCATCACAGTGTCGCTGATGAAAAGTTCATGTGTCGCAGAGTATGTGTGTAGACATCATCGAGACAAAGTCAAAGAAATGTTTCCAGCCTATTTAAAAGCCGTTAAAACCATCTAACCTCCAAAAAATTGAGATGCTTAAACATAGAAGTGGTTTTTTTTTGTTAAAAGGGTATAATAAGTGGTTAACTTACAAAAATGCATGGTGGCTTGAAGTGAAGTGAACACATGATGACATAATCCGAGGAGGAGGTTGCCGTGCCTTTGCCAACAAACAAGCATGGGATACATCTGTCCAGTCTTTAGGCAGATGATGCAGAAATAACTAAAATAATAAGTTGTGGAAATGTTCTCAAGGCTTGATAAAATAATCTTAATTGGAACATTTTTCAGGCATGACTGCATATCAATCTCACTCTTTGGTCACCATTGGTGTCAACTTCCTTTCTAGTTAATGCTATGATGGATTAGTCCACAATGTTTAGAAATGTATTAAAAAAGACTCCTATGTTTTTGGAATCTGTGAAGACAATCTTTTCTCCGCAAACAGACGACAGATTAATACAAAAGTGTTTTTGAGACTCATTTTTTTCTTTTCCACCAATGCAAGCTTATTCGATTTAACAGGTTGCAGGGCCTACTTTGTCTTTTTTTTCTACTTGGGATTCACCGATTCGTGAAAAGCATTGGCATAAAAATATCTTCAAAATATTATTCCAATATCACTGACATTTATTTCTAAAATATTCTGAGGCGACACTTTTATGTAATTGACACCCTTTCAAATCCAGCCTGTTTGAAAAAAAAAACATTGATGCTCGCTCCTATTTCTACGTTGCATTCTGGCTTGTAAAACACCACTGGCAGAAGATAAATGGCTGGAAGCAACACTATAATGTGATTTAGATGTGTGTGCAGATGGGCGATGAGCTTGGCATGTTGAGAGTGTTATGTAATTTGCCCATTTTTCATTAATGAATGTTTGAAAAAAAAAATGTTTAAATTAAAAAAAATGAATACAGTTATTAAATGAAAATCATTAGTGTACCAGATTTGTCTCTTCAGCTACTATTTTTTTTCCAGTAATTGGAAAAAAAAAAAATCAGAGATATCCTGTTCTGATGTTAAACAATTGTTATATATATATATTTCAATTCATAAGTACCAAGCTATCTGTTGTTCCTGGAGATTCCCGGAGATACGTATATGGAATAACTTGGGGAGTGATGTTAGCTTGTCCCCCCCCTAGAAAAAGTAAAGTGGTGGTAGCAGTGCATAGAGTGTTCCCCTGATGACTTTTTTCAACTTCGCCAATAGCCATAGCAACCGTCCTCTATGATGGAATATAGTTTTTCAAACTTTTTTTTTTTGGACGTAGGACTTTCTGAAGAATGCAGGAAGACCCTTTCTCCTTGTCGGACACATTTCTCTGTCCATTGAAATGGGGACCCCTCACCAGTGTTCGGAAGCCTATGGCAACTCAGAGGTTATTTTTTTAATCAAACGTATATTATTTAAAAAACTACTTAATATAAATATTCATATGATAGAGGTGGTACGATATGACGTAAGAAGTGCATAAAACTATAGAAACTACATTTGGAGCATTTCAGAAGAATTAAAGTTACCAAAAAAGGGCATTATGTGCACTAGCACCATAAAAGCAATTTACAAATGACTGCAACATGTAGAGTAGTGAGATGGGGGTTACATTCTCCTCCTCCAAACTTTGAGACTAACTAAGATATTAATGATTGAAAATGAAATACCCGAATATGAAAAAATAAACAGAAGTTGTATTTAGAAATATTTTTGAAGTAAAAAAAAAAAAAAAGGCTCAAATGATAATGGGCTGAGCATATGGTAAGCCTTTTTAAGATGTCCGCCCTCTCTTAAACAACCTATTATGTCATTTTTATGATGAAACACATATATTTGGGGAAAGTAAGTTGGACTTCTTAATTATTACTTTTCGTTACTGGAACATGTATATATTGGCATAGTTTTTGTTGAAGCTGTAATTTGTACTCTGCTAACTACATTTCATTACAGTAGTTGATGAATGTATAATTCGATTCTTCCTCTACTTGTAGCGTCGAAATTGGAGAATCGGTACGAGGGGAGGATGTCTACATTATTCAGAGCGGCTGCGGTGAAGTGAATGACAACTTAATGGAGCTTCTCATCATGATCAATGCTTGTAAAATTGCCTCGGCATCCAGAGTAACCGCTGTCATTCCTTGCTTTCCGTATGCAAGACAAGACAAGAAAGATAAGGTAAGCTGCCTGATTTAACATTCATTGAGAGATTTCTTACATAAATATGATCTCCAGGTCTTTGACATCATTTACACCTTCGTTTAAAATTTTTGAGTATTTTTATGTATTTCTTGGAGAAGCTGATGAGATCCTCTTCTATTGCTTGTCCTTTACATCTGTCACTTATGGGTTAATTATCGTTATTTCCAAAAGGTAAAATATACTATGCTTGATGCAGCATAATCCTTGTGTCCTAAAAATTAAATCAATGAACCAAGGGTTAAAATGTAGAAGAAAACAGATTGCTTAATTATCATTAAAAATAGCATGTTATTTATGTAGGCTTCTGTGAGTGTGTGATGGTAATGTGTTCACCTAGTGTGTTGTTATCCCAAGTATGAATCCCAACTGTGGAAGAAAAAAAATTACCGACTTACTGTTCACCATAGTCTAGAAGTTGGTTCCCTAGGCCTAGGAGGGTCAGATTCCTTGAAATCCAGCAGGTCCCAACACTGCATGATATGCATGTATCCATGGGGAGGGGGATCTTAGGGACCGGTTCCCCCCCAAACTAAATTTTTAATGGGACTTGGCTACGGCCTTGCATGCTGTGATTGTATCGATACATGCTGTAAAAATTTTTGAACCTCCCTACCCCACGAAGTTAAAACCTGGCGATGGTCTTGTCGCATGACTAGTTACCTAAACTATTCCCCTTTTTAATTGTATGCCTTTCATAGTTATTATAAGAGCCAAGTTTTTTCTGGTTAATGGAGTTGGTAGTAAAAAATAAAATGCAATTTTACCAGTGACCTTTAAGTAAACAGCATTTTTTGATCTAGTTTTTAAAAAATGGGAGGAGAGAAGTTAAAAAAATATATATATTGGATATATCTTATTCAAAAATACATCTTGAAATGTTACGTATTTATTTAAAAAAAAGATGAGTACCCAGTTATATGCAAATTAACGTGACATTGCTGAATTTAGGCATAGAATTAAAGAGTCATGTTTAATAAACATATAATTTTGAGCATATAAACATTATTTATATGCTCAAAGCCACATGTAACCTCTGTTCTAAAGAATTGAACTATCCACTGCAACGAATAAGAAAGATAAACCAGCAAGCTAGTCATAGGAGCAAAGACCCTTAAAAATATGGCTAGCCTTGATTTAACACCCAACAATGCTGTAAACAGGAAACAATAAAAGCACCAAGGTCATATATTTGACCTTGATTTGGGAAATATCTAGAACGACAAAGATGATCATGACATTGAATTTTGATTTCAGCCTGGTCAAAACTGTAGGTTTTGGTAAAGCTTGATCCTAACCTTTCATGCTTCGTAAAAAACAGAAACATTATAGACGTTTAGAGCATGTATACTCATTAATTAGTATTTGCTCTTCATTCTTCCATATGTAAGATTTTGTGTATTCTGAAGTGCCTACAGTTTTGATATAAATAGAAAAGCAGTATATTTACAAAAAAATATTTGACCGGTACTTTTTCGTTAGCATAACACCATTTATGATTTTTTCGTAGTAACATTTTTATGATGATTTTGCCAACGATAAAATCATTAATTTAAATTAGTGAGCAATGTTTCCTGGATTATTGTTACAAAAATTTGTTATAATATTTCTTATATATTTTCAAAAATTTCCATGCATATTGTGATTCATACCCAGTAGTTGGGTATTTTGATTCATACTCAGTTGAAGCTTGCAAGTTTCAACTGATATTGTTTCATAACACCACAGGTAAATAAAATGTAGCGCTTTCAAGAAAGGGATGCACGGACCGACAGATCAGTTGCCTTTGTAAAAACCTTCCTTTTCACGGCACAATCTGTTATGGCAGTGCCACGATGGAGCCGTGGAAGCCAGAAAACATAATTTATTTGGTGGTTTTGTGAATGAAGTCTCTTGGAATGGAGAATTTCCTTTTCCTGCAAAAACAAAATTGCAGAATGCTCATCTCTTGGTAATTGCCAAATAGTATAATCCATCTGGAAATACCAAAACAAGAACACAAGGTTCAGGCGTGAAACGGCACTCGTCCTACAAAATATCAACAACCAACATGGCGAACGTTACAAAGTTTCTCACAAGTATCATAAAGTTACCATTAAGTACAGACTATTATGATTAAGGACAGCGAATCGTGAGTGGTGTCATGCTAATGGAAAAGTACCATTTGACCTAATTAGACACAAAACTGCCCTAGTAACATCATATTTTTTAAGTTGTTGATAATTATTTTGGTAGAAACATGCCTACGTTCTCCAGAACAAATACTGTTGGTAACAAAACATATTTGTTTTGAAGAAGGCAGCTATGTTTTTATCTAAATATTTGTCAATGACTTAATAAATTATGTAACTGTGTCACAGTTTTGTGCCTATTTCATTCAATTATTAACAGCTTGTCGAATAAAAAATGTGGGTAATGCAAAGCATAAACAAAACTTTCTCATAATTAATAACATACTTGGAATTCTAGAAAAGATTGAGTCCCTATTTTAATAGCTGAAGGAAAAAATGTTGATTTCAATTCAAGGCAAATGTTTCTAAAAACATTAATGAACCAAGTTTTCTCACACCTATTTAAATATTCATGAGGTGAATGACATAAAAGGAGAGTATCATCTCCTTGAAATAATGTAACGACAAAACCATGAACTATCCATTGCCTAACCATACGGTGCCGTAGTGGCAATGCATTCACATCTATCGTGCCATTACCCTGGGTTTGATTCTGATGATACAGTTTTCTACCCACAATGATTCGTAGTTTGGTCCCATATGTAACGAAGTTTCAGATTCCTTGGAAAACCGTAAGTCCTGGAGCAGCATGACTGTAACTGTCTCTATTCCGTAAAAAAACACATCCATTGTTCTATGATGACAAAATCTCTAGATTACTTGACTAATACCCACCTTTCTCTATTGGATTGGATAGTCAAAAGTTGATTGTAAAATTTAATGACGAATTTAATAAATGAGAGTATGTTATGTTGTGAATGTAAATATAGACTTGTTTAAGAGGGTTTTAATGTAAGTTTTCAATGCTTGTGTGTAGAGCAGAGCTCCGATTTCTGCAAAGCTTGTTGCCAATATGTTGTCAGTCGCTGGTGCCAACCATATAATAACGATGGACTTGCATGCATCGCAAATTCAGGTAAGATCAGTTTTTGTTTTAAATTTATATAGTTAGTGCAGTATTACCTTTGCATAAAATGAACACATTTAATATTCATTTAAATTATTTTAAAATTTGGTTCAGTATTTTGAAACTCGATATGTAGGAGCACCTTGTGCTCATCTAGTTGTAACATTTAAAATGTAAAACATTAAAATATAAACCGTAACCGGTATGTGAGAATGGTACAAGAATAGTGCCTCTACCAGAGGACTTTGAATAAGATCTATATGCTGTATCATTTTTATTCTAGAGAAAACGATTGCATATTTTTTTTTTCCTTTATTTAAAAGCTTATAAATTTCTTTATCTGGATCAGGAAACTTAGCACATGAAAGTTTTTTTGTAAAGTTGAAATGTCTTTGTATTTGTCATATTGCTGAAGGCAAGGAACGAGTGATTGAAGCGTGTTCATTGTGCTATTTGTTGCATTGTTGGTAACGTGTGTCATATAAAAGGGGAGAACAGTCACTACTATTACTTGGCCATAAAAAAATTTAGCATTGGGAAAGTACGCTCTCTGGTGTATGGAAATTCGTTTCTGATGCTCTATATTTTGTGAATTTTGACTGAATTCTTCGTTGACACATATGAATCTAAGGAGAAAAGAATTACCCATGCACACACTCAAGTTGGACTCAAACCAGCGATCTCCGGGTTAACATCTATATGCTTCTACCACTAAGCTACTGGGTGTAGCTCTGCATGGAACTTTTCCCACATTTACGTTTCTGAAACAGGAAACTCCCTAATTAAAGAAAAGGAGTTGTGAAGGAATTTATTTATTTAATTCTGAGTCCTATAGTAGCATAGAGATAATGCATCTGTCATTCTGTTAATCCTGGTTTGATTCCAGTGGTGCTGTGGAGCATATGCTATTTTTCCTGCCCACCTTAGTCGGGTTTGGTTCCCTAGTCAATAAAGGTTCATGTTTCTTGGAAAACTGTAGGTCTTTTCTCATAGTAGGCCTTAGCTTTCAAAGTAAATGCATCTTGCTTAAAGCGAAGTAAATAACAGGAGAACATGTAAATATATATATACACAGTATAGACATTGTGTAGCTCGGAATTTATGCATTTTCAGCCTAAATTCTATGTGTGATGTGTATTCTATATAGAAACCTCTATATATTTCTCAAATTCATTCTTATTCTTGTCATTTGAAATATACAGGTTCTACTGTATGTATGCTCTTACAACACAAGCAAACTCAAATTAATTTCTAGCATTCCGCTTGTTTAAATCCAAACACATCTTTTTTAACTCATAAAAATCTAAGAATAAACAGGGAAAAATTATCCACACATACTTTGGCTGATTTCTAACAAGCATAAGTACAAAAATTCCATGCTCCTCTTAACTTGGGGGCCAAAGCGTTTGGACGTAAATCAAATGAACTTCGGTTTAAGTCCACCTTAGTATGTGAATGATTCTTTTCTTTTCTCTATAGACTTTTCTCAATAGAGAGGAAAAGAGGAAGGGAAAAAGAAGATTCTAGTTTGAATGTAAAGAAAAGTGGAGTGTCACTTCCGCAACATCATTTCTTTAATCAGGAAATCCTTTGATTCACTTAGTAACTATAGTTGATGCTGTGAAGGAAATGGCACACTGGTCTTAATACAGGGTTCCTCAACTTGGGTTCTGGACAATAGGGTTTCCCAAGCAAGAGGGAATTTGACTACTTCGGGGCAGGGGGCGGAAATACTGACTCAGATTGGTAACTTCAAACTGTAGCAGTGCTAATGCTGCTAGCCAACGAAATCTTAGAATGGCGAGTGGAAATCTCCTGAGATATAATGAAAAGGGATCATAGGCAAAAATGATCGAGAACCACTGCTGTAGGATTTCATGAGAAATTGTAATTTGGGGATAGGGGGATCGACGATAATGATAACGTTGCATACAAAAGAAAGTGGTTTTGAGGCCCCCCCCCCCAAATCCTACATTAACTGTCAGAAGAGGAAAAAACTGGGGATGTATAAGCTTTTAATATAATTTTTATTTGGAGGTTTCTTATGACTTAAAAAGTTGTGTCAATACCTCTAAAATAGAAAGTCAAGAAAAGCTGTTTTAACACTTCAGGAATTGTGAAACTAGTCCACCTGTTTAACGGCACAGTCTATCAAAATGTTAATTGCTGTTTTTGAAAATAATGTTAAATTTTGCTAAAGATATTGTGCTCATTTATCATTTTAACCTTAATTTGTTCATATTTCAGGGTTTTTTTGACATTCCTGTAGACAATTTATATGCAGAACCTGCAGTTTTAAAATGGATTAGAGAAAATATTCCCGAGTGGAGAGGCAGCTGCATCGTTTCTCCAGATGCTGGAGGCGCAAAGAGGTGATTATGTTTCCCTTCGAAGACGTTGGCCATCTTCTAAAAATAAATGTTTTACAACATCTAAAATGGAACCGCTTGTTATACTGTCACTTTGCTTATTTTCCTTTTAAATATCTCAGTTGCTAATGGTATTTTTTATTTCAGGGTTACTTCCATTGCAGATCGCTTGAATGTAGAATTTGCACTTATTCATAAAGAAAGGAAAAAGGCTAATGAAGTCGCATCAATGGTTTTGGTCGGAGATGTGAAGGAAAGAGTTGCTATTCTCGTTGATGACATGGCCGACACTTGTGGAACAATCTGTCATGCGGCTGAAAAGTATGCAAAGAATAATTTAAGCACACGTATATAAGTGACAATCTAAATATTTGTGTAATCATTGGATTCGGGATTTTCTTTATTTGATAAACTTTTTATTCATCAATTATTCTATTTCTCATTTATAAGGAATTTTTGTTTAGTACAATCAAACCTCTTAATTTGAGCACCAATGTTATCTTTTCGTGTTAACAATAGTTTACATTATCCAGAAAGAATGGAGGACCATATTACCAAGTTATTTATTCCATCTGTGGTTATCATATACATATTTTTTGCCATTATGTATTATTATGCCATATACATATTTGTATGAAAAATAAAAGTATATGCATAGCCACTAAAGTCCATATTATGTACATTAGACAATTTTAAAAATCCTTGTTTTACTATATGTACTCTGCGCGATTAACTATACAAGCGGCTTCAATTTTTTTTAAATCGTTGATAAAATGCCCTTTGCAATATGTAATTTTATGGCAATTTTTTGTTTTATTCAACTTTTCGTAATACACATCATTTAGTATTTATAGCTCTTTTGTAAATTCAACGATTTCTGTATTTTGCGATTCATTTTTACACTTGAACGTTGAAGGGAATCTGTTGTAAAACTATTCTGCATAAACACACGCCAACATGGACTGTCTCATAGTGTGCATTTAGGGGTGTGATGGAAATGAAGTAATGAAATCATCATGCCCTGCTAAAAGTGACCTGGTCACTCCAACCCTCTAGAGCTATCAGAACGAAAGATATCCCCTTTAAAAGATAGCGTTATTTTGGCCATTATTTTTAACAGAGCTTTCTATATTTTGTTCCATTATAAATAACTAAAAAATAATTCAAATCCATTGTTACACAGTACCTAACCAACTCAGGGGGTTATGATGATTGCTGTTAAACTTGTTAAATGGAGATGTGGTTTCTAGTATAGTAAACTTGTTCATTTGTGGATGTATCATGATTCGAAGAATACATTAAACTATTTAACACTCTTGGTTGTTCTATCAGGCCATCTTGGAATGTAAAACTGTAAGCATGGTTATATCCATTAGATTTTAAACTGTAATTTTGACATTTGTAATTGCATCATGTTTCCATTGGTCACATTAGGGTGATCTGTATTTTTTATTTTTTTTCATGATCCTTAGCTTGAGATATACAAAGGGATACCAAAATAGTATCTCTGTCGGAGATGCAAGTTACCTTATTCTGGTCCTTACCAAATTTCTAGCGTTATAAAAGAAGAATTCATATTTAGTTTTTTGAAGACTTATAATATTACAGGGGTCAGAGCGGTTCACTAAAAGTTACTTTTTTTCAGCAAAGTCACTAACGCCACTATTTTTATAAAAAAAAAGGCACTATTTTCAGTAAAAAGGCATTTATTTTGATTTTTTTTTCATTTGTGATAGTTGTATATGAATTTTATTGACGAACGTCAATTTCTAATTTTCATAGCCGAGAATCTGTGATTGTGAGGAGAAAATGCCATAGAATCACATGGAACAATTTTACCCCAAAGTGTGGCAATTACTTATCGTATCCTATGGAAGTTTGTTTTTTTCCCCTTTCCTGTGGTTGTGTTTATTCAGTTTCTGGGGAAAGTTGCCCCCAGCATTGCACCCCTGTCGATAATGAGTGGGTTACAAAATCGTAAATAACATACCTAATCTTTTAATAATAAAACCCGGTCATCTTCGTCTAAACTTTGCTTAACCCGAAATGACTTATATGTTTTTTTAAATGAACATTTAATAAAAAAAAAAATAGGTCATTTTGGCTAAACGAAGTTTGAATGACCAGGGTTCGTTATAAAGAATTTTCACTGTGTGAACGTTATTATCAAACAAGATTGAACAAGTGTCCACTTTAAGAAAAGATTTTGTATGGAAGGTCATTTTGGTTAAGCTAAGTTTGGATGACTTGCAAATGGTCTGTTGGGAGCCTAGTTATTGCTAATAATAATTTACGTATAATAGTGTAAACACACAATGTCATTTCAAGTTTCATTTAATAATCTTCTTTTGACTTTTCCGTTAACCATGTTTAAGGTTTTTATTTTTTAATAAAGTATTATAGTTTTAATGAAATTTGAAACAACAGAAAGTTATTGGAACTCATGCAGTCTTCCATTTTTACAGGGTGGTCACAGCCAGGAAATGTCAGGGAAATTCGCGAGCAGGGAATTTTTTAGGGAAAATAGCAAAAATAGCATTATTTGGCTATAAAATAGCTAAACTAGTAATGTTTTGGCAACAGCAATAAATTATCAGCTTAGTGTCGTGTATTTTATGTTATGGTGTGATTAGATCGTGAAATGTTCAAAAGAAATTAAATATTTCTGAAGAAAGGTGGGTCAGGTTGAAGCGACATGAAGAGTCATTTTGGTATGTGAGTATGCGGAAGGATGAATTGTTACACCAACAGCAAAGTGGCAGATATGCACCTTGTTTATGAAACAGCTAATTGCAATGGAGCAGCCGTTAGGGAACTGTATCGTTCCCAGTCTTCCAATAGATGCATACCTTGTCATATTATGTTCAGACATCTGCATAGTTGATTGTGCGAAACGGGACGTTTTGAAGCATAAGTGAACAATGCTGGTGCTGAGAGAATGATGCGGACACCTGGAAGAAGCTGTACTGGCAGAAGTCGAAAATGATCAAGGGACCTGTATTTGAGGTGTTGCTGCACATTTAGGTGTGTCTCAATCCAGCATGTGATGCAGTTTACATGAGGATGAGTTGTATTCGTATTACATATAATGCGTGCAGGTTCTATCTGCCAGTGATCACCAGCAGCATCTGGACTCCGCACATTGGTTTTTACAGCAGACTACAGTGGTCCCAAACTTTGCAGCCTATGTCATCTTCACTGATGAAGCGATGTTTATACTTGAAGGCATCTGCAATGTACATGTGTGAGCTAATGAAAATCCGAGAGCCACACAGCCCCATGCTGCTCAGCCCCATGCTTCTCAACGTACTCCTCCACATGCAGCAGTGCATGTAGTTTCAAGACGGAATTCCAACATTGCCTGTCAGCATCTGGATGCAACATTTCCGAGGTGATGGATTGGCCACGCTGGAACCATTCCATGGTAAGCTTGGTCACCAGATCTATCCCGTATTGATTTTTTTCTTTGGGGCTACATAAAAAGCTTAGTGTATGAAACCCCTATGGAATTAAACATGGACCTGGTGGCATGAATCCTTGCTGAAAATGGTTTTGTTGCCAATCCACCAGACAATCTTGCAAACGTCCATTGTTTGATGCATCATCGTTGCGAGGTGTGTATTACATCCATAGGCTGCAGCTTCGAGCACTTGTTTTAAAAGTTTCTTTAAAAGGAATCATGTTGTGTAAACTCCTTTGTCAAGTAAATTATCGTCATGTGCGACTTGCCTTGCGTCTTCTGGTTTCTGTCTGTGTGTACCATGTCTAGGTTGTGCATGTGACCCAAAGTTCCTATATAATTCTTGTTTGTTGTCATGTTCTTGACCTCCATGCACATTTCTAAAACATAATTCTGAATTACCCTGTATATATTTCAGTATCAAACATATAAACATTATGCATATGTGCCCCAAAGCAAAATGTTTTGCAATGTTCTGCAACAAGCCTTCAGCTGATCAAAATTGTTCTGCAGGAGATGTATATATTTATTATATACATTTTTAAATTCTATAAAATGTAAATTCCTTTTTTAATAGAAATGTAGAAAAAAATTCTCGGACTGAGTTTTTTTTTAAGACAAAAAATGGTTCCCCCATGATTATTCTGTGACATGCCTTGCACTTTTTGGCACATTCTGCTTTGGTGCATATATATCTCTCTCTCTATTAATATATATATATATATAATCTTGTTCATTATGTTTTTCTTATTTATTAATTTTCTTAGGTTATTAGAAGCTGGTGCAAGTAAAGTATATGCTATTTTAACTCATGGTATTTTCTCTGGTCCTGCAATATCACGTATCAATAATGCATGCTTTGAAGCCGTGGTTGTTACCAATACAATTCCTCAAGAACAACACATGAAAGAATGTTCTACAGTCCAGGTTTGTATAGTTTCTGTGGAATTTCTAGCTGATAATGGAAGGGTGGGGTAGGTTTTTTCAGGAAATGTTAAAATATAAATTAAGAAAAATGGAATGACTTGCATATATAACATAATTAAAAAAATTACAAGTACTATGTATTTTATAGAAGCATGAAAAGAGAATTTCGGTCGTTTTGCCATGAACAACTGCTTCTATTTAAAATTCATATGTTTATTATGATGCAGAAATACGACAGTTGTTTAAAAAAAATATTACTTATACCTACGGTTTTTCTGATCTTTGTTTTATCACATTTTAAAGTAAGTGTAGCCTTATTGTGGCATAGAGGTAACATATTCATCCATCGTGGCGTTAACCCGGGTTTGATGCCATTGAACCCATGCCACTTTTTCTGTTTACTGAAGTTCATTGTTTGGTTCCCTGGGCAATAGTGATTAGGATTCCTCTGAAAACTGTAAATCCCAGTGTGGCATGACCCTACAAAGGTGCCATTGACATGCTACGTCACGTAAAATAGCAGAATAGATGGGAAGAATTCGATATTAGGAAGAATAGCCAATTCCAGGGACCTGCCATTTAGTAAATATGCATCCTTGGGAAGGGATATGCTATTAGCATAATAAAAACTTAAACATCTGATGTTGTTTATGATGGGAAGGGCCACCACTGTCCGGGTCAAAATATATAATTGACACACAGCAAATAGCATTTTCTTGGTGGTTCAAAGCTACAACATGTTCATATTTAAAATTTAATATTTTAATTTTTCTTTTACTTATTTGCAAATGTAATATGAAATAGTTTTATGTTGGAAAATTTACTAAAATAAATGATTCAATAAGGGAAAAAAAGATGTTTTGTTTTTTGGGGACCCACATTTTTAAACATAGTGGGTCCTTGGACCCAGTTTTATGAGCACCCGGTGACATCCCTGCCCTAGCTATCTCTGTGCTGTAAAACACAGAAGACATATTTCGAAGACTTTAAATTTACTGGGATAATATGGAACAAAAATTAAACATGTTGACCACCACAGTATTCAAAATCTTGTGTCTTTTGGACCTCGATTTTTTTTTTTAACTAAAACACTACATGGCCTAGAGATCCAAAATGTCTTTTGAACTGAGATGAACATGATGAAACAAATGTTCTAGTATTTGAAGCGATAGAATTTTTGAGAGAATGCATGATGGGTTGGTTCACAATAAAGACTTCCCTCTGGCACTGGTCACGCTGATGACTGTGTGTTTAATGCACAAAATATTTTACGATGAAAATTTAATGAACATAGATGCTGCAAAACAAACAACTATGGGTCATTTTTCGAGCATCTCCAAATGAAGCTTATTTTGGGAACGTTTACTGATGTGGGCTTCTTTATCGTATTGATGTAGGCTTATTTTATCTTATTATACTGAAATTCAAATGTAACACGTTCTTTAACTTTTAAGAGCGATATTTTTTTTGGTGCAGAATGAGCCTTGCTGTCCCTGCACCATAAAACTTACAAACAAATTTAAAACTAAATATTATTGTTTGCATATGTTTCCTATACAGATTCTACTGTTTACTGGGTGTTTCAAAACTAATGCAACAAATTTCCTGAAGTGATAGAACATACCAAAACAAACACTTTCCATTTCTCCCTCTACACATACACACACATTGTTACGTAATGTAAAAACAGGACTGGCACTAAATATCAAAACAAAATGTCAACAATTACTTAAGATAACTAAATAAAATCAAAATTGCAGACATTAAATAAATATACAAATAATAATTATAACTAATAAATTTTTGTCACTGGGCTCACTTGTAAGAAAAGATTCTGCAACGTTTCGAGAACTACTGTTCTCTTTATCAAGAAAAGTTGAAAACATTTCGAAATCTGTTCTTATGTGCTAGATGAGGTATGAAATTTTACTGGCTATGATAGCCCTGACCAGTCGTATTGTTTTGTTAAACAGCAATTACCCCAATTAGAATCTCTTCCGACGAGGATGTAGTTCTGCCACAACCTGCATTTTGCATGGCAGCACTGAAGGATTCCCTTTTGGACAGTTGGTGGTGCAAACAAGAAAACATTCCATGGTTGTGAACACGCCTATTGGGGAAGTTCTCTTGGTGAAGCCATTGTGCTTCCCTGCCATTACCTTTGGCAAGACCATAGATAAAATGTGTCTGTCTGTCCTCCACATTAGTATATTAATTCATTCCAAGTTGCTAATGACTGACCTTGCATTCGGAAAACACTGCTTTTATACATGCACTTAAAAGAGTCTTTAAAACACCCTCTAGTGTGTGACCACTTCACTTGCGACCATGCATTCTATGATAAAAAGTATTTGTTTCAATGTATTCTATCACCCCTGAAAATTTGTTGCATTAGTTTCGAAACATTCTGTAAATTATAAATCAAGCTTCTTTTTTTTCCCTGGTCCTTTAGCTTTGTGTGCCACTGTGAATTTGTGACTTTTGAATAAAATAAATGTCGCTGAATTTATTTATACAGTTACGTACTACGCAGATTAAATTAAGAAACAATTTTTATCAACGTTTTTTAGGCGTAGTAATAGTAACGCCGATGTTATGGCATGGTTAGATGGTGAAACGTTCATAAAGAAATGTTCATTAAATTTAATACTTATCTCTTTGCTTTTTCGCTTTCTTTTTGGTTTTACGGCTCAAAGACTACAGTGGTCATGCTGCGCCGGTCTTAATCTCTTTGCAATTTGGTGTAAAAAGCAGTCCATGTACTGCTTCATTCCACGAGGAATGGTTTCGGGAAAATATGTTTTAAATACATTCATAGGGAACTGAGTGTTTGTCATCTGTAGTTCAGTCGGTAAGAGCAGCTGCCCGGATTGTAGAAGGTCGTGGGATCGTGCCCCACCAGACGCAAAAAAAAAAGAAAGAAAGAAAAGAAAACCATTTATTTTCTTTACAAATGTTTTACCATCTAACCATGTCGTAACATCGCCTTTACTATTACTACACCTAAAAATTGTTGATAAAAATAATTTCTTAATTTCATTAAATTAAGAAGTGTTTTCACTTAAACTAGCATGCATGAAAGCCAATAACTGAACCGGTCATTTTGAAAGGGGGTTATTTTACATCGTTTTCATATAGAGTTAACCCCTTTTCAAAATGACCGATTCAACTATATGAAACGACATTGAAATTGCCCATGTATACATAGAAACATCGACGTGTTGTGTAGTATTTGTCATTTTAATGTGTTTAATGTTTCCAGTATTGCTTTAATGGATTTTATACACTATATGAATGGCACTTTAAAAGAAAAATCAACTTCCGTTGGATTGTTGATTATTTTGTAGTGGAGAAGAATTGCGTTATTCGAATTTAATTAGTTTTCAGTTTTAATTATTTAAGATTGGATGACATCTTTACTGTTGTCATGTAATTTAACACATCCTAAAAACCACTTTTGAAACATAGAAAGGTTGCTTTGTGTTTGCATATACATATGTAACAAATATTAAATTTTTTGTAGAAAACATTACATTTTTGAAAACTTTTTTATGCATGACTTTTGAAGTGACATTAAGTATTTTTGCTAGTTAATTATAAATAATATCTCCTCCTTCACCCTAATGATAATCATGAAAAGCAGAATTCAGAGAAAAGAGCATGCTTGTTATCCTTAACCTACTAGCAGAATGTGCATTTATTTTTTCAGAGATATAACAAGAGTAGCTATGTTCATCCTTTGCTGTTGATTTGTAAAATAGCTATTGGGTATAAAGTTAGGAACGTTGTACTCTTCTTTTTGGGTACAAAAATTTTTGTTTGTATGCTAGTCCTAAAAGTGACCAATTTGATGCAGTTCCTATGAACAATATTGACTGACTGTATTTAGCACATTTTTCAAAACAAGTTAAAAAAAATAATTACACTCTGTGGTATTATAGTATTTACGAGTTCTCTTGTGGTGCCTTTAATCCGTGTTTAACCTTTAGCTTACACGGGTGGGCAGGATATATCGCAGCAGATTTATCTCCCAAAAGAACGAGGCTGGGACAAGCCCTATCCCAGCGACACCACCCCCGTTCTTCTCAAGTCAATGGTCAGTTTAGTAGTACAAATGGTTTGATCACAGGTGGTAATGAAGGCCTTTTGTATATGTAGGACCTTTTTCCTCCCTTCCCCTTCACCTCTTTGTATGAAAGTTAACAATCTGCTATTAGATTGTCCTTAGGTTTCTTATCTCTCATGAATGTACAATACATGCCCACTAAAGTTATTTGGCATTGTTCATTTGTACTTAAGCCCAGTTACACCTCCTTCCTGACCTCGTGTAGTGATGCTTTTAGGTGTCAGGTTGATTTGTATTGAGGGGAGGAAGTGATACCTTCCTGTAGGGAACAACAAATTTCTTTTTTCCAGTCCCGTAAGCTAAAGGTGAACTCCCAACGGTGCCCCACCTCCAAAAAAATGTTTACTGGTAGGGCCGGATTAAGACCTTGAGGAGTCCTAAGTGCTTAAAAATTTTGCTGCCACATATATATATATATATAATTTAAAATATAAATAATGGTCGGCCCTGCAGTGGTAACGTGTTTGCTTGGGTTTGACTCTGAACAGTACCCTGAAAGAAGTAGGTTTCCTAGGCCCTAAGAAATTTTGGAGCCTCGAAAAACAGTAGGTCCCAACACCACATTGCCCTTGTGCCATAAAATAAACAACAATAAACTGCGACATAAAATTTTGTTTTTGTATACTCCCACATTATTTATATGTATGTATAGTTGTGTATATGCATGTCATTTTTTTTCATTTGTTGTGGGAGCTCCCTTTGGTGGAACCTGGTTCTCTACTGCACTGGTTACAGTTTTTCACCATATTATCCACAATAAATAAAGCAGTAGAAAATTTTTGTGGTGCTCATCTCATTTTTCTCTCAATACCCTAAAGCAGAGATGGGGAACCCAGAGCATTCTGAGGCCCGTAGGTTTGGCCTTTTGATAGAAGTTTTTGCAGGAAAATCCTTTTATTTTTATTAATATAATTGTGTTCATCTTTTTTTTTTTATTTGTGTTATAATTTTAAAATGATTCTAAGTATAATAAAGTAGAAGAAGATTTAACGAAATAATCTTCCTTGATTGACTGACGTGATCAAAGTACATGCGGCCTTCGTAAATTACAGCTAATTTAATGTGGCTTTCCAACATAAAAAGGTTCCCTGCCCTAAGTACACACACTTATTTTGCCCAATAGTTAATCTGGTCTTACTTTCTGACTGAGTGCTCCATGAAGTCTTAGGGTTCATTCGTATTAAGAGTTTCAGATTCTTCAAAAAGAAAAAAGGAAAGTTTGTCCACTTCCCTGCAACGTCATGGTCTCACCCTGGTTTGATTCCATATTGTATTGTTGAATCATATGCCGCTTTTCTGCCCACCATGGTCTGGGGTTTGGCACTTTTGATAGCAGATATTCAGAGTCCTTGGAAAATTGTAGGTTCCTGTCCAGCATGACCGCTACTGTCCCTGGTGCCCTGAAAACACAAACAAATCTTAAAAAATCAATTTTCAAGAAAGGAAAGTCAATCACTTAATTAAAATTTATTTATGCATAACATCTATAAAAATGAAATACATTGGATACAAGTTAAAAATAAGACTATTTAAAACACTTGCAACCATGGCACTTTGTTTAATTGACGCTCCAAAATATAGTCTTTTAATTTGGTTAAGAAAACTATTAAATTGCCAGGTCATGCACACACACAAAATTCTAAATACTGGTTCAAAATTTTATAATTTTTTGATGTCAAATTATATAATCTTCAAATATTATTATTGAGGTTATATTTACTTTTTGAAAGAAATAAAGTTGCTTTAGTTTCTTGTTTTTTCCATATATGCTTTAATAATTACTTGATCTGTAAAGATTTTATATGGAACTTCAAGTTACCTATTGACAGTAACCATGTTTTTGGAAGTCACTGAGCTAAATACTGTTCTCAGTACACTTTATGTCAGTGTATTGGAGGTTATGTTAAATTTTGGGTTTCATCTTAGATTAAATGTGAGGTAAACCCATGGCTCAAAATGTGAACAAGAAAAAGCGAGAAAAACTGTCATTTTTATGTCATATTCTTATAAGATTATCAAAAAGCTATTAATGATATATAATTTTTGCTTTGAACTGCATTTCATTAAAAGAAAATTCTCATTGTAATTTTATATATTTAATAAAAACAGTTATACAGAAAAAAAAAGAGGAGGCAATCAGTGATGTAGCTTCATTGATTGAGTTTTCGTCACCTTTCTTATAATTTCCCATTAAATATTAATAGGTAATGTTGCACATTTGCTTTAGAATTACTAATAAGTTCTGATTGCTATTAAGTACCGAAATATGTATATACATTGAAGTGCCAAAAGTTATGGAATATCAGTATGCACATTTATAAGTAGCACTCTCATAACATTAAAAGGGTATAAAGAATCGGATGGTTGTCACTGCTGTCTGTTGGACTCTTGGATGTCTTGTGAAATGTTGAATAATGTGATAATAACTACCCAACGAGAATTAACAGAGTTTGAACATGGAATGCTTGTTGGAGCTTGACTCATGGGGCATAGCATTTCAGAAATTGTTGTAATCTTTAAGGGTCCTCACTCAACAGTGTCAAGGGTGTATCGAGAGTACCTTATGGAAAGCATTACCTCTCACAAGGGATAATGCAATAGCCGTCGACATCTGCTGAATAACTGAGACCAGCAACGTCTAAGCAGAAGCGTCCATGCGAACAGACAAATGACACTCCACAAACTGACCAAAGGGCACATTAGAGGCATGTTTCTGATGTCCATGCAGCAGAATTTGACATTGATGGGGATATGGCAGCATAAGACCAACTCGAGTGCCTTCAGTCACAGCAGATTATCAGCATCAGTACCTCTTCTGGGCTTAACATCATATGCATTGGGTGCAAGACAATAGGAAAAGGGTATCATGATCCAATGAGCAATGTTTCTAGTTGCTACGAACTTATGGCCGAGTTCGGGTGTAGCACAAACCCCATGAGGCTATGTATCCAACTTGTCAAAAAGACATTGTGAAAGTTGGTGGTGGTTACATAATGGTGTGGAGACTGTTTTCTTGGCATGCATTAGGTTTTGTGGTCAAGTTAAATCAGTTGTTGACAGGAAATCGCTATGTTCAGCTGCTTGGTGACCATTTGCAGCCTTTGATGATGGGATGTTCCAGGATGATAATGCTGCATGTCATCAGGCCTTATTGTTCGTAACTGGTTTGAGGAGCATTTAGGACTTCCGGAAAATGATTTGGCAACCTAGATCGCCAGATATGAACTCTATGAAGCACATCTGGAATATATAATCGAAAGAGCCATTCATGCACAAGATCCAGCACCTACCACAACCACGGAATTATGGGTGGCTATCGAGACGATATTATTGAACATCTCTCCTGATGACTTCCGCCAACTAGTTACCTTCATTTCATGTCAAGTTGCTCCTCTTTGTCCAACTTAAGGTGGCTCCACACGATATTAGTAGAGAGGTGTCCCTTGAATTTGAACATGATTTGAGGCACTTCAATGTACTGCTTATGTGATAAGATGAGTGGTTAAAGGAATCAATGATATGTTTACAGCTAAAACATTAAATTTCATTAAATGAATGGAAATGGAGGCTAGAATAAATGTTTAAACTGGTTATGACCTGTATCAAACCAAACTGGCACAGTCAAATTGAAATACATGGTAGATCATATGCTGTATAATAGATCAAAGATTCTGTGCTTACAGGCATATAATGTATGGCAAGTTAAAGATTATATGCTATACTGCAAATGTTGATCTTAAGTCCACATATTGTCTTTCTTTTCTTGGATATTAGCTTATAAAAGCTCAAAGGGCTTTTTTACCCACCAGGTGTCAAGAATTCTCACTGTGTCTCCGCACTACAATAAAAATTTTAAAACCCATAGGATTTAGTAATTTTTGCTAGTTATATGTAGACATTTCTGTAATGTTGTTTGGTTTTTAAAATTATACATTATTTGTTTTAGTGACTTGTTGTTTTTCACTTATTTAGATTTGTATGGGAATGTTTTTGACTAATCGTAATTTCCTTATGTTTTAATCCTTGCTATGAAAAGATGCTTTGCGCCTTTGTTTGTTTGTTTTTCATGTTAAATTTTTGCAAAAGTGTTTTTTAGCTTTCTATTTTTTCTGCCTTTTTAAATCCCGAATACCTTAGCCTGCATAACATATCCAGCAAGTTTTTGTTTTATCTTTACAGTGCATCGATGTATCAATGATCCTGGCTGAAGCAATCCGTCGTACTCACAACGGCGAGTCCGTTTCGTACTTATTCAGTAATGTTCCCATGTAGACAAAGAGGTTAACTTCACAGTACACAGCTTAAAGACAGTGCATGATTCATAATTCCTCTGGTATATTTCTTACCACACTAACCAAGGCATGGTGCCCGTGTGTATGATCATCTTAATTTGTAACCATTCACTTTTTATTACTCCGGCTTGTGTATAATTGTATTGGCTGAGACATGCCCTGTCTGATAGCCTGTGTCTTTAACCATCAATTTGTAATGAATAAAGTGCTTCAGTAATTTTTATATCTGTGTTTTTAATATACTCGTAACTCCTAATCATAACTTTGTGAAGGAAGTCAGAAATCACACAAAAGATAGTGCACTTGTTTATTGTTTTAGTGTCAGTACTATTTACAAAGATTAATTTAAAATTCTCATACTAAATTTTCATAAATATTAATTTGAGTTTACAGATTTTCTAATGTTGGAATAAAAATTAAACGTCTATACATGAAAATTTTGTTGCTTAAATTTATTACATCCATGTGATAGGAAAAATTTTTTACTGAAAAACCCGAAAAGTGATTTTTGAAGAAAATACATAAGACTTTTTTTACTTCATGTAACTATTTCCAAATTTTAATTATATAATACTTCATTACTTAATATTTTTTCATACAAAATGGTTTTGTAACAAATATATATACCATAATAGAAATAGGTATTCCATACACACACAAAAAAAAAAGACTTACCCATTAGCTAATCTGAGAATGTAAAACCTCGTATGTTAAATTAAAAAAAGTGCTTGAAAATAACTTTATCATAGTCAAATTGTATAATATAAATATTTATGGAATTTTATGCTGATCTATTCACCTAACCAGTAATGGATAAAGACTTTTATACATCTGATAAAATCCACACTACTCTGTATATTAGTGAATCCATTATAAATAAAAAGTAAACAATATATATATTTCTTAATAACATTTGCCTAGTATACAAAGTAAATATTATAAAATTAGCAAATTATTGTACAGATTTTTTTTGTGAAATGGGAGTGAGTTTAATTCCTGAAGCCTATCTGGAAGTAGATTCTGTACACTTAAGAGCAATGCAATCAATGCCGACTATTCCTAGGTTAATTCTTCAATGCATGGAATAACAACAGAGATACTGTTACATAGAGCAAAATCATGCATGTAGAGAAAACTCTTTGTGTCTTCTTTTATGTAAGTGCATCAACGTAGTCTCAAAATTATTTATTAGGTGCATGGGCCCGTATAACTAATTTTATGCCTATGTGTAGGTACATATACTGATAAGAAATAATCAAAAAAGGAAAAATTTATTACAGAGATATCTTGTAAGTACAAGAAGTTGCATAAAATCGAATCACTTATTCTATGTACAGCTTTAAAAAAAAAGAATGTTTAAAGATTTGTGTTCTTCAACTTCACTTTTCAAAGCATGTTTAGACCCTTCTCCAATTTTTTTTTTTTTTTTTTAAAGTAGAATTAGGTGTTTTGAACATGAACTAAAATGTGTTTTTTAAACTTATTTGCAGTGGTTTAGCAATATATTTATAACTTAAATTACATGCTAATCTGGCAATAATTATATACATTGCATTTTATTACTATATTTTACGTAAGGTTCGAAATGTATATAGTGCCAAATTGCCATACGATATTTTAGTGTCACATACTGAATTATAATTAAGGCATGGTCCCTTTTCACATAAACTAGTTTTGTTTTATAGAATATATTTTTTTTATACATAAATGAATTTATGTTGCTTCATGTTAAAGTCAGTGTTATTGTGTGTTTCATCATGATTCTTTTTCAGTATATCCTCTCAGTTTGTATTATCTTAATTTCAGTGTTTAGATGTTGCACGCTTTTTCAGTGAAGCCATCCGCCGAAACCATAATTGTGAACCCCTTGGACCAATTTTAAGTGACGTGCCATACTAGTCGACTGTGTTGCCATTTTAAAATGTTGGTTTTAATGAAATAAGTTACGTATAAGCGGACTACACTAATTGCTTCTTTTGTCCCGTTTCTCGAAACAGATTTTTATTTTTATGTGTACTGCTATTCTTGAATATGCTTGTATTTAGTAATATTAGTTTATGTTCGTAGAATTTTCGTTTCTGACACTTTTAAAATTCTCTTCGCTAATATAAATTAATGTTTAGAAATGTGTTATTTAATATTTTGATCTGGCAATAGTGAATTAACAGATATGTTAATGAATACATTTCTATGGTAATTTTTTTTAACTTATTTTAGATCTCACCTGTTTTATTATTATGTGTCTTCACATAGCTGTGTAATTATATTTTTTAAAATAATTATTAAGTTTAAATAAACTCATGTCTTAAGTAATAAATTATATTATTCTCCCACTTTCTTTTATCTGTGAATAAAATTTCTTTTAAGCTTTTAATAAAGTTTAGCAACTTTCATGCATATGTATACTTTTGTGTGTTTTGCATGTCTTAAGAAAAACAGTGATTTTTAAAAATAGCTTATTGTTAATCTTGAGAGCCTTTTAGCTTGAATAGGTAATAAAGTATACAAGTTTCATCTTTACAAATTTTCCAAGTCTGAAATAGATTGATTGTTTGGCTTTTTTATGGCGCAAGAGCATCTGGGCTATACTGCGCCACCAAGTCTGAAATAAATTGAGAAATGTAGTAACATAATATTTATGCAAACCCAAAATACATGTCCCTTAAAAGCAAAAGAAACCGCTACTATTAATAACAAATATTCTTTTATTTGGGAACATTAAAACATGTTTTGTTGTTGTTTTTTCAAGTTGTTTTTAGGTTCCTTTGCTGAAGCACTTTTAAGAAATTAAACGTATACACCATATTTTTTACTATGAATAGCTATGTTTTTAAATACAAGCTTACCAAATTTGGCATTCAAATTGAAAATGAAATTTAAGTGCACGTTAGTAGTAAATTTACGTTTATTGAATACGAAAAGTTTGTACATTGTGGTATTTGCATTTCAAGTGTAGAAATTCTGGTGTGTATTTGATAGAGTTTAGTGCTTGCATAAGCTCTTGTGTGGTGCTTTTTCTTTTTTTTTATGTCTTCACTCAATACAGAAAAGTATACTTGTAATAATTTTACTCTTTCATTAGCAGTATATATGTTCTTTACATTGCAGATTCACAATACTTAGTTTAGTTGTAATATTTTCCCTGTTTTCCCTTAACCAATAAGAAAAGTTTTCTATTTCGTTCACTGAAAAATATTTGCTTTAAACATTTTGTTACGTGATGACTGACATCTTGTTTTCTATACCCAATGTTCATCGATATTTTTCTTCAAATCTTGCATAAAATTCTTTCAGTTTGTAAAATTAATTTCAGCCAAATTCTACATAAAATGTTTTTGTCTTTATGGAAGTATTGGTTTACCACTTATACTAATCACATCAAACAATGTCTTCATTATGAACGATAAATTATTGTTTGTTGTACAGAAAGAATAGACATGTTACGTTAAGTGCGAATTATTTGTGTAACAATTTTTGAAATTTCTATATGAGCGATTTCTGGAATGTACCTTTTACAATGCAGTTTTTTAAGTCGTTTCTGTAAAATTAGGACGATACAAATCTAAAGGAAACCGGGTGCATATTGTTTATACGTTTTTTATTCAAAAATTTTATCGAAATGTATACATAAGCATGTTTAGATTCATTTTTTTTTTCGTGCGAAATAAAGGTGTTTGCAAATTATTAACTGAGAAAACGCAATTATGTGTAATGTGAAATCATTAAAACATCTTATTTTTTAATTGTCTTGCTGTCTTCAGTTTTGCATTAGGCATTGTTTTTTGTTTAAAGATTAAAACACCAGAATTTTGAAAAGAAAAATATTTTAAATAGTACGGTGGTTTTCCTTTCTAATGTAATTTTTAATATAGCAAAAATTTCATTGTGAAAAACACTGTAATTAGTTTTATATATATTGGGGAATATTCGAAAAAAGGAAAAAAAGTTCTTGGTATTGCTTCATAATGTTAACGTGTATAGTATTTTGGGAACATACCAATTTGCAATAAACATGTATTGCGCACATATAGGGGAACAATTTAAAATTGGCTGTGGGGAGGTTTAACATCTTGCTTTGTTCTACCATTACTGCCAGTATCAGTTTGAAGTATTTCAATCAGTTCAAGAAGTATGCGAACAACTTGTCGAAAATTTGAGTGCAAATTATTGGTGTACATTTTGAAATATGTGTGTTCTACAAATGCATGTCTATGTGGTTGTGGGGAGGACCCTTCATTTTTCCCAGTCCATAAATTGTTGATAAAAGAAAATAGTAGTGATTATGCAAGATATATTAGTTATGTTAAGAATGGAAGAAAACACACACATAATTTGTTAGGTATTGACAAACTAAGGTGTCTATTCTCGTGAAGCAACTTTCAAATAAGATTTATTTCATGATAACCTCCCTCCCTCCCCATCTCCATAATGATACTACCATACCTCCTGCAAGATTTGTTTTCAACACACTCAAATTAAAAAACTGGTAACTTTAGACTGCTGAAGACTTAAGTAACTTGCGTTTTATTTTCTGAAATCAAACCTTATGAGGGTGCAAAAGGTGCCCCCGCATCTGAGCGACTAAATGCAGGAGCAGCTCTGCAGGCCATTTAATATATTATTACAGTAAAATCTCTCTCTATAACAATATTATACGGACCGAGAAAAATTATCCTTATAGAGAGAGTTATAGGGATGGTTCATTATACAGTAAAACCTCTCTACAACACTATTATACGGACTGAGAAAAATTATCGTTGTAGAGGGATTTATCCAATACCGTTGTATGGTGGTTTGCTGTAGTACATTCATTTAATCGTTGGATCAAAGATATCTGTTTCATTTTATGAAAATGGAAATTAAATATATTTCTTTTGCATGATGGCTATTTAAAACTATGTATATATTGATATGAAAGTAAACACTGCATAGCGGGTCCAAATGGAAATTTG
>QLNU02015003.1:103561587-103599952 GCA_006491805.2 Dysdera silvatica
TTTGTAATCGAAAATTGATAGCAAACTTAAAAATCAGAAATGAACGTGAAGCCAAAGAATATCGCTAAACGACCCCTAAAAAACTTCCTTGCAGGTAGAAAAGACTACGTTAAGATGCTAGTGTAACGCTAGGGGAGGGAAGCAAGATATTGTAGTTGGCCAAAGCCCACTAGATTGCAGAATATGGGTTTCCCCATTAAGGAAAGTAACAATGATTCTGAATTTGCGAAGTGTGTCCTTGAGATTGGCAGAAAGAAAAATAAAGGATTAAGTAATCGAAATCTGCATTATATAAACAAAAATTTGGCGAATATGCCCAGCAATGTCATTTCTGTGCAGCTATCCTCCCATCCTTCGCCCGTAGGACAGACACGATATCCTTAAAAATCTTCAAACTGATTACAAGTGAAAACTAGGGTCTGACTAAAAATAGAAATTTTAGAGGGCAAGATTTACTGGCAATTCGCCAAATTTTAGGGGGCTGGAGATATTGGCATCTGGCCCACCCAAAGTTTCCTGAACAACAAAACCAAGCATTAGGGAAAACGTAAAAAGAAAGAAGGGAAATCTACAGCAGCGTATATTCCAGGTTTTCAAGTACCCGTAACGAACCTCAGAATTAGCTGAGAAATTGTTGCAAATATGCTTGAGTGCGCGAACTAACTCAGGAGTAGTTCCTTTCTCTTTGAGCTCATTAGTACTAACTGTTGTTTGGATTAGGCAAAATATCTGCAGCAATGTTAATCATCACAAAGTCATCTGTTTTGGATTCACAGTCTCCAACAAGAATTTTTTAACGTCAGTAGCATGCTGTAGTAATGAATGAACATCCTTATTTTCAATATTTATCACAGCAGTACATAGTTTGCAAAATGTCTCAATTCACTTTGTTTAGCACACCACAATGGAAGTTCATGACCGGTACTGTTTTTTTTTGTTTTGTTTTAACCATGAGTTTCGAAACTTGCATTTACCGATAATGTACCTTTAGATTTTACACTAAAATGCTTCTTTTACTTTTTCTTTCCCTGAAACAATACAAATATACAGCAGAATCTCCATATAACGAAATGGACAGTTCCATGAAAAAATTTCGTTATATAGAAAATTTGCTATGTGGAAACGATGTATTCATGAATCAGGGCAATGAAATATGGTACCACAATTAAAATCCCATTTTTCAGTAAACGACTGTTGTTTCCCATAAATAACATCCAGCCATTTAAAAATAGATGTTTTTAAGTGTACATATTGTATTTCCATGACATTAGGGAAACCGATGTCGCTGACATGACTACTTGATTTTCCGTTTTGGTTGTTAAAAATTTTGTTAAAGAAATTTATTTCGTCATATAGAAACACTTTCACGTGTAATGACTATGGGAATTTATCGAAATTTTGCTATAAGGAAGTTTGTTATATGGAGGTTTTACTGTATGTGTATATATATATATAAGGTGTCAAGTTCCAAATTCAGTCTTATCCATTTTTATCAATTTTGAGTATGAACATATTGGTACTGCCAGTTTGCTTCCTCATCGCAATGCACTCTGAGGTTAAAACAATCAATCACATACCCATTTTTTTCGCATTTAAAATAGGCAGTGTGCATAGATAGACGTGTTAACAAATAACAGTTTTTCACATTTTTCAAAATCAACAAAATGGATAAGGTGAAATTTGGAACTTGACATCTCATATATATATAAATAAATTAAACAAAGTGATAATTATACACAGTAAGGTTTAAAAAACAAAAACAATCATAACATTATAATGGAGTGCAGTTTAGTAAGGACAAGTATAATCTAATTTGACCAGACTTCATTAGAGAATTGGATAGAATGTTTTATTAATTTTTTTGTTTGTATTACGATATTGGTATGTGATTGAAAAACTGTTGCCAGTGTATTCGGAAGAAAAAGTACATATAATATATGCATATTATATTACTTTAAATATTCACACTACAATACAATACACAATCTAAATTCTCCACCCTTTCTACAAAAACGACCTTGCGGTAGAACAGTGGGCCACCCAGAATTTTCCGAAGATGGGGGGGTGGGGCAGTGGCATATAGAATTTTTTTCAAAGGTGGTGTATGTGTGTGTGGGGGAGGTTAACACCCAGAAATTTTTTCAACTGTCATATTAATTAGTAAGGCAGTTGTATTCTGTGCATTTTTTTTTTCAAGAGCAATATCAAAATAATTTTTCCGTTTGGTCAGCCCAAGGCCTGGCCTTTGGATCCTGGTAATTGAATTAAACGTCTCTATGCACGTTAAAACTCTGTAACTTTTTTTAATATAATGGCTGATAATTTATGACAACCATCGCAAAAAAAACTTAGATCTATCACTAATTGGCATGATATTGTAAATCATCTTACTTGGAATAGTTTGTTGTGAGAGTTGCCCTTCGGTATTTGTACAATTAGTAGTTGGAACTGCTGCTCTGCATTCCCCATTCCCAGCAGGTGAGATAGCTGTTTTGACTACAGGTTGGCTCAAGAGCGCTGGACCGTAAGGAACAACATTCGAGAAAGGAAGCCGGGTGCCTACTATGGGCATTTTGTGAGGTAAAACACTATAATGTGGTGGATAAACCGGGGAAGGATGAGCAAGCACCGCCACATTCTCTCGTATTTGAGTTGATGACAGATTCGTCAAATTTGGGAAGTAGCTTGGAAGAACATAAAGACCGGCATCCACAGGGGCAACATGCCTAGCTGCAGTACGAGGCACTGATCCAGCACTTTGGTAATGTTGATGCATTGATGTACTATCCTAATAGAAAGGAAAGAAAAAAGTAAGGATGCATTATAACCAATCAAACGTTACTACTTAATTTTGGTAACATGTCAGATTACCTGCATCTGTTGACTTACGACAGCAGCATCCACTGAAGTATTGTAATAGTACTGATACTGGGAAGGAGTCATGGTATCTCTCGTCAATTTATGAAAGGTCTCCATCGCTCTCATGATCTCTTCATTCAAGGAATTCAAAACCGTACATTTTTTATCAACTGCGTGAAGTCTTTCTTCAATTAATGGGGCCATAGCATAGCACTCACCTAGAAAGAAAAAAAAACCATTTCCTTAACCTCTGCATATTCTTTGAGGCGAGATGAAATTAGGTTCATATCATATTTATTCATATTATTTTTGCTTCCCGGACAAGACACAAAGGGTGATTAGGAACTGGACAGACATCTTAATGTAACCACAATACGTTTACACATGACTGAGCTTACAGGAAATTAAACCTGGTCCAGTGAGTGTAAAGGTTGTGATGGTAATCAACGGGCCACTTAAATGCTTGAAAAGGACTTTGATGTTCCAATGCTTCCCAGTGAGTTTTGTAATGAGGCCACCAGCTTAAGAGAACCTCTAAACTCCATCAGATTTACCATCACCCAAGCTTATGAAGGTTTGAGTTTAGCCGAAGGAGTCCGAAAGTATGGATTCAGTCAACAAGCCATTACATTCATTGTTTTCGTTTTTTAGACACAATATTTACGCAAAAAGCATGAATTATTTGGGATGGGATCAAAGGCTTAATGTGCTTACACCAACCAGGCTTGCCAATATTAAATTTAGTTCAGTAAGCTTGATCGCCATGGGCATAATCATAGGAACATCCAATGAGAACTGCATTCAACTTGCATTACTCTGTTAATTTAACTTAAATGGGCTAAAGAGCAGAATTAACAATAATTAAGGAATAGGTAGCAAGCCTACAGCAGCTTTAACACACATAAATAAGCTAACTATAAACAACACAAACATATTGTAATTAGAAAATTTCATATATATATATACACACACACACACATATATATACACACACACACACACACATATATATATATATACACACACACACAATATATATATATAGTAAACTCTCAACAACATCATCCCAATTAATGTTACTCTAAATAATGACTGTCTCCTCTTAATGTTGGTGTTCTGCCATCCCGACAAATACTTTATAGAATTATTAATATATCCAATTAACATCTCTTCCTGTGTAAAGGTGATTGGTTTTGATTTGCCCAATTTTCTGTTGCCGAATACAAGCACTTCAATTGGCTGGATCTGACCAGATAAGGTTTCTTTTGTATACAAAGATAAGGAATTTAACAGTTTTTTAAATTATACTGGTTGAAAAATGGCTGCCAAAAGAAAACGTCTCACACTCCAAGATAAGATCAAAATTATGGAAAAAATAAACTAGAGTTAGCTAACCAATTTCAGCTGCCCGAGTCTGCTCTTAAACGTATTTTAGCAAGTCATGAGAAGATAATATGGACTGCACAAAAACGCAGATGGATCATGTCATTGCATAATCGTCTGAAATTTCATTGCTATAAAACAGAAGAATTTGACAAGTTGCTTCTATAATGGCTTAACAAAGCAAAAGCACTCAATGTTCCAGTTTCTGGCACATTGTTTAAAGGAAAAAAGCTCTACATCTAGAAACTAAATTTGGAATTGAAAATTCTTAAGCTTTTTGCGGTTGGTTACCTAAGTTCAACGAAAGACATGAGCTTAGCTTGAAAAGTGCAAATAGAGAAATTGTACAATGTAACAAATAATAATAAGATTTCTAAATAAGCCACTGCATTTATTAAATTAAAGGTATCCACTTGTCCTAAGTCTTGAAGTGTGAAAAGACATCGACCAAAATATTAACCAGCGTTTACCCAGCATATTATTCCAATTAATGTGTCTCTTTCCGTTTAATGACTTTTTCTTCCCTCCCTCCTTCAAGTGTTATTAACGGGAGAAACTACTATATATATATATATATATAATAATCTTCAATTAAATATATTACATATTTTACTCTTTCATATAATTTATAAATTATATATTATATTACATTCTTTATATAACAGTTTATTGAGTTAACAAAAGGCTTAGTAGAAGAAATCCAAAATTACATACGCTCGATCTCCAGCAGACTCTCGTCATCAGGGCACTCATCTGTTGGATCTGTTTCATTCAGCAATCGCAGAGCCAGTTCAATTTTTTGCTTTAAAAAATACCATTCAATAATTACAATTCAACTTTACAAATAAACAACTCAACAAATAAAATATTACAATTCAACTTTTTGCTTTAAAAAGTATCATTACTTTTAAAGTACATTACACAAAGCATTTGAAGGGCATGCATAGCTGCCAACTTTCTGAGATAGCTTTCAGTAATCATTTACCATGCGTGTGCGTGAGGAGATTGTCTTAAAAAATTTAAATAAAATTAAAAATATTTTACTTCCACAACAGGTTATATGACATATGCTCTAGCAAGGTTACGTTTAGACTGACATGAAAGAGTTATAGTGACAATTCTAAATTTAGGCTTTTTATGAAATCAAGTATATATTACCATAAAAAGCTTGATTTTATTAAACAGCAGACATTCAACTGGCTATTTCTCCGTAAGTGAAAGTCTTATTGCTTCTTTTGCAAAAATCAGCTGCTGTTCGGTGAACTTTTTTTTTATAGCATACTTGAGATTTTGAGAAGTCTCTTGTTTTTTCAATAAGGAGTAAACTCCTTTCAAGAAGGCGTTTTCTTACTCAGGCCTGGTCTAAATTCTGTTTGGTCCTTTCAAATGACACTAAAAATTCTTTCTGTAGTGACATTGCTATGTGGAATAAGTAATATATACAGATTAATTTTGATAAAAAGCTCCATATTTCTTTACTCAAGAAAAATGTCTCATCTCAGAAATTTTATGCCATGTTACATCCATTTTTGAACACCCATCTATACTTCCAAATTGATTTGAAATGAAAGTTTCCAAATTTCCAAACCTATAAAAATACCTTTCCCAGTCTTATCTGTTGATTCCACAATTGAGAGTAACACTCGGTCACTTCTCTCTTCATTATAAAATGATACCACTATGGAGTATGATTTTACATCATGACAGTTTGTGCTGCCATCTGCTGCTAAAGAAAACATTTTTTTTTGTCAATGCACTTACGGCTAAGCCTGGGCGATGTATCGATACATCGTGATTTCACAGTGTTACCCACCCAGTGGTGAACGAGCGGTTTGCCAATGTTTCTTCGTGTGCATACACGGTTTTAAGATCTGACGGTGTGAAACCAGGAAACCATTCAGGCCAAGAGATGAGACGATATCATAAAACCATGAATGCGCACAAACAACATTGGAATTGGCGGTGTAATGTGGCAAACTGCTCATGCAGTTTCTGCCAATTACTGATGGTGTGAAACCATGGGCACGGCGTTTATATTGATGCATCAGTGAAAAGGCCAATGGTTCATGGGTTTCTTCATATGCAGGCATGATTTTCTAGCATGTGACTTTACTTTTCGATGCCGTGATATTAGAATATGTGCAATAGTGGCAATGAGTTGGATTGGAGTAGGGGTCGGAATTAGGAAAATTTCCCTTTCCAAATCATAAAAAGGCAGTGGAAATCGGTTACATCGAGCGCCGATTATAATGACGGAATTTTTACAAAAAGCCTGATTTCTGATTTTAACTGCTCGTTAATTCCGGAATCCAAAAAGACTTGTTCCGAGGCTGGTGCATTTCTCATGCATCTTGGAAGAACGAGTTATGGCAGACGCAGCTGTGAGGAATAAAGACGTGACTTTAGCTCTTCCTACGACGGAAAGATATTGCCGTGAAGTTACAGTTCAGGGGCCGTGTAAAAATTGCGAAACAAAAAAAATCTTCGTAAAAGTAATAATGACTGAAAATTCCTACATTTTCCGTAACTTTTGACAGTTTCCATAACTTGTCATTTTCCGTAACTTGAAAACTTGTCATTTTCCATAATCATTATGGACAATCCGTAATAGTTGGCAGCTATGGGCATGCCATAATTTTTAAAAAGTTATGACAAAAACGACTGGATTAAATATCTAAAATTCACTAAACCATTGCGTGCTTTCCTACAGTATATCATGAATGTTCAATATTCACATGATAGAGTCTTAAAGAACAATGCACCTTTTGTCTGAAAAATACGAAATTAGATAGTTGCCTTTAAAAGAGGTCTAAATGACAATGCTAGCCAATGGATATGATTGATGAAGGTTATTATATCAATATTTTTTAAAATGAAATAATTTCAACGAAACAAAGTTCACTGATTTTCCACAAGAAACAATAGATGAATAAAACATTTATAAAAAAAATAGTATTTGTTATTAAAAGTCACATATTTTCAAAAGTTTTTGACTCGCAGCTCCCTTCACATCTCATAAATTATGGAAGGCTCCCCAATGTACCAATTACACATTGTATAAATTGTCAGTCAACATCATGATGTCTTTTACCAAAACCCACAATGCATAAGAAGCTGTAATGACAATTTGAAAATTCCTGAACAGATTTTCAATTTCACACTTTTGAAGTCATTTTGAAGAGATTTGCAAAAGTGCTTTTTTTTTAAATACTAGCATCAAAATGCTACAGCTTTCACTCAGCATGCACTTCCCAGTTAAAACAAAACTTTACACATAAATTCGCATTAAAAACTTTCTTTAATTTACATTAAGATACAATGCTGAAAGAGTCACATAGCTGCTATGGTAACAAAGAGGTAAAGTATTTGTCTATAATACCTCGACCGCAGGTTTGACTCTTGAGATAAATAAATACAAGTTGATCAAAGTCCAAATTCCTTATAAATTTTTAGGTTCCTTCCCTTGAATTGTCCCAGATTGGGTTCAGAAGGTTTCAAAAGTAAAGTCAGTTCATTTAGAGAAGTGGTTCCCAACCTTTTTCATGTCGTGACTCACGTTTACAGTAGTCAAGTAATCCGTGACCCCTTTTCATAGTAACCAAAAGGTCAGCGAACCCCCCCCTCTATCCACCTCAGCCACATTTGAATAATAAAATCATTTTTCACAAAGTAAAAATGACATATTGAATATAAAATTATACATATTAAATATAAAATTATACATATTAAAGCATATTATAGATATAAAGTTAACAACCGTTAGTAGAACATTGCAATGTGTGTAGCCATGTTGAAATATAAAAGCGTTGGAAACATTTGGTATGAAATTCTTTATAAAAATAATTGCAACTAAAAATAGTTGCGGCGAAACCTCCAGAAACATGTTTGTGACCCTCAGGTTGGGAACCACTGATTCGGAGCATAGAAGGTAAGGAAAAATGGAGTATTTGCTGTTTTTTTGTTTTTTTTTTAGTCTCAATTACAGATTGTATGCAACACTCAGGAAATTTGAAATGGATAATCTCACAAACGTTCGGTGGACAAAATTTATACTTAAAAAATTTCAAATTATACTTAATTTGTCAAAATTTGATGATGTCAAACTGGCCAAAGCGATCATCCAATTTTCAAGTTACAAACTTTGACAGCAACATTTGACAAGAAATAAAATATCACCAGAAAATTTGAAAAATGCGGTAAAAAGACCCCAAATTTACATTACTCCTAGAGATGACCATTTGCCACACTCAGTATAAAATTTCTCCATTATATGTACTTCAATTTATTTTCTTAAATTGAAAATTATGCTAAAACTAAGTAGATGAATAACTTTCGCTCCCTGTCATGTAAATACTATATAAAACAATGTCATTTTTTTAAACATTACAATTTTCTTTTTGCATCATCATAATCAACTATTATGAATAAACTCATGAACAGAGGCCTACTATTGGAGTTTCCACCATGCGCATTTATTTTGTGCGGTGTTTATCTTCGCATTATTTCAATTGGCATTTTGCTTCAATCAACATCTTGTCCCTGGGGATGTCACCTAGTCTTGCATAATATCCGGTTAAGCATTGACCAGTTCATGCAATATGCTCTGCCCATTGCCGTTTAAGTCCATTTTGGCAATGGCACTTTCAACTTTTATCTGTTCTCTCATTCACTTATATGTGTATATACATTTTACGTTCCGCTATGTACAGCTTAAAACTCAGGTATTTGATTAGTTGCCACTGACTAGCAGGGGCCCTTTCATTAGAGGCCATTTAATATTTTAGTAGCCACTTTCGCATGGCTACAAGACCTTTAAATACTGCAACCTTAGGAGAGTTTGCTTGATCAATATTTTTCATGAAGAACAATAAGTAGTTTGTGGTTTCAGAGTGTAACTTTCCTGCGGAGTCAAAATGGGTAGGATTGCATTAGGAATTAATAAAGTGGAAAGTGTGCTGGCGACTGAAGTCGTATTTTTAATCACCATTCCCCAATATTTAGTCATCCATGGGGCCAATGGTAACCATGAATTTTAACCCTTACTGCTATGGACCATCTGGGGATGGGACTGATGAATGTAACCTTCAAACCACAACACACACATAACCAAGCTTACCACGAATCAAACCCAACCTAGAAACTTCAAAACACAGGGGTCAGCCATGAGCAGCCCATCCATTCAGCAGTTAATCTAGGTAAAAAAACACAAAGAACCTAGGAGCGTATTTCAACAAAATGTGATTCTTTTAAAGTCCTTAAATAGGAAATACCCGCACACTCCAATTCTGTTTTTTTGTAGGTTGGATGAAGTTTTTCATTTTGAACACCTAAGTAAGGCTTGCAAATTTAAAAGTCTCTCCTAGGATGCATGCAACCCCCTTATGGCGGTCTCGGTCCCTAAACCAGATTCTCCCATCCAAAAGTTCCTTCCGATTTTATTCATTTAATACACATTCAAATATTTATGATTAAACTTCTTGTAATTCTCACGAAACAATTCAATATGATAATCACATACTTCATCGATCACTAGTTGCTTTTCAATCTTTTTTTCCGGAACTGTGGATGGCTCTTCTTTGATTTTTGCAGATTCTAAGAATACAAATCAACGACAGAAAATACTTACTAATATAATCCAACTTTCAAATTGCGTATTGCTTCTCACAAAATGATTTGGAAAAATTAAAATTTACCATGAAGCACTTCCACAGGAGCTTCTAAATCTTCTGTGATGAAACTTACAGGAAAATATCCTTCACCTCTTTGGTTTGTTCCTTTCCACCAGCTATCATTGCTATTATTAAAGAAGCCCAAATATATTAATATTATAAATCACGATAACTACTTCAGCAAAATTAATGTGAAACAAAAGTAGCTTATTAATGAAAGAGTGGGGCTTCTCCTCTTAAACGAAAGAGCTGGAAGAAATTAAATTCAAAGCAGTTGACTGCCATATGAAGCACACATGATTCATGTTAGTTTTACTCATTAGGTGGCGTGAAGCATATTTGCTTCACATATGGATTTTAAGTTCAGGCAAAGCAACTCATCCATGCTTTATATGTCCGAATTAAATGCATGTTGGTAATGGAAAAAAAAATGGTTTGTGCTTTATGGTGCAAGAACAGCTAAGGTTATACTGCACCGGAACCTTTGAGGAATCCAAACCTAGGTTGCCTAGGAAATTAAATTCTGGGGTATGGTAGATAGAAAAAATGACATGCGTTCAATGGTACCACTGAAATAGAATTGGGGTTAATATCACAATAGATGAGCATGTCACCACTACTGCATTGTAGGACCTTATATAAAGAGCAATATATACTTAGTACAGGGTATTATAAGTGAGCTATTATACAGTGCATTAATCAGGGTGTCTACTCAAGTTCTATTTCAAACTTCCCTGACTTTTCCAGACCAAATCTTAATCGATTTCCAGTCGCTAATTACAGTAAACAACACACAATGCACTAAAATTTGCCCAATCAAAGCAAGTTTCAAGGCCATAAAATCGATTAATGCAAACCCCAAAGCCATTTATAACTCAATTATAGTGAATTTACAAATTCAAAAGCTGTATTAAAAAGTGTATTTCTTTACACTAAAAACTTGCACTAATTAAATATTTACAGCAACATTTCCATTCGGCCCTTTTTGAGTTCATTATAAAAGAGTTTAACTATATAATCGCAAAGCTGATGCTTCATCTTCTATTTCATTTAAAATGTGTATGACTATATATAAGGCAAAGGAGATTGGTATGATCAAATTCCCAAATATTTTATTCTTACAAATATATAGGCTTAATAATTTTATATAAATTATATTAGTTTTGGTGCAAAATGGTAACTTTTGGAAGAAGTTTAGTCAAAAGTACAGTTTTTCAAATTTTTCAGTAGGTAATGTGGTATGAAAAGCACAGTTCAGGAAAATTATTTTAATAAGTTATTTATTATAACAATGAATTTCAAATTTCCCTGACTTTTCCAGTCATGTTATCAATTTGTTATTCAAACTTTATAACAATTTTGTTTTAAATACATATTTTACTTTTAATATATTGTAGGTTTATCTTGAACCTTAATTTGTGAGTGTGGTGAAGATTAACAAATTTTATATAAATATGTCATAATATTAGGAAATTAATAATTACTAAACATCATGAAAAATTTTACATAAATATTTAGTAAAGCACGATAAAAAACAAGCTTTAGAGTTGTGTTTCATCATCCATATTCCTTTTATTTTATAGGGTGTCCCATAAAGAAAGAAAATTTTGAGTGCATAATGACATACAAATTTATTGGTGAAATTAAGTAATTTTAATATTACATATTTTTGCAGCGTATGCTACCTGTGATTATGTATAAAATATGATATTACTCAAATGTCCTCCACGACTCTGCAGGCACACTCGTTCTTTCGATGGAATTTTTTATAACTTTTTGGCCTACTAAAAACCTCTAGTTCTAAAATTACACGTTGAATCTCTGCCTTGAGCTCTGGAAGTGATCGTGGTTTGTTGGTGTACACATGAGATTTTAAATACCCCCACAGAAAGAATGCCATTCTCCATTCCTACCTGTACAGAAAACAGATGACAATCATGCGCTACTCGGCGCTCCGTGTCTACTAACCACAAAGACAACAGATGAAAATCGTATAACGTTCAGTGCTGCCAACTTACTAGAACAGAAACTGTGGGCATTTCGAAAGTTGCATTCTTCATGGGACACACTATATAATTAATGAATATGCAATTATATTTTTATGTTGTCAGCTGTAACCTTTTCTTTATATTGTACAGAAATATTGGGTAAACATGTTTATCTTCACCAAGTAAAACATATATATTTTTTTTAATTCATTTAAACCCATATTCCAACAAAACATTTGGGTAACAGAACAAATCACCTGTGAGATTTGGATTCAGTACGTTTAAAAATACAAAAACAGAAAAAATTTGGGGAAGGAAAAAATTTTGTTTTGTTCATCGGTTTTATTTAGCGAAAGTACAGCAAATGCCTAAGTTTTTTATAATTCACATATAGCAGTGATAAAGCAGTTGCAAAGTGTTAATGTAAAAAAAAATCAACAAATGGATGTAAGAAATTATATATATATAAAATACAGTAATACCTTTTGTCGATAACAACCACCACTTCACCAGCTTTGATAGTTAATTCGTTATCTTCAACGGCTTCAAAGTCATACACTGTACGAACTTTCAACAACTCAATTTTGGCAGGTTGGTTAGAATCTTCCGTATTTAAAATGCTGTAGTTGGAATAATCGTCTCTTGGAGTGTCTTTAAGGGATAAAGTGATAGCTATAGATAAGAGAGAAAACCATGAAATATGTCGTGTTTCTTAAAATCATAAAATATACCTATCACGAAATAAGGTATCCAACAAATCTTGGAGAGCTCAGAAAACCTTCTGCTGTTCTAAAATTTGATGTTTTGAACCTTCTCTCTGTGCAGAAATGGGATTATTAGCTTAAGCTGACCCCAAAACTATAAAAATACTCACATTCTATTCACTCGCTTGCATTCACCCAAAACTTCACGATGGATTAACTGGGATCAATGATTTAATGTTACTCCTGTGATAATACTCTTACATACAACCATTTGTATATTTCCAAGCTCCAAGGTGGTTCTACAGGTCAGATGCGATGGGACTGGTAGTTTAGCATGATCTGAAAACCACACCCATAACTAGACACTTGTTATAGAGGAGGGGCTTAAAATTCTTTAATATTTTAATGTATTTTATTAATATATTTAATAATACTAAATATCTAAGTAGGCTAATATATTTAACATCAATGAATAAATTTCTTAACTTAAATTTTGCATTAAAAACTTGTACTAAAATTCATAATTTCCCTTATCTTTATTATGGAGTGCATCAGGGCTCAAACCTCTGTAAAAGATATGATGTACACAAGATATACCGAGAAATCTATTTTGAATATATTTTTAACGTCAAAGAACAATTTCCATTGTCATGTACAATTTTATACAAAACAAAAAATTTAAAATTCTAAAATAATTTATTTTGAAAAACTATTTTCCGGGGGTGATCACGTTTCCAGGGGGGCTCATCACCCTCTAGCCACAGGCTGGCTACGGCTCTACTCCAAACTATAAAAAAAACTTACCAGCAATCGAACCTAACACCCAACCTAAGATACATTTTGGTTAAATTTAAAAACGATATAAGATTATTTTTGCATTACAGATTTTTTTTAATTTTATTTCCTTTCAAATCAAACCTACAATTATAGAATCAGGTCTTGCTTTTTTGTTTGCGTGTTTTAAGACACAAGGACAGTTCCAATCTTGCTGTGACAGAAGCTCCAGTTTTCCCAAGTAATCTAAACTTTTTTTCGCCTCAGGAATCAAATTCCCCAACTGCTGAAGACCATAGCATGATATATATACCACGGCACAGATGAATAAAATAAGGAAAGAAAAATGTAATATGGCATGCATAAATATGAGAAAGCTTACCTTTTACAATATCTTCCTCCTCTTCTTGACTACTGACAGCATCGGGATTGGTACAAATTGCTGGTGTTTTTTCCTGCAAAGGAGAGGAGCAGAGACTTAGAAATTATTTGCAGAAATTTTAACATAATTAAACGAAATGTTCTTCATATTGAAGTAATACACAAATCATATTAAAGCACTTTCTAACAATAAAAAATAAATTTCGCTAATAGAAAAACGCATACTATATAAAATAGCCATACCTACGGAAATTAATATTAATCTCATAATTAAGGAAATAAGATAGTGATCAGTTAATATTTCATGACACTCGTTTTCTTTTAATCCATAGAAGGGTGCAGGGCTTTCGCAAAGGAGCTCCATTTACTTTGGTTTTTACAAGTTTCTAAATTTTTCTTCATGTTTTTTCTTCTTTCTTAAAATTTCCTCTATGCATTTCTCGGTTTATCCCCCCCCCCCCACTTTACTTTCTGGCACATTCTGAGCAGCTCTATATCTAATATAAATCAACGTTTATTGGCGTAGTGATAGAGCCGATGCCATGACGGGTTAGATAGTGAAACATTCAAAGAAAAGAAATGTTTCTGCCTCGGGTGGGGCCTGAATCCACGCCCTTCCACTGGAAGGTTCCACATTTCTTTCTTTCAACGCTTTCACCATCTAGCCATGCCATGGCATCGGCTGGTATCACTACGCCAATAAACGTTGATTTATATTGTTGTTTAATTTAATCTGCGTAGTGTTCGATTTATATAAAAGCCCTATATCTGCCCAGAATAATTCTTACTGACAGAAGTTTTTGGTGCAAATATTTCAGAGTTGTACATTGTCTTTTCATGGCCAATGCATGTTGTATACTGCATAAATATAATTATTTATCAAAACTTGAATTTAGTTTGGTATCGCTTTGGATGCTGTCCATGAACAAAGCGGAGCTGCTTCGTGGAACTTAGGTAAGTTTAAAAGAAAAACACATTACAGTTAAATCTCGAATATCTCACAAGTTATTCAGATCCATGATGCTGAAAAACATTTAATGTAAATAATGTGGAACACATGTGAAAAAGTTAAGTGATTTTTAAACATACACATACTGTATTTATTTTATATAAATCGATATAATATCGATATATATAAAATATTTTATATAATCGATATGTATATCGTAATATACATACTGTTTTTTCTTCAGGAAACTGGATTCCCTCACTTTGCAGTTTATAATACAGTGACGGAATCAGACTAAAATAAATAAAAACAGACATGAAATCCATTGTACTATTTAATACAGTACTATGGCATTGTACTATGAAATGCACTACTATTGTATTACACTACACACTGTAATGCTATTACACTGTACTATTCCATGCAATACTATTGTATTGCACTATACAATGTAGTACTGTTATATTGTACTTTTGTTTTTTTGTTAATCTTATGGCACAAGGACAGCAAGGGTCATGATGTACTGGAACCTACAGTTTCATGAGGGATCCAAAACTTGGACTACAGTGAACATCTAGTCGGTAAGTTTTCTTTTTTTCCTGGCACCGTTGGAAGTTGAATCCAGGATAATGGCACATTAGGCGAATGTATCGCCACCATACCACTGAAGGACCCTATTATATTTTACTATCTAATGTAATACCACTATATGGTACTGGTATACAATGTAATACTACTTTATGGGTGTTGGCTCAGGGATAAGTAAATTCTTGTTTAAGTTTTAAGGTGCAAGGATAGCAAGGGTTATGCAGCACTGAGACCTACAGTTATCCTGAGGAATCTGAACTTCTTAGGGCCTAGGCAACCAATCACTGGACTATGGTAAGCAGAAGTAAATTTCTTGATTTAGAAGCATGTGCTAGGAAATAAATTATCTCGTAAAATCAGAATCTATATGCAAATGGATAAATTTTATTAACACAATATTTAATAAATATATAAAATTATTAATGTTTACCCCAGCTGAGAGTCATCTTTAAAATCCTGTTCTGCCCATTTCTTAATTAAAGCTTTTAATTTATCAACAGTAGCAGGATGTATCTGAAATTCATAAATACATTTATAAAAACATCAACTTAAAATGATCAATAATTATAGAAATTTAATTCATTAAAAAAGTCATTCTTTAGACATTTTATATGTTTTAAACTTATTAAAAATCTTTAGTAACTATTTTAAACTGAATAAAAAATTACCTTAGTTAAAAGTTTCTGTAGCTCTGCAACAAAACTGTGAGATGAAACTTCCAACCAGAAACGTTTTCCACAATTTTTGACACAAGCATCAAGTAGCTATAAAAAAACTATGTTTAATGATAAACAGTATATATTAGAAATGCTTCATATTTTAAATTTTCTACTAGATTGCAGATTGGCAGGACAAATGTGAGGATGGGAGTTCATGATGGGCACCCTGAAACTAATTAGTCGCATTCTGAGTAAAAAAAAAATCAGGCTTTTTAATAAAATTAAAGAAATTTTAAAATTTTTTTTCTTTACTAGAACTAGCTGGTTGCTTTGCAAGTAGGTTTAATTTTGTTCGAGCACGCAATTTTATAATGAATTTTTAAAATTTGAGCTAGGTGTTAATACATGTGAAGATTAAGAAACTACAGAAAGGAAAAAAATAAGAAAAATTACAATTTAGTAGAAATATTGTTAATTTCTATAATTATTAAGAGTATGTGACAGACGTATTTTTAGAATATTTTTCAAAAAATTAAATTAAAATTATAAAATTTACCTTATTCCTACAATTGGTGATTGAGGACATGACCTATGTCCATTCTTTATTTATTATTTCTTAATAGACTTTAAAGTACTTAGGTTATGTCATTGCTTTAAATCTGTTTAAATTTTATATATACAAATAGTATAAATATATAGGTGCCAACTTCTAGAAGTGAAAAATCTGTAGTCAATTGTGCATGCGTGGGCCGGCCATTTTTTAATTAAACAAAATCATACATAATTTATGAAAAACAGGCACAATGAGGAAATTAAGTATTTATTAAATTAATAATAATAGAGGATTAAACTGTATTAAACGCAATATTAATTCTTAGAATTTACAAATGCTGTAGTGCAAGATTTTGCATTTGAGAAATTTTTTGTCAAATACATTCTCGTAACATTTCACATGTTGTCTGCATTTAACTATTAGTAAATTTTCTAATGTGTCATCAGACATGGTTGACCTGAAGTCAGTTCTAATTTTCTTCACTTGACTGAAGACTCTCTCGCATGCTGCATTACTGTGAGGGATCGTAAGTATTGACAGCATAACCTGAGAAAGTCGTTTAAATTTTAATTCACAAGTATCATTTTTTATTTTACCTATGGCTGCCCATTGTGCATCAATGCTACCTTCATTACTCACAGTTTGTGGAACTTCGAAAGCCTGGAACTCACTGAATTCTGTTTGTAAAGCATCAACAGCTTCATCTTCTGTATTATTGAACAAAAGAACAGGAAATTTTTCTGTAAAATATTTTAAGCTGGAAAATGATGCATTTTCAAAATTCGATATTTGTGTAACCTCTGCATGATGTAACACTTCTAACTCAAAAGGAAATTTATTGTGCATGTAGTCACATGCTGCTATGAAATAGCTTCTGACGTTTTCATAAAATTCATTTTTATCATGGATGTTAAAATCTTGGATTACTTTCAGTGTTCCATTTCCAATTAAGATATCAACATCTTTTTGATTACTCCTCTCATGATAGTGGACTTTCAAAATATCACTACATAATTTTGTGATGCTTGGTTTTACAAATTTCACTAGCATTCCCCTCTAAAATTTTAAGAGACAAGATTTTAGCATATGAATATGAGGTTCCGCAGACTGAAGTTGAGCATTTGCTTTTTAAAATATAGGCACAGTATAAGATAAAAATAAACAGAAAGCCTTATTGATATCTTCCGACAGAAAATAAAACAACCTTTCTTCACGAGACATGGAGTTTTCAGTTTTTTGTTTCTTAGAAATATCCACATAATTTTGAGCTTTCCTTTTTAATTTCTGCGATGCTTTTTTGCTGTTACGTTCTTTCACTTTATCTGCATTTTCAACCGAAACTTTGATAGAGGGAATAGTAAAGAAAGAAAGTGGGGTGATTTGATTCCTTTTCATGGCCTCTTCCTTAAAAAAACTGATCAAAGGTTGCCACTGCTGGATTATACGCTCTAAGCACTTTCCAACAGACAACCAACGAGTGCTAACGTGTTTTAATACCTTTTTTATATCAGTCTCATGAAATTCTTGAAGAATTTTCAACCTATCTTTTCTTTTCGAACTCTTTTGTAAGTAATAGTAAATGTCTACCAAAATTTCATCGATTTTAAATGGCAAACATGCAGCACTCTTTTCAGCTGCTAAGTTAATAAGGTGGCAGGAACAGCCCATAATTTCAATATTTTGGTGATGATTCTTTAACACTGCTGCTACACCTGCTTTTTTTCCTATCATAACAGGTGCATTATCACAGCTAAAGGCAACACAATTAGAAATCGCAAGGTTTTTAGATTGTAAAGCACTTACCAGAAGATTTCCAATATTTAACCCAGTAGCATCTTCTTTCAAAGATGGCATAGATAAAAGACAATTCACAATTTTTTCACATAAAGGATCGAAGAAAGTTACCACTATTGGATACAGCTTTGAATCAACATCGTTGCTTCCATCAGTTGCAATTGAAAATGGATAGCACCTTAAATTTTCAACAAGTGATGAGGATTCCTTTGCGGACATTTCTTTCATAATTGCAGAAGTTTTGGTCCTTGCAGATCCATATTGTTTTGCAATATTGCTATCAGGAAACATTTTCCAAAAGAGCATCCCCACGTGGGTATCATACAAAACATGAAGGCTTGATACTATGATTAGACTCTACAGCCTTGAACGTCTCCTTATGTTTAACAGTCTCAGAATGCAAAGTAATATCGCGTTTACCACCGTGAGTAATGTTCATGTCCTTAAGGCAACAAATACAGAAAGCGCATTTTGATTTGAATAAAATTAAACATCTTCATATATTTGGCTTTAAACGTTTGGTAGTACCTTTTATTAACGGTCGACATCGTTAACGTTGTTTTCAAAAACACCTAAAAGCAAAACTTTCTTTCCGGAGCAAAGAAATACCAGATATGTCTAACACGTGGCTTCCCTACACAAAGTCACATGCTTGACCAAAACCTTATCGGTGTAGCGCATTCTTTCTTTCCTCCCACCAACAACTACAAATACAGATGCATGATTTCGTTGTGCAGGGGCATCACTCTACGTCATAGCTGGAGCTAAAATTCCACGTCACGCCACGCATGCGCCGTCAATGGCAGACGAATTTTTTCGACTTTTTTACCGATATTTGCATTTATTTATGCATATTTATTATTAAATATGCACATATGCGCAAAAATTTAAATAAACATGCATCAAGAAAAATAGGTATTTAATTTTTTTAAAAAAAATCAGTATTTTAAAAAACACTGGGGATTTTAGATGAAATCTCCGAAAATCAGAAGGATTGGCACCTATGCAAATTCCCAATACTGGTGATTTCAGACAAAAATAGACACGAAACATGGTGATAGAACTGTTTATTTACTTTTTTAAAATTAGAACTTATGGTACAGTATTCAAGGGCCTTTGTGATTTTCGTTGTTTTTTCGTTACTCAACTTTTTTCTCAATGTTGAGCGTGCTAAAGTAAGTATTGAAAATGTTTTTTCCACCATAGTTGCTGTTGAGGTAAGCAGCTGTTGTATGATACTGGTGATGGATTTTTTGTTTGCTTACTATTTCACAAACACCAGAATTAAAACATGTATTCCATCATTTCCTAAGTTAGAAATTTCATTATTGCAGGCATAAAAGTACAAGAATATTTGTCACCAGTAAATATAAAAGCCATGATATTTTCAAATCTAGTTAAATTGCTTCAACAAAAAACATGAGCCGACTAATTTCTAACCCTGCTATATTGGTACCGTGGTAATAGTACAGATTACAGCAATTCTTCCCAGACGAGAACATCCGTAGAGAGCATCTGCTGTAATAGAATGTTTTTCAAACATTTTTATGACCCAGTGCCTTTCCAGAATTAGTAAATGCCTACTGTGTGCTTTATGTGTAGGGGGTAGTGTCCACCCCCCCCCCACACACACAGATGAATGGATCGTGAAATATGAGTTTGATTTTTACGGTAACAAAAAGAAACCTTCAGATTTGATGCATACATTTTTATAGCAAAAAACAATAAATCTAAGTAGGAAATATGTAAATTTTTGACAATAGCGAAATCTTCAGTCACTTATGAACACTTAAAATATAATAAAGAAAAATACAAATCAGTACTTTTGGTTTTATATCTGTCTTGGTATTGCTATAGTTTTTCACAGCTTCTCCAGTATCTGTTGCTACTTTAATCATTAAATTAATGTACTTTGATCTTGTGGAAATTAGCTAAGATTTCATATTATGTTTAATATAACCTATATCAGTAATCTTATCATAAAAAGGGAGAAATATAGTACCTCATTCAATCCTGCATAGGTTTCATTACATATACACATTTCACACCGATGCATGAACCCTCGAAAATTATATAATTTTCATGTTGGCAGGTATGTGCATATGTCCCACAGCTATCCTCTGCTAAAAATTCCGACTCTTTACATAACATCGATTTGAAGCAGTCTGGGTAGCAGTCACTCCCTAACAGTGTGGGTACACGGTGCACATGAAATTTTATCAGTGTACGTAATTATTTAATTTGGGTGCACGCAGTGCACCTAACTATTCCAAACTATGGCTACTTATGCTTATTTTTCAAGAATAGTGAACTACGGAATAATTTTATATAATTTTCTCAATGTATCTGCATTTGCTTTGAATTTTTTTTTATTACAAATGAATGTTCAATTATTTTGAAAAGTTGCATTTTGTTGTAGTTTACATGCTTAAATATAGTTGCTACACTTACATTTTACCTGCTTTTAATGTTGAAGTTTACTTTCTATTCAGTTACTTGTACACTTAACTAGTATTAGTATTATACTAGTTAGATCTACTAGTATTATACTATTATATATAACTTAGGTGCATTTGTGCACCTGATTTAAAAAGTTAATTTCGACCCCTGCAATACAGAAGACAATTGGTGTAAGTAACTAAACCAACTTTGACAAGTATTGGGAAACAGCATAAATTAAGTCACTTGAATTCAAATGAACATGCTGTAATTTTGAATATATACATGGAATATTACCAATAATGCTTGAACTACAACACGAGGCACATTATCGTACAAACGTTTGGTGATAGCTTGCAAAATCATCTTTGGTCCTTCTTCATAATTTACAGCTTTGTCACAGATGTCTAAAATCAGTGACCAGTCATCTGTGATGTTTTTTTCGCTTGTAGCTTGAGCTATAAAAAAAAAGTATATAATAATTCTTTCTGGGCTTAATTTATTCTATATACTTCTGTGTGCCTTTTTTGCGTTAACAAGTATTCACAAACTAAATAAGCATATACAGGGGTGGATCTCATCCCTGGCAGGGGTGCAAAAGGCACAAATCGCACAGGGGACACACATGTAGTAGAGCCGAAAGTTCCTTATGAAAGAAAATTTTAGTTCCATCAAAACCCCACCCTTTTGGAAAGTGTTCAAGTATTACATAAGCACACTGAAGGAGGGGAGGGGGTTGCCGTTGGTCTTATTTTCCTATGTTAGCCAATGTTAATTTTTGCTTACCGGGAGTGGGGGGTTGAAATGGCCAAAATATTGCTTACGTAATACTTGAACGTTCACTTTTTAGAAATCCTATATACACAGGACTGTATAATTCATGACAGTAATTCACATTTTTTTAGATACAACAAACACCAAATTCCATTTTCCCCTGTGTCATGCTTACCAACAAGATCATCGAATGGACAATTTCTTCGGAAAAACGGCATTTTTTAAAAAAGGTTTCGAGCACATTAAAAAACTTTCAAAATCCAGGATAAGAGTGAAATATTATTTAATGTCAATAAATTTGCAATTCAATGTCAGTAAAACATGTTCGAATACCACTACATTTCTAATTAAATGTCATATTTACGTCAACATTCCGAAGATAAGGCATTATTACATTAAAAAAAAAAGAGAGAAAGAAAAGAAGAAAAAGCAACGGATCATATGCTTATTGCTATGATGCCAACTTCGCCCTTCCTTTGGTTTAAAGACGATAAAGTTTGCCAGGATTGCCTCACAGGACCGAAACTGCCCATGATGACCGAAATACTACGAATGTGCGTGGACTTAAGAAAATTCCTATAAGTGTTTCCATTTACTTGGCTAGAAAAACAGGAGAAAATAGCTACTCCTGCCGCATTTATACGCAATAGTTTCTCCTGTCGCATTATGTGCATGCGTGTTTATTTCACATATGTTTGTTGACAAAAAGGATGTAGTGTGGATTAGATTTTGTGTGTTTACATAATAAGGGGGTGTATAAAACCCTGGGCAAGGGGATAAAATTATAATTTATATTTATAAACATATACTGATGCAACACCATCGCTTGTATATCTAGCCAGATGACATCACATTTAGCTATTTTATAGCGTGTTTCGGCATTACTAGTAGCATTTAAAGTCCACGCACATGCGCAGTATTTCGGTCATCGTCGGCAGTTTCGGCCCTGCGAGGCAATCCTGCCAAACTTTGGCGATAGCGTCCTTTGGTTTGCAAAATACATAAAATACATAAGCTCACATCACGGCCAACTAGATTCACGGCCAACTAGATTACTAATCTAGTTGGCCGTGAATGAATAGTGGTGGCGGTGATAGGGGAATTGATGAGGTCATAAGCAGTGGCGCAGGAAAGTGGAGTTAGGGGGATGAAGCATCCCTAGGATTTTTGAATTTCTAAGCCCTTCGTTACAACGTTATCATGCATAAATATATTCCATGCATTATAACCTTTAAATAGCGAACATCTCAGAACTTAATTCGTTCAATATTCAGGAGGGTTAGGGGCAAATATGCATTGAGACCGGGAATTGGAAAAGCTTCAGTTAAATAGAGGTGTGCACTGTTCGGAGTGTTCGTTAAAGAAGCTGTGTAATGGACGCTTCACGGCGTCTTTCAATTATTTATCTTTGTAATTAATTTGATTTCTTTCAGTTAATAAAAAATTAACACCGCATTAAAATTTTCTTGAAATTTCTTCAATAGTTTTGCCAATTCGTATTCAAGCTCCTTTTAACGTCTACCATTTTTGAAATGGTAGGCAATTTATTAAAAAAACAAAAGAAAAGGAAAAGAAATGGGGGGGGGGGACATAGAGTATTTCTGGGATTCGAACCATAGAAACCTGTATCTAGTCTACACTGTTTGATATAATTATCTGCTCGGATCTACAGAATATGCTCATTACCTACTTTCTGATTCTAAAAATACTGGTTGCTTTATAAAGATTTTAAGTTAAAGTTTTAAGTTAAAGTTTTTCTTACAAATCCTCATTGGATCCAACTGGGCTGCCACAGCTTTATTGCATACGAGTAATACAAGAAGAGAATTATAAATTTCAAAAGTGGTGGCACCGCGGTGACTCAGCATTTATGTTGTGCATTTGTCAAGTTTGTTTTCTGTAAAACTTTAGGTAAGTATCTATTGTTGCTTATTCTATTATCCGAAAAGAATTATAGTAAAATCTCCTTAATGAACACACCTTAATAGCGGAAACCTCTATTTAATTGGGGACATCTCAGTTTAACGGACACTTTAACAATTCCTAGACCCTATGCTTTCTATCCCCTAACTCTCCCTAAAAAATTACAGTAAAACCTCCATAATAGACATCCCTCTAAACAGAGGACACCTCTATTTAACGGATACTTTTCCAATTCTACGTCTCAATGCCTTCTGCCCTCTTAACTTTTCCCGAAAAGAATTTCAGTAACACCATAACGACATATTCATTTAATGGATGGCCCTGCAGTGGTAGGTAACACGGATGTCTAGCGCATCATTACCTAGTGTTCAACTCCCAACGATGCCAAACAAGTAACACCCATTGACCATTGGCGTATTGTGTGTTCGCCCTCAGTTGGCGTGTGATACCGTTAGCAGACGGATTAGTCCATTGCAGTTTAGGGAAGGGCGTCTTGCCGAAACTGGTTTTTCGCGCGGGAAAAACCAGTTCCTCCAAGACGGCCTTCCCTAAACTGCAATGGACTAACCCGTCTGCGAATGGTATCGCACGCCAATTGAGCGTGAACGCACAGTACGCAGGAGGGGTGGGGGGTGTTGATGGGGGTTGTAACCCCCCCCGGTGCAATGAAATTTTGTATATTTAACATAGAAATATGTGAGTTAAAGCTCTGTAATTCCCCATTGAGCCTATGAACCCCCCCCCTCTCCCCATCCCTTACAAACTTTCTGTGTATGCTTGTGCCATTGACTAATTGCTCAATGTTGCCTGAAGGTTGTTAGGCCATAAGAGGTATGGATTCTGGTGGAAGTACAGAATCTGTCCCAATAGCGCTTCTCTCCTCTAGGAAAGAGTTGAAAAGTTGCTATAGGCGGGCTAGTTACATCAGAGAGTATGTGACATGTTGTGTGATGTCATATAGGGTGTAGCATCCTACACCCGTTACCTTGGGAGGTAGTAAGAGACTTTAAACATGCTTCGTCATTATTTTGAGTGTGTTTGTTCAGCAATTGGAAATACGGTGGTCGAAAGAGAAGAAAAATGTGTTGGATTGGATTATGAAAGTAGATCTAATAGATTCTGAATGTGAGTGCCTGGATTGCAAGGAGTAAATGCGATTGAATGCTAAGCCTAACGTGGATGAATCCATAAAAGGCAAAGGCCGAATCATTATCATGTTGCAATTGGTATTTTTCATGCATTTAGTATAGGGGGAGACCCACCCCCCGCTTGTCACTTCACGGTTTGTGACCATTCAGATCACATTCGATGTGATTAGTAAAAGGCTGAATTAATATTAGGAAAAGGAATGAGGAGGGAAAGAGGCGGGGCCTTGTAACATGGCAGCAAGTCAGGACAAAGTTGCCATGCATGTTGAAAACACTTGCTACTAAAAACGATTTAGGATGGAATCTGTACTAGTGCCTGGATTCCTTTGAAAACTGTAGGTCCTGTTGCAGCGTGATCCTTGTTCTCCTTGCGTTATGAAAATCACAAACAATATTTAATACTTTCTGATTCTCAGTCAATGCTCTCTATCCTCTAACCCACCTGAAGAAAAATTCAGTAAAACCTTAACAGATTCTCCTAAATAATGGACACCTCCATAGGCATATACAGAAAATTCATAGGAGGGGTTACAGAGCTACAACTCATATATTCCTATGTTAAATATACAAAATTTCATTGGGATACTGCAGAACATGCCCCTCCCCCCCTGTACTTTTTTCCTCTTGAAAAGAGTCAAAAAGTCATTGTAGATGGGGTTGTGACATCAGACGTACCAAACTGGGAAGGGCATTTTCACAATCTTCGTTGTTCTTTTGGCTGTCTGAATGGTTAACTTTTTTTGGGGGGGAATCGCAGTTGAAAGGGCAAAGAAGTGCTTTATCCTGTATGCAAGGATCAGAGGAGATTGTGGGCTAGGCCTTGTTTGGATGACGCTTTTTAATGGCGTTGTAGGAAGGGCAGGAGAATGCTCATGATAGGAAATGAAGGAAGAGGGAGGAAGTAAGGAAAACCCATAGTCTACACTTCAAAGACCCCGAGGCAGGGCAACATAAAAATACGGTTGAGGGAACGTGGAGTAACATGAAACAAGAATTCCGTCGATCAAGAAAAACAATAAAGGTTAGTACCTCTTTTTTTCTTAACTTCACTGAATCGGGACGTCTGTGTTGTTAAGATGACATGATGTAAACAACATGGCAGAAAGGGAGTGTCACTGTTGCCATGCATGTTGGAAACCCTTTGCACTAATTCACGCTGGGGGATGTATTCTGCAGTAGCACCAATTTCATTGCAGTGGTGTTGTAACCCCCGAAACCACCCCCTGGCTATACCTGTGGACACCTGTTTAACAGACATTTTCCCCCCATCCCAGTCCTAATGCTTGTTATCTCCCTAACCCTCCTGAATAACGGACAGACACTGAAGTCATAAAGTGTCCAGTATTCAGAGGTTTTACCATAGTAGCTTTTTTTTGTAATACATTGAATGAGAAATTTAACTATGCATTTATTGACTTAAGAAATCCATGCTTTCATACCTCTGAACTGCCGTTTGACAATTATGGTCTTTCATGTCACTTAGATCAGCGGTTCTTCAACTGTGGTCCGTGGACCACACACGAAGACACTCCCAGTGTTCCACAAAATTTATGAAAAATACTAACAAGACAAGAGCATTTACTCTTTAATGCTAAGAATAAATTATGAGGGAACGAAAAATTCCTTCCTTAAATGGTGAAAATCAGTGATGAAACACTAGAAATAAATATGTATGATTGAAATTCTGGGTTTTGAACTTTAAGTTAATTCTTGGGGGGTCCGCAATTGTGAATAATCTCTAAAGGGCGTCTGCAGTGTAGAAAAATTAGAGAACCGCTGACTTAGATACTTTCAGAACACGTTTGGAATTCCTGTCACTCGTTAAGTTTTGTCATTGAATCATCATTTTACTTTGAAGGTTTTTTTATGATGTTATCAAAGTTTCTGTGGCGCTCTTTTACAATATGGTATGTGCTTCCAGTTTGGTTGTTTTTTCTTACTTGGATTCCGGTTTCCTACTTTTTTTAATGCTATCTTTTTTTCTAATTCAAATTCAACTTTATTTTTGTTTTTTAAATTTAAACGTAACTTAAAAAACAAGTATTTTAATTAGTTTTTTTATTGTTTTTGCTTAAAATAATAACAGAGCTGGCAAGCCTTCCCTCTCCTTTAATTTGAATACAACTTCGTAGTTTCTCCTCATTTAAATCCAATTTTGTTTTTTTGCTAATTGCCATTTTTTTCTGTAATTTAAGTTCAATATCAGGTTTTTTCTCAACTTTAAATTCAACTTTGTATGGCTTTTCTGAACTCGCTGTCATATTGAACGCAAATGCCCATCGCAATTCCACCATTTTGAAAAGGTAATTTTTATTTATCCGCAAATATTTTGAAACCGTAATAATTGGAGAAAATTCGCCACAATACTCGCTGCCAAATTGGAAATAACTGTCATGTAGATGAAGTGCTGCTGACTCAGTCAATCTTGCTTATTTGCATAAATTGCAACTACTCCACAGTTAAAAAAAAAATTCCCAAATGATTATAAAAAGCGAATAGTGAGAAAAGGGTGGAAATTTTTATTTTGCGAAAAAATAAATTTGGAGTAGAAAAAATAAAAATGTAATATTGAAAAAAGTAGAGAATTAGGGTAGGAGAAAATGTAGGTAAGGAAACACTCACCAAAATGAAAGCCTGTACCGTATTGTAAAAGAGCACTGTTCCTTTGTATCTTGAGTACAAAATCCATTTTAAAGGACTTGGCATACCTTTATATCAATTCAAATGAGTGTTAAAAAACTTTTTTTTCAAAGCACCAGGTTACCACATTTGGAATGAAGTCACTGACGGCCTAATACCTATGATCAGAGTTTAAATTTATATCTTTTTTCACCAGACATATTTCAAGACACTACAAGGACACAATTGGTTAGAACAGTGGTTCTTAAACTGTGGTCTGCTGATCCCTGGGGGTCCGCGGGATCCTCACAGTTCTCCACAAAGGCTGGGAAAATTACAAAAAAAAGGCACTTGCTCTTTAATGCTAAGAATAAATTATGAGGGGACGAAAAATTCCTTCCTTAAATGGTGAAAATTAGTGATGAAACACTAGAAATAAATACATATGATGCAAATTCCGGGCTTTAAACTTTGAGTTAATTCTTGGGGGTCCGCGAGGGTAAGTGAACTCTGAAGGGGACCACGGTCTAGGAAAGTTAAAGAACCACTGGATTAGAACATAGGAAACTCCTGGAGGGGAAATAATCAAAGGAAGTTTGAAAAGAAAAGTCTTTTTTTTCATTGGATGAAAAGCATGTTATGATGAAAAAGTCACATGATTAGAAAACACGTGGAAAAAAAGAAAGGGTCAGAGCAAGACCGTAAAAAAATTGTAAAACAAATAAAAAAAAAAAGGTAAAAATTTAACAGAATTGGTTGGTTACAAACATGGTAGTGACTTAACTACCGTTTACTATTGTGTTACTACGTTTAAACCCATTTACTAATCTATAACTACTACATTTGTGAAGTGAACAAAAATTTAGTTATCGGTCTTCCTGTTTGTAAATAATCATGAACCCAAGTACACTCAAAACCGTAATAAATACATTACAGATGAAAAGGATCACCGAAATGTGATCAAGTGCCATAATCTGCAGCCAATTATTTAAAAAAATTATGAAAAAAAGTGGTAAGTGTTATTGTTAACTCTATTTTAAGTGTTCATCATGGGGGTGTGCTTGTTTCCTGGATATTAAGTGTGATAGTTTTGATGATGCTAGAATTCTATATCTGTGTTTAATGTTCCTCATTTTTTAAATTAATTAATTTTCCATATATATTTCAATAAAACATTTTTATGCAATTAGCCTTTTAGTAAGCCTATTATTTATTAAGCTTAGTTTTGGCTATCTTATGCTTCGCAATTATCTCAGTAGATGCTTAGCTTTTTGAAAATGGACATGAGTAATACTTTGTTTCATTGTCATTTATGAACTTAATAGTGGTGTTGCCACTAATATTTAATATTGGTTAGTTTAGCATTACATTTCGTTTGTTGTATTTGGCAACAGAACAAATAATTTGTTTCTATTGACAAATGCAAAAAAAATATATATATATAATACAATAATTAAACTAATAAATGCAAAAGTTGTATTACATTAGTACTAATAACAGTGGATAAGCACTATTACTATATCATCACATCTAGAAAGTGATATATTGTATACAGCCTTAATTATAACTGTGGACACGTTTATGGCCTTCGACTTTACTGGACTAGATTGAATTTCTGTAAACTTGATTATATGTAAAATTATAATAATGATGAGGGGTCATGTTTACATACACGTATTGTTATGATTCTGTGTGTTTCATTTTTTTTTTTTATTATTATGATTTCAGTAGTTGAAAATGGATAGACTTCTACGATTAGGTGGTGGGCTGACTGCACTTGGACAGGTTAGAAAGTATTTTTGTGTTTTGATATTTTTAAAATTGCTTTAATTATAATATATCTTAATCAGGGGTAGACAAAACTCAAATTCAGGAGCCAGCAGCATGCAATGTATCTTTATAGAATAGTGTAGTAAAGCGCCAAGTAAAATTTTTCAGGCGCTTTAGATTTGTTAGCCCTTGATCGTAATTATTACTTTATTGTGTTTACTAGAGATGTTTAGTTTATTGTCATATATAATTATAGAAACCTACACACACACATATATATATGTATGAAGGCATTGTTTTATTAGTCTAACTTAAATTTTTGTGAAAATAGAGTTAACTGGGATTTCTGGATCACACCGGGGTATTCTTTTATTTTGAAACTTGTACACCTTCAAGTTCCTGTCATGGTCTGCTGAGGGTCCCAAAAACCATGAACTGCTGCTAAATTTCCCCCTTCTTAATTAACCTTTAAAACCCGATATCTCTAAATAAACGGAAGTTGAGTTGGACCACTATTAAAATAACCCCTGTATGTGTACATTAAAGGTAACCGTAGGTATCTTTTTAAAAGCGTCCTGTATAGGTTTGCACAGAATGTCACCTAGACTGTAAAATGTTCTATAAAAAGTGCTGTGAATATTGTTGAATGGTCCTTTTTATAAAAAATTTTGAGTATCATATATATATTAATTGTAATTATTGTGATACTCATGAGCATACGCTATGCAGTGGTACCTCGGTATGCATCCTTAATCTGTTCCAGATCTTTGTATTTATACCAAGCGAATTTTCCCATATGAAATAAAGGGAGAATGATTAATTTGTTCCCATGAAAAAATCCTATTGCTATTGACATATTTTACATTGAAGGGGTTGTATAAAATTATTTAAACAATGCTTAATACTAAAGTACATAAGTAATTAGATGAAATAAATGAAAATTTAACCTCACTTTACCTTGCTGAAAAGAGTCTAGTGCTTACTAGGCAGAGGTGGATTAAGTCTATTGAGGGCCCCTGGCGGTAAAAATTTTAAGGCCCTTAAACCAAAGTCCCAAAACAATATTGTGTAAGGAACTGATGATTTTTTTCGAAAAGATTTCAGTAGTAAATTTTTAGTGAGTTCCTTAAACCGGCAATATGTAGCTAATAATAAACTCAACGTTTCAAGAAAAACCATACATTTATTCAAAAAATTTAATTAATAAGTTACCTTAGTGCTTAAAAAATGTTTTCTTTACAAATTTGCATCTTGATTTCTCTTTTGCAAATTAAACAATTATTTTTGCAGTATACAGGGTGGTCCAGAACTCCACCGACAAAATAAGAGGGGGTTGTTGGGAACACCAAATAAGGCATGTTTGCTCATATCCCCGTGTCCGCAGAGGCGCCGGTTTGATTGTAGAGCGTAACTACCATTTACTTCCATCCTGTTGATACGTAGCCAATTGCATGAATTGAATGCAATTTTCAGTGTATAATTTAAGTGATTGAGCTAGTAATACAGTAGGGACAAAGAAATCTGAAATTACGTGTCCTGATTTTAATCTGTGTTACTGTGCCATGAAAATAAGCCTAAAAATGCCTTTTTTAACATGCTAAAAAAAGAGTTGGGAACTGCCAAGTATGTGCAACAGGTGAAGAACATCGAAATAAGAAATTTTTTGTTCAGTGAATTTTTTTCCAAAAATTAGCCATTCGGGCATTACAATGAATTCAGTGTTTGCATCCACTGCATTTAAGATTTCCACAAATGGCTACACGAAAATTCGGCTTTCACGAAATTTTAAAATTATTTAATGTCAGTGCGCGTCAGGCTCTCTCTGGTTACTTTTTAAAATCAATTAAATTTACCGGAATTGTATGTGTAGAATTCGCCGCTTCAGGTGCGATTGTATGAATTCTACACATACAATTCCGGTGAATTTAACTGACTTTAAAAAATTGCCGGAGAGAGCCCGACGTCTGTTGACATTAAACAATTTGAAAAATTTTTAAAATGGCGCATTGTAGCCATTTGTGAAAACCTTGAATGTGGTGGATGCAAATACTAAATTCACTGTAGTGCCCGAACGGCTAATTTTTGGAAAAAAATTCACTGAACAAAAAATGTTTATTTTGATGTTCTTCACCTGTTACACATACTTGGCAGTTCTCAATTATTTTCCTGTGTGTTAAAAGAAAGGCGTTTTTAGGCTTATTTTCACTACACAGTAACACAGATCAAAATCAGGAAACTGAATTCCGGATTTCTTTTTCTCTACTGTATTTAGCTCATTCACTTAAATTATGTATCAAAAATTGTATTTAATTCATGTAATTGGCTACGTAGCAACGACATGATCGTGAACAGTAGTTACGCTCTACAGCCAAACCGGCCCCTTTGCGGACACGGGGATATGGGCAAATATGCCTTATTTGGTGTTCACAACAACTCCTCTTATTTTGTCGGTAGAGTTTAGGACCACCCTGTATTTTTCGTCCAAAATTTCTTGTTCTATGTATAATATGGCCATGTTGTTCAATCTGTCCTTAAATAGTTTATAATGCATTTCAAAACTGACAAAGATCTTTCACCTGATTCATTTGATATTGGCATTGTTAAAAATATTTTCGAAATAATATCTACATTAGGAAAAGTTCCACTCTCTTTGTACACTTCGAACTATTATTCAATAGTATTTCTGGCTACTTATTTATCAGCTTCTTACACTCTTATTATTTCTCATTTTTTAACAATATATATTAATATTCTTTGCAAATATTCTTGCAAACTTCCTTTATCATTTATAACTTTTTAATATCACTTGAGATATTATATCGGGCTTCCAAACATCGTTTTTTTTCCTTCTTTAATCTATATATTTTTCTAAATAACTTCTGAAAAATATAGAATAAACAGTACTTGCAATTTAGTTAGACTCTGTATGTCATGGAATGTATATCCAAGCAAGAGAGATAAATACTTCAATAATAATGATGCACCAATAATCCCATTGATTATGCACCCAATAATACGCAAACACTTTCTTTCCTTTATAAGTTATATTTATAATAAGAATTATTTCTTTAAAATAATAATAATTCAAATGAAATTTTAGAAAAATTAATACAGTCGGAGCAGGACATAAACATCCTCTCACACTCTAAGATTTATCCAGAAGATCCGATTTTCGCGCGGAAATATTGTTTAAACAACGGTTTTCTCTTCTCATCCAATTACCGTTTAGCATTCTCGTGCTGAAGTATATATATATATATACAGGATAAGTATTAAAATGCATGTCTAGGGGTCAAATAAGAGTCATTCTTCTCCTCAGCCTTTTATAAGAAAAATTGCGTTATTGAGAACAGGGTTTCTGCCATTATAATTTTATTTAATTCTCATTTTTCTTATTTAATTTTAAGTGGCAAAACTATAGTTCTGAAAGAAGCATTTAATCGTTTTGCACTCATTGTTGAGCTAATATGATTTTTAATTAGCTCTAATTTAATAAAAGAACATTCTATACTTATATACGTATGATACGTGAATAATATCAAATATTGCATCTTCTACTTTTTGTGTTGCGGTAGTTTTTAACTAGGGATCTCTCAAACCCGGGGCCTTCCAGTGGCTGCCTAATCCACTACTGGTACTAGGATGGTTTTGAGAAGAGAGGAGTAGATGTTATTCTTTAGAAGGAGAATCCCCTTCCAATAACATTTCATTAATCTAAAATTCTGGAGATTTCTCTTTTTGTCCTGAAAGAGGTAAAGAAGGATAGTGTGGGCGGTGTTGTGACTGACTTTGATTCGTACGAGTTCTAGCATGCAAGTCATATTCCAAATGGAGGACGTATACCAAGCAATTTTTTTTTTTTTTGCATCTAAACAAGACGTATATTAAGTTGGACTTATACCAAAGCAGACGTGTACCGAGGCAACACTGTATTTATATATTGCTGTAATACAATGCAATTCTAATGGTATTTTTTCAAACAATTGTCTACTTGTGATTATGCTCTGCACTTGTTTTGCAAGGTCAAAAGACTTTAACAAGTTTTTTTTTAAGTATCCACTGGTTTACAATTAAATTATTTATGATTCAAAATTCTTCTGCATAGGGAACGTTCAAATATTATGTAAGCAATATTTTGTCCATTTTATTCCCCTCCCCCTCTCTCTGGTAATTAAAAATTAACATTGGCTAACATAGGAAAGTAAGGACAACAGCAACCACCCTACCCAAAGGTGCTTACTTAATGTTTGAAAGCTCCATATAAAGAGACTGTACTCTTCTGTTTGTTTAAACATTCAAACATGTAATAGGTACTTGTCCAACGTATTGACACATCTTATATCAACGTTTTGTCTTGGTTATCAAGTAAGCCAAAGTCAGTTACGCACATACATACAGACACACAATTGTCACACATACTCCTTAATTTGAATCTCTCTCATAACCTAGTACATGCTAGAGATGAATGGTTAAAGCGTCTAACAATCTTTTTGGTTGAAGTAATATCACTGACTGCTATTTGTGAAAATAATAAAGGTTTATTTTTTGCAAATTAAAAATCAGGCTTTATTGTTTTTAGTTTAAATCATGACAAATGTATTTCCTTTACATTTACAGTGAATTTTAAAGGAAGTTGATATTCAATTGCCAAATATTCAGTGTTCAATCTCAAAGCTAGCTGAATATTTGGCTATTCGGCCAAATCACCATGACATGGTGTTCGTTCACGAAAAGAAGTCCGATGGAACAGTTAGAAATAACGGGAGGTGACGTCACAAACGGGCTAGTTCATTACAGCAGAGGAGGACTACAATTTCAGAACTGGTTTTTGGTGAACGTTTGTCGGCGCCAAAATCGAGTTCTGAGATGAGAGTCTTTGTCTGCTGTAATTGGATAAGCCGTTTATGGCATCATCTCCCGTTATTTCTAACTGTTTCATTGGACTTCTTTTCTTTAATGAATAGTACCTATTTTAGACCATTTCTTTTATTTCTTGGTGTCCAATAGGCCCTGTGGTGATGCAATGGTAACGTGTTTCCGTGATGTGCCATTTTCTCATATTTGCTTTCCGTGTTAAAAAGAAAAGGAAAAAAGCTTATCTACCAACACCATTTTAGTTTAGGAGTTGGTTCCCTAGGCCGTAAGAGCTTTGGATTCCTCGGAAACGTGTTGCTCCTCGTATAGCATGGCTTTTGCTGTCTTTGCATCGTAAAACAAACAAAACTCTATATTCAAGCACGAACTTCATTTTTCTGTCACTGTTAAATTCTTACTACATTTTGTGCACGTATGTTTGCATGTTGATATAAAGGAAGAAAGGCAATACATGTTACTGATTATGATCAACAACAACAAAAATTATTCCCATAAACAGCTTCAAATCTTGAACTTTCAGTGTGTTTTTTTGATAGAAGGTTCTTCTTTGAAAATTTCTGCATAGGAGGGAGAAGAGTTGTGATCTGTCTTTTTGATTAAAAATTAATCTGTTTGTTTTCTAGGGTGGTCCACCAAGTGATGGAGCTGTTGTAGATACTGCAGAGCAAGTGTATATATCATCATTGGCTTTACTGAAGGTTAGTTTCGAAGCAGTGGCATAAAAGTATCCCGATATGTCTTTAAAATTGATGTTTTTAAAATTCTAATTTTTTATAAGCATGAAATTTTAAAATAATTTTCTAAAACAGAATTTACTCGATTAGTATTAGTGACAGTATTGTGAGTGGTAATACCTGCATATCGGCAATACCATGGATTGGAGTTGAGTGCTAATGGATGTTGGCCTTTCGGTGGTACTGCATTTACTTACCGCGTCTTTAATCCAGGTTCGACTTCCATTGGTGTCAAAAAGATAAAGCACCTGCCAACTAACTGATCACTGAAGCCTAGGCCTTAAGTTCGAATTCTTACGGTAAATGTAGGTTCATTGGTTTACTGTGGTTCAGAGACAAAGTGTGTTTATCACATCCAATGGAATTGTAGATTTTTTTTTGCGGACTGTGGTTTCCTGGTAGCAATGGTTCGTATTCCTCTAAAAACTTTAGGTTCCAGCGTAGCGTGGCTTTTTTTTTTCCTGTGCCAGGAAAATGCAAAGAAATTGTAATACGAATCGTAATAATAAATAGAAATAACTTCAAGACTGATATTCAAACTTGTATTGTAACTAGACACATAGTTTTTCTTTATTATGGTCTGTTCTATTTTTGCACCGAAGGAAATGCACATCAATATTGAACCAAAATGCACAGCAATACTGATTATGTAAGCTGACACACACTGTCATTATTACTGCTTGTATAAAACGAGGGGTATTAAGTCTGTGGGGAACATCAATATTTGAATGTGGTGGTGGGGGGGGGGAATTGCAGGCTCAAAGTGATTTATTTAAATTGTAATAATGCTGATTTTGAATGCATTTTGTGAGCTACAAAGCTTTTAGATTTGTGGGGGGAGGGCAGGGTATATTGACAGAAAAAAGGTTGGGAATACCACTTGTACAAGGTCTGCTTTAAACGTTCGACACATTAAAGTTTACAAACTTTATTAACATGTTAATAATTTAGTTTTTGAAATAATGGTTGAGTACATCAAGTTACTGATGCAAGTTGATATAATTACTTATTATTTTTGGAACTGGCATTAATTAAAAGGCTGTATTTTTTTTCAGATGTTGAAGCATGGTCGCGCCGGTGTTCCTATGGAAGTCATGGGTCTGATGTTGGGCGAGTTTGTTGATGACTACACTGTTCGTGTCATTGATGTTTTTGCCATGCCACAATCCGGAACTGTATGCATATATATATACTTTATACTATTTTTTATGTATAAAATATGTTTTGCATGATATTATTTTTAGTAATTCTTGCCTATAGTAATTAGTCATTGTCTTTCATAAACATATTTACACTGTTATATTGTGTAGGATATATATGTGTAGAATTTTTAAGACATTTATGAATTATTGTAATAGTTTCTTTAGCTGCATATACTGATTTTCATTTCATGGCAGGATGGAGTCACGATATACTTTTGCTGTCGAATTGCGATTGTGTATTTTGTGTCAATATATTTTCTTTTTAATTTACATATTTTTTACTTGTGTGTACATTTGAAATGTGTTAAATGTATTTGTTGCAATGTAGATAGAGAATTTTAAAACCGCTTACTTAATTTTCTTTTTTGATTTAGGGTGTAAGTGTTGAGGCTGTCGACCCTGTTTTTCAGGCAAAAATGTTGGACATGCTGAAACAGACTGGCAGGTATTTGTCAGGGTGTTAATATTTTTATGATTATGCTTTTCACTCTTGTTGTTGACGATTATTTAACATTCCACATTTTATGGTTTTGTTCTAGATTTTTTTTTTTTGATAACTTGAGAATAGAAAATTTTCCACACTCAAAATGGACTTGAACCTGTGGTCCTTGAATTACCATTCGAATACATTGAGCACTAAACTACTAAGTGCAACCCAGCATGGCTTTTTTTCTCTTTTATGTACATTTATCAGGAAGGGTCTCCTTATGTAACCCCCCCCCCTACCCCCATATTGGTATTGTTGTTATATGTAGACGATTTAAGTGGAAAGCTGATAAAACTAAACACACTTTTTTCAACAACCTACATGGATAAAGAATCTTGAATATTTTTCGTTTAAGTCCTACATATATATGTAAGGCCTTGAAAACAACAGTGGTACAAGTCTATTTTTGCTTAAAATGAGATACAAAAGGATTTGCATCCAAGGAACTACCAGTTTCATTTTGGCTAATAGTAACGTGATGCCGTCCTGTGGCAATTGATTACACTATTGACATATATCAGTGTTGCAGGTAATCCCAGGGGATGGACTCAAAAATTTCATTTCTGTGACTTATACCACTGTTGTTTTCAACTCCTCATAAAATTAGGATTGAAGGTTTTTTTTTTAATTAATTCATTTGAAATCAAGTTATGGTAGAATTATCTGGACTTTAATGATCTAATTATTTAGACACTAAATATTTAATTAGACTTCAATCCATCATTCTTTATCACCATGTGATGTGCATTATGTAATACTTGTAACATTTTGCATTACATATTTTTTCCATTTTAGTTTTAATTTATTCTCATGTTATACCGCATATGTGATCTTATCTTGATTGGTGCAAAATAACCCTTGTTGTCCTTGCGCCATAAAAATACAACCAACTAACCATGTGATTCCAATTACCCGGTTTGTAGGCCCTACAGTGGTACAGTGATAACAATAATTCAGTTAGTGCACAGTTAATATAGGTTTGGCTCCTATTGGCGTGTGGGTTCCTCTAAAACACACACAAAAGGTTTACTAGCTGCATACTCTCTAAGACCTCGTTATCTAGGCCTTAGAAAGTTCGGTTCCTTTGAAAAAATATAGGTCCAGTGTCTCATATGGTGGTATTAAGCATTCATTTGTTATGCTGTTAAACTGAGTTCGGCTCGCAATGATATCGTAGAATATGTGCCAGTTTTCTGCTCATCAAAGTGTGGGATGTGATTCTCATGGCAGCAGAGGTACGGATTCGTCGGAAAACTGTAGATTCCAGTATGGCATGATCCGTTTGTTATCCTTGCGCCATAAAAACACAAACAATATGTGGTTCATCCAATTAATCTGATCTCAAGCTTTTATTTGGATGGTTATTCGATCTTGTTTTAACCAGCATAATCACAGACTTTAATCGTCCTTTTGTAATATCTTATTGTTGTAACTTCGTTACACTTAATTATCCGGATGAGCCTTGGTTCACGTTTATAGTCAAGATATTTGAAAAATTCTACTGTACTTCTGAATTAGCATTTTATCTTTGAGGCCATACTTAATACTTGTTCTCGATTTCAGGCCAGAAATGGTAGTTGGCTGGTACCACTCACATCCAGGATTCGGCTGTTGGCTGTCAGGAGTCGATATCAACACACAGCAGAGCTTTGAGGCTCTCTCTGAAAGAGCAGTCGCAGTTGTTGTGGATCCCATACAGAGCGTTAAAGGAAAAGTAATATACTTTTAAAGTTAACGTGTGTTTTTTTCATGTTAATTTATTCTTTGCAATAAAGAGGAAATTCACAATTAAGTAGCCCTCTTCTGCTTTTTAAAAGTAAGATTAAATTTTCCAGTTTTAACTTTATGGAAAGGATAGGGCTATTCTCGATTTATAGTTTGTCAGACTGTGTAATGATATTTGTCGAATTCTTTAGGTGGTTATAGATGCCTTTCGTCTCATTAATCCCAACATGGTTGTGTTAGGGCAGGAGCCTCGACAAACGACGTCAAATCTTGGTCATCTCACTAAGCCATCAATTCAGGTACAACTATTTTATCGAGAGAATTTCATGATGAAAAGATTTATTTTTTGCTGTCAATTTTACAAATTC
>QLNU02015003.1:103600052-103624196 GCA_006491805.2 Dysdera silvatica
GCTGCACTGTGTTTCCAGGAGTGTCGTCTTCGGGGACAGACTGGCTCATTCTGGCTGCTACTTTCCAATTGGGCCACCTTTCGAATGCTGGTCAAATCGCTGATCTCAACTTAGTTTAGAATCCTGTGGCCAAAACACTCAACGTTCAATAATGTCCATTTTATGGAGTTAGAAAGGATGATGTATTTTATAGTTAATATTAATGTTATTGCATAATGTACAAGGATGGCCATAATTTAACGTCCCCTACTCAGTCTTCTGTAGCTCAATGTAACAAATGGAATATCACTAAATTTGCTGAGTAGACTATACATAGTGAGAAAGATTCCATGGGGAAAAAAAATTCAAAAAGATGCTTATAGGGGTAATAACTGCATTTTACAGCCTCGCAAATATCAAAAACTAGGTTGAAATTAAAGATGAACTTTTATGATTATGACATTATGTGCTGCACTAATCGTAACATGGCAATAAAATGTGTAATGTGCTAATTTATTAAATTATTGTGTTACAAAAGTTTTCACAATATAAGAAAATTGAGTTCACTTATGAAGAAGTAAATATTGTTCAGCATGACCACTGTTTTTGAGTACTAAACACTGTATTGTGTATAGAGAATTCTCATTGGCAGGAAGTAACCTATCTGGAAAAAGAATATTCTTTTCATTTTGTGACACGTTTCTTAAAATAGTAAAATTCGAGACACGAGATGCTGGCTTAAGGTGACTAACCCCATAGCAAAAAAAAACATGATGTAATGAGGACAATGTATTGCAAAGTGTAAAAAATATCCCTCTTAAATTGAAACCATTTTGTGACAATACTTGCATGGAGCCAGTAAATTTCATCAGCTAGTGGGGGGGGGGGATTTTTGAATTTTTACAACTAATTCAATTGCACGATACTTGTTTACCGATAGTTAGTGAATTAGGGGGTAATATGCTTGTAAAACAGTTTATGGTGTGTTATCATGTGCCATGCAGTTCTTCATGAAAGAGATGAGATTGGAGTCCCTTTGGTGTCTTTTTTTTTTAAATTCTTGTGACGAAAATGTAAAGAGAAATGTTAGGCAGAATGGATTCGCTGACGAATAAATTCGTCTCAAAGCAATTACTGTTATAAAATGTAACTTTGTTATTTATTGAAAATGCTCATAACTGCTCAATAATTGTTTGTTAAATATTGCGATGTGAAGTACTGATCAAGTTTTTTGTTGTGCCTATAAGAGTAGTTGATGTTTTGATGCTTTTCCATATAAGATGCTGCTCAACTTGCACAAGAAAAGTTGGATGGACGGCTTGATGTTGCAAGATTATAATGAGCATTGCACTACAAATGAAAAAACTGTCCAGGAAATGTTAGACTTGGCTAAAGCATACAATAAGGTATGGCAACGAATAATTTGTGCATATCACAAACTATGCACGACTGCTTTAATTTATTTCTGATTAATATTAAAGTTTGCATCAAATTTTCTTCAGTATAATGTATTCTGTAGTATTAATATTTTAGTACTCGAGTTAACCATAACGTGAGTCAGAGTTAGTAATCTCTCTAGTCTGAAGTATTCTTTTACATAACCTTGTCTGTCCGATTATTTCACCATTTTTACTTTTTTTAATTTCAACTTTTTCATAATTTTTTTATTTTTTTATTTGCCTTGCTTATCACGAGTTATAACCATTTACTATTAGTTACATTCCGGCAATCAAAATCAAATACTGAACCAAAAGTGAGTATCAGATATTTGTAACAGTGATTTAGAACACAGTTTTAATGCTGCTTTCCTTTGTCATTAATCGACTAGAGTGAGCAGTGCGTAGTCCCGGGTTGGGTTCCTTATGCCTTACGAGGTTTGGATTCCTCGGGAAAACTGTAGGTCCAGGAAGTTTGGATTCCTCGGAAAATTGTAGGTCCAGAGGTTTGGATTCCTCGGAAAACAGTAGGTCCCGGCGCAGCATGACCACTGTAGTCCTTGAGCCATAAAACCACAAACAAGCATGTTGATTGTCTGATGTCAATTCCAGATGCTTAGAAATGGGGGGGGGGATTGTGGGAATGGGAAGGAGGTTAATCAGTGAGTGGAGTTTAATAGAGCCTTCCACATGCCTGGGAGTAGATCTATGGTCATTGAGGTTGGTTGATTGCTCTTAAGCAGGTTCGACAAATCATCACGAGTCATACTCATCCACTTTAAAAAGAAAACCTACGATGCTAGTAGGAAAAGATTTCCTGCTTGCCAGTTGCAAAAAAAGACCAGTCACCAGTGGCGACTGGATGTGTCAAATCATGTTCCATGAATATGGAATATATCTATTCAACACAATGATAAAAAAAATTACTTTCAGCATCGTTACTAATATGTAATGTATTTTTCATAGTGTTTTGTTGATTGGATGTGAAGGTAAGCAGCCAAAAATGTAACAACTGGTTTGTTAAGAGTCTGATTAACATTTCAACATATAGAACGAAGTTAATCCATTCCCGTTTTCAAAAATAAATGGCCAAATCCTGCTTACAGCTGCATTCAACGTGATAAAAAAGTGAACAAATATGCTTCATTTGATGAAAGAATGGTTTTGAAATAAAATTTTAAACTGGAATGTGTGTATTTCGGTTATATCAAATTATAATTAAAAATTGATTTTCCAGTCTCTCGAAGAAGAGGACAAGATGACTCCCGAACAGCTTGCTATCAAAAATGTTGGAAAGCAGGTATGATGATGATGTCAGCTTTTAAAATTGATGTAACTAGCGAGAATGAATTTTGCATGGAAGTTCTTTAATCACTTATTAACCAAGTTTTTAATCATGTGTGCATTTTTTTCTCAGGATCCTAAGAGACATTTGGAAGAACATGTCGATTCAGTGATGACTTCAAACATCGTCCAGTGTCTGGGAGCCATGTTGGATACCGTCGTTTTCAAATGATATGTTTTGCTTATAATGAATAATCACCACACTTTTGAACTTTAATAAAATCATTTTCTTTGAAGTAGTTGTACGAGTTTAGTTTTTGTGGGTATTTATTTACTTTTGATGGTTTTATTGCTGTTTAGCCCACACGAAGAAGAGCAGATAATTTATGACTTACAAATAAGTGGGCTACGGGGCCTGAAAAATCAATTGCCCAAGGCATGGTTTGTTTTGTTTTTTTTCCCACATGCCCCGACCAGGCATGTAACAAAAAAATCGAAAGTTTTTGACAGATCTCTGGAAGTTTTTTTTAATTAAAAATAAACTTCCGTTTTTATTTCAGTGATTCTATCAATGTCCTTGTGACAATTTTGATACGTCAACAAAAGCATAAACTTAATAGGGAGTCCCAACAATAGGAGGAAAAGATAAAAAAATCCATGATGCAAATTTTACAATTGCTGTAGACTTTATTATGTATATATTTTCTTATTTAGCACACTTTTAACTAGTACATTTTCTTAATAAATCTTGTCCATTTGGTTTGATGGTAATTGATAAAGTACGAAAATTATAAATGGAGCAATAAAATGTAGTGTTATTTTTTGGGCATCTTTTATTTTAGGTTACATGCCCGACTGGTAATGCCAACTTTTGGGGATTTTACTGGCCCTGGTGAGGTTCATGCCCACAATCAAGAAATAACTTACTATAGTTTCCAGGAATTGATTTACAACCTCTTATTCAAAAAAAGAAATCTGGATCTAGCCTTGCTCATAAGCCATATACAATCTCGCTTACCATATAGTTTTTAGTAACATTGTGAAGAGTGAAAAATTCCCCGATTTTTTTTTGGTAAAATTCTTTAACCAATTGCAAGGAAAAGGCTTTGTGTTCACGGGTGATTTAGCTGTTCAAAACAGAAGTTATGAAGCATTTCCCCTAACTTTTAGGGACAATTTTAAATTCCAGGTATATGGGAACCCCGATGAAAATACTGGTGAGATAAGGACATTTAGCCTATTATTATATTTGTGAACCATAAAATTACAAGAATATATATATTACCATGGTGAGTTGTAAAAAGTTTTACAACTGGTGTGTTAGAAGCGTAATTGCTATATTCAGCATATAGCTAAAACAGTTAACAGGTTTTCTTATTTTCTGGTACAGAGTGACCTTTGTGTCATAATTCAACCATTTTTTATTTTTAAAAATAATTTTGACAACCAATTTTTTGTAACATTTCATAAATGCACTAAAATAATGGTATGCACAATACATACATTCTTTCAAGTTGTAGCTTCTGATCCACAAGGGAAGAATTTTTTTTTGGATATTAATTGGATAATTCGATTTATATATATATGATAATATAAGGTACACGGCATTTATCTGTAGAAATGTATACCTTGTCGTAATACCAGTATTTTCCCTTGCATCCTTTATCATTTTCACTTTTAATAAAAGTTCCCAAGCACTATTACCTAGTTCAACAAAAAAAGTATCATACATTTACAACATCAACAAAGAACCAAACTAAAAAAGGTAAAATGAAATGGAGAAAAAACGAGACAAACGAATAGAAATTTTATATTCATAAGGAGAACATTATCGGAATGTAGACAATATTGTTAAAAAATATTTAAAGATTTTGTGTTATCGAATTAAAATATTAATTTTTTTTTTTTTTTTTTTAAAAATCATGTATTGTTTGAGGTCACTGACCTTATTCTAGTTAGGACTTTTGATTCTGTGTCAACTGAAATTGTAATGAGGAATATTTGCTCACAAAACAATATAAAGTTTCACTAGTTGAGTGAACATAAATAAGTTGATTTCAACACTTACGCTTATTAAACTTTGTCAGTGCTTCAACGTCAAGTCCTCAAAATTGTTTCGGCGGTGGTGCATGTACTACATCTTAAGGCTAAATATATGAAATTACAATTCTATTTTATATTATTGGGATGTTCTTAGCCCATATAACTATGCCTATGCACCAGTAAGTTAAAACAATGATTGCTGTGTTTCAGTGGCAAAACTACAATTTGTGGGCCGCTATGCGAAAACTTCATTTCATAAAGCCCCCATGAAAGCTCTGCCTTGGCACACTTATAATAACTTCTGCTATAAGGGGAAAAGATGTTTTAACACATTTCCACATGTAGCAACGAACTCTTCGTCGAAAGATGGTAGCATTCTTGAACCTGAACTAAGACTTTCCGGATCTCAAACCAAAACCTTTTTGGTTTCAAAACGAAAACTATTCGATATTCGAACTAACACTAACGCTGAGATCGCGGCGAAGGAAGTAAATTGAACGAGACTTCGATGTACCGTCAACATGACAATACGAACTTAATCTTAAAACTTATGGTCTACTATAGCGCCCATCGTTCAAAAAAAATTAATGAATAGATTAAGAATAATAATTTTAAAAAATCCGTTCTTCAGAGAAAAAGAGAAAGCAAATAAAAAAATTTTATGTTTATTTTATTTACAGTTCTTTATGGCAAATATTTGGGGGAAAAGCAGAGGCATGGTTTGAAATTTAAAACTGTTTACTTTTACAAAAAAAAAATACATTGAAAAAAATTTAATAAAAAAGCATTACATTAAAAAAAATAATAAAAAACATCACATTTTACAAAAAAAAAAATTAGCACATTACAAAGGAGCGTATTTCGGAAAGCCGTATATATACATCGGCAGCAGTTAACGCTGTGCAAGACGTATATATACGTTGGCATTAGTTAAGGGGTTAATATATACAGATTTATTAACAAAAAACAATATAAATAATACTAACTACGCTATTGACAATTAGCTAAATACCTATTTTCATGAACGAGATAACATGAAAATTAGCAAGATTACTCTGGAGCGATCATTTTTTTCAGTGAGTCAATTTTAATTGACTCTTACTCTGATAAATCTTTTGCGTAACTCACTGAGTTTGCATATCCCTAATGGCAATCACGTTAATAGAAAGGGTAGGGATAAGGAACAAACAGCAAGACACCCAGTGGTGAATTGGGCCGGTTTCATATGAACCAGTTTTTAAATATTTTTGAAAATAACTGGTTTTTAAAATCTTTACAGCTCACCACTGGTCATATCCGATGAAAAGGTAATTCAAAATTCTTCCATATTATAATAGAACCCGTCCATCTTGAAACTTGCATTTCTATATGTATTGTATACATCAAATATAGAAACTTTATAACTTGAATACTTTCCATCATTTCCATGAGATTCAAGACAGACACGTTCCACTATACAATTCCTTTGAAACAGAAGATATTCCATCTGTTGCAATAATATATATTAAGAAAAACCCAAGTTTTATAAACATTGCAAAAAAAATATATTTATTTAAAAGTGCAATACGAAACAGTTATCACAGAAAAACAACTATGCTAATTCATTAGTCTTTGTCATTGACTTCATTGTATATGTTAGAGATTTTGAAGTGAATGTACTAAGATGATCATACTTTATTTCATAATCGAACCCACTTTAGTAAAAATTGTCTTTTCTTTAATTTATTAAAACGCTGGTCATTATAATATAGATTGCACAGGATTTAACGTATTATTATTCCATTAGATAAACAGAAATGCAAGGAAATATTAAGGTTCAAATTTCCCCTTCATTTCTCTCTCCATGTTGAGGAACATTTTAATTATGGTCCAACTCATTAAAAGTAGCTGTTCATTAGCAATGAGTAATATTCCTTTAATGCAGAAAGTACTTTTGTTAGTACTGAGACAGCATATTCTTTGAGTATATAGGCATCATAATATAAAATACAATTGACCAATAAAGAAATAATACGCACATAAACTAACAAAACTAATATAGAAAAGCAATTTAAACACAACATAGCCATTAACCACAAATAATAAAGAAGCTGCACTGGAAATCAGTTGGAGCATTCTGTAAAAGGAAAGAAAAAAAAGAACGTTTACATACACAGTCAAGTTTTAGATGGTTTTAAGCATTTTCAAATTAAAAAATTGAAAAAACACACTTGACTAGGAACGAGGACGAAGAAAATCCCACAGGCTGAAAGTTCTAAAAAAAGAAAAGAAGGTTATCAATAGTGTTTAATGTCATGATATAAAATAGATACAAGAAAAATAATAAACGAACGGTTTTGACGAATTTTCTATTGAATTTTTGGCAAAATCCCCTCTTAATGGATACCCTTCAGATAGGGTCAGGAAAAAATCAGAAACGAGCTCAGTCCATTTTCAATATAGAAAATGTGAATGCATTTCTTAAAACATGCCCCTATTGAAAATGGGCTAAATTTTGTCCCATGGCAACGGAGACAGGAGTTCTCATAGAGGACAGACTGTACCCTCACCTTCAAGTTTGTTTGTGAAAGTTCTTCATATGTATTTTGACCTCTTTCCTTGTGGGTTTCAACCTAGTGCTTGTTCAGTTTCTTCTTAAGTATATGTCCTCGTCAGCCTTATTTCTTTTAATTATTTCTGACATATTTTTGGCCACAAATATTTCATAGTTCTATATTAATTTTTTTTTTGGGGAGGGGGTTAGTGTATATTTAATATTATATAGGGGCAGTTATTTGTGAAAACTTGAATTTGTTTTGTCAATGCCTCAGTTACTTTTCCTAATCAGAATACCTAAAGTAGCGCTGATTCAGTGTTGTATCAATTAAAAAATCGAGTGGGGCTGAAGCAGCTTCAAAGAAGATCATGTGGTGCAACGTTAGAAAAAACAATGTGTTCTAATATCCAACAGGGGAGTTTGTGCCCCTTGCTGTCCTATGCCACTGCAATAATTTTACATTACTTTTAAAATTTTATAGTCTGATTTTTCTTTTTAGCTGTTGCAAGTTTTAAATATTTTTCAGTTGTAAAAAGATGTTTTGTTTTTTTACTTCTATCTCACAATTTCCTCTGTCTCTTCTTCACTGGACACAATACTGTCAAGGTATTGGAATTATTCTACTTGCTTGATATTTTTATCATCGATCTTGAGATTTGCTCTATTGCTGTAGTCGATTTCAATTTCTTTACTTTTAATTTCATTTATTAATTTAATATTATAGCTACTTTGCCATAATAGTTGCAGGACTGGCAGTGTAAAAAATAAAATATTAAACTTATCAACTAATCCTTCTTGTTCCACTCAAAGTAGCACTCCTTAAGAATTGAAACGCTGCACTCAAATTTTCCAAATATTTCGGTAGTAGCCTAAGAAAATGATCTCTCTGGTATGCGTTTTGAGCTTATCTATCAGCCTTCTTTATAGCTACCATGTCCTCAAGCTGCCTTCCTTTCAACGGGGTTTTCTCCCCAAACAGGAAATCAGAAAGGAATTATACAGAAACATATCAGGAAAATGCGGAAGAGCTGTCATTTGGTGTTTTGAATGAAATTTCTGGACTAGTGTACCAGTGTACAGTCTTGTATTATCATATAATAAGAATCATTGTTCAAATGTTTAGAAATCAGGTTGGTGGCATCTCATTGCCTTCGCATTGATATCAATTTCCTCAGAGAAGACGTATGTAGTGACATGATGGTCTTCTTGTAGCCTGTTCTTGGTGTCATCCACATTGTTAGTAGTATGCATCATGAATGACCGTCCAGACCTTCGATTGTTTTTCACCAACGTAACGTTAAAAAAAATCTTTTGCCATTTAAAAACAGCCTTGATGAAGTCTAATAACTGTAGGCCTGCCAAAGAAGGTTCCATGTTTCAGTGGTTGTTTTTCCTAATTTCGTACAAAATTCAAAGTTCACTAAATGTTTAACTTCCATATCCATCTTCACCACAATAAATTCTGCCACTAAGACAAACAGCATATTACTATGTGCTGCCCTGTTACCTAGCAGAATTTAGCAGAACCATGTTCTTACAGAACAGATTTCCTATAGCTGAATACAACATACTAGAACACAGTAAGACATTATTACCCTTCTCAGGGATAACACAATTGCCAAATAATGGTCAACACATAAAGCCACTGGGGCAAGTTTTTGTGATTTTTCGTGGACAATTTATTATACTTAATAATCGGTTATTAAATATAACATATTAGAATTCTGTAGCCTAGTTTTTATTTGAGAGACTGTCTTGTAACTTTCATGACAAAGATAATAGTATTAAAATTACAGTGTTATAATATTATCACTTCAAAATATTTCAAATTTCATGGATTCCCCTTAGCTCCACATGAATCCATTTAATGAAGAAATTACTGTAATTAAATTTAGTTGTTGTTTGTTTGGATTTTTATGGCGCAAGAGCATCTGGGCTATACTGCGCCAAATTAAATTTAGTAAATATAAACTAAGCAACTATATTTTTAGATGTTAAATTACTCGTAAAGAAAAGAATGATTTTCCGGTGCCTGGTGGGACCCGAACCCACGACCTCCTGATTGCTAGTCAAGTGCTTTATGAACTAAACTATAGGTGTCATTTCCTCCCTTACGAACATATATAATTCCTCCTATGGCCAAGTTCGCTATTGGTGTGGCAGTACTGTGACTACTTTATAACCAAAGCCATCACCGTAGAGTTTATAAAATTATGGGGGGACTCAAGCACATTTTATGGACATTTATACATTACAATATATGTAAAATTGCAATTTATTTCAAATTATTAAGGGGGCTCAAGCCCGACAGGCTGATATAACTCTACGCCTATGACCAAAGCAGCAAGTCAAAGAAGCAAGAATATCTGATAGGACTAACAACTATAACACCTATCATTGGCTAATACAAAAAATTGTTGAGTTAATAATTTTAACTCTATTTCTATTTTTTTTAGTGTTAATATATTCATAAAAGATAAATAATACTATTAGTAACATTGTGACGAACAATTATTAAGAAAGTAATTTTAGAATATTAATGGAAATTGTTCGTACTTAGCCTGTGGGATAGTGAAGTGATAGAAAGCATTAGGCGATCCTTCATTATTTTTCTGGAAAGCATGTGCAGCGTACAAATTGTACATGCCCCAGATGCTATTCATCAATTTGCTGTTATAGTTCGGTGGCACGATATCATTGCCCATAGCTGTAAATAAATTATATATAGTTCAATTAGTATACTATGTCAAAATTAACAGAATATTTTTGGGTACAGAGCTACTTTAGCTCCCAATTGATAAAATTTGGAAATTTCAGTACAATTCTTATATACATGTTTTAGGCCCAGCACTTGGTTTTATGAAATATTAAGATGTTAGTACAGGAATTGAAGACACGTGTTTATTACTGATATGGATAATTTTTTAGTGCAAGGAGCGTAAGGATTATGTTATGCCAATGGATAATTTCGAACGGTATTGAATATTTATCAAAAAATTAAGTTCTAAAATTGAATACTGTAAAAGCCCAAAATCAAGATTGCTTTGATGAATAGGTAAGTCTGGATTTCAAGTTGTTGAACATAGTTTTAAAATTAAAATTTAAGCAATAATATATAAGACATTAACAGGTAAATTTTGTTGATTTATTATTTAACAAAAACGCAGAAAGCTTCATTTATCAACTGGGAATAAAATATTTTGAATGATGTCTCATGGTTCCCATAGTCCTTGAATTTTTTTGCCATGTCGGGGCCCTTGAAAAGTACTTGAAAACTGCGAAAAATGCAGTTTGTACTTGAATTTTTCTCAAGGCCCTTTTTCAAGTTTCGACAAAAGAAAGAAAAAAAAGGTATTTCTCCTTATTTCTGGAAGAAAGCCAGTAGTGCTTCGGACTCCGCCTCCACCCACTCCAGCCAGCTGAGTGTGACCGATACAATTAGGAAATGAAGGATTTCGTAAATTACAGAAAGTTGTTAAATTGCTTCTAGTTTTATCAGATGGGCTGATGATGATTGGAAGGGTTTTTCCATTAACAAACTTTTTCAGGTTGAAAATATGCAAAAGAAAACATATGTTGCTAAAAGGATTGTTCAAGAAGAAATATAAAATTTCAGATATACACAAAATATCCGAATTACTAAAGAGTTGAGGACAATTGCTTCTGGGGCAAGAGTTAGGTATATGGCCTGTTTAGAAGACCAACGAAAAAGAATATGAAAATTCTTTAGAAGGTTAAAAAAGGAAAGAAGTGTATGACTGGGTTGATGAATTAAAATTAAAGAAACTATGTCTACAAAAACCTGCAGATGAACTGGAAAAATCTGCAAACACTTTGGCAAAGAAAGCTGAAAAAATTGAATGTGTAAGGTTTATTGTACAGTTAAATAGCTTTAGAAGACCAGCTAAAGAAAATCTTAAGGAAGTGGTAGAAATGAAAAATTAAATTAAAATGTAACCGAAAAAATAAAAATAACATAAAACAATGTACTTTGCAATATGCTATTGTTACAATTAAACACTCTATTTTCAATACTATAATGCCTTTCATTTGTAATTACAATTAAGTATATTGCGAATGACAATGTAAGGTTCTTAAAAAATAATTTGGTCCTTGAAAAGTCCCAATATTTCATCAGGACAAAAAAGTGGGAACCATGTGTATGTTTGTGCTGGGTAAAGCCATGGTATTTTGGGACATGAGTGACAAATTTTAAAATTTAAATACACTATGATGTTTTGGATATCATATTAAAGTTAATAAACTATATCATTATAATCTTACATGTTTATGCAAAATAATGCGTTGTATTATTTAATTAACAACACCGAATTTGAAAAAACATTGAAAACTCCGTTACGGAAGGACATCATTTCATGTTTTTTCTGTCCTTCCGTAACGACGCGCGTTTTTCAATGTATATTTTTTTTATACCGCAGGAAAATTTTCATACCATTTCAGTTAAAAGTAGTATTAGGCCCTTTTCTTAAAATGACTTACGAAAAACATTGCAGTTTAATATTTTGATAGTGTAGAAAACATTAACCATGATGTCGTTCTTCCGTAACATTTTGAATACCATGGCTTTACCCTGATGACACATTTGCAGCAACCACATATACACATAAGATCTTATTCACAAAAGCCTAAGAATTTTAAAATGCATTAAGTTTTCAAAAAGTGAATTTTTGAATTTTGACTATACTTCGATAGAATTTAAAAAAAAAACAAAAAAAAACGTTAAAGATAATATTACAATATAATACTTCATTCAATTTGTTTATAGTTTTGCCTAAAAGCTGTGTTATCTAATAGATTGTTTATTGTAACTTCCAGGCTACGATATTACATGTAAAATAACGCTTTCTGGGAATTAATAAAATAAAATGAAAAGAAATGCTCCTTTTGGTTTGTTAAAGAGCTTGAAGATCATTTTCGTAACCGCTATGCTAGATAGCTTTAAGAATATGAGGAAAAGATTATTATAACCATTTATTTTTTCCAACAAAAAACAGTTCATTATGTTTAAATGTGTAATATAAAAGAACTTAATTGCAGGGCATACTTTGTTTCAATAATAATTCATAAAAACAAGAGGAAAGTAAGTGAAATTTGACTATGGTATATCCAGAGTAGATAGAGAGACATTTGTATGACACTCGAGTGTAGTATGTCTACACAGCACTGTCGCAGATACAGTGCCAAATTGAAAATCTTATGGACCTTAAACTTCAAGAAGAGAATGGGCCCCTGATGTGACTGGCCCCCACGATATTTAGTGTGTAAATCGTGAATTTTTATTTGAAGTCCATTATCTATAATATTTAGGTTTATCCATTATGAAACTCGAACCACTGTAAGGAGACGAGATTAAAGTAAATCTGATACTTAAATAATATAAAGCTCTATTAAGGTAACCGGGGAGGCTTTAGGCACAGTCTACTTGGTCTACTTGGTCTACATGTAAATTTGGCACTGTTTATATAATAGATGGTTTACACATAACTATGGTAATTGAGAATAAAGCATAGTCCTATTATTTTAAAGGCTGCATTTATGGCCATTATAACAAAATTTATAACATTTATAGCCAGTATATAGATGTATTTATAGTTGATAGAACACTGATTCTCGATCTTACACCACCCTTTTAGGTAACATAGCAACCCTGTACCCTCATTTTTGATAATACAGCAACCCTGTTCCCCACTTTTTTGTATACATGCACACACACAAATATATATATGTATAACCTAACATGCCCATACGTAACTGTAGGGGAATGTGTGTACATAAAAAAAAACATCATTCAATAATGTAAGCTGTATTTTAAGTTGTTAGAAACAAGCTTTAATTTCATAGATATCATTGTGGTCATCCATTTAAAAATAACAACTTCCAATTAATTAACGGAGTTTATTTTATTAACTATAACTACTTTGAACGTAATGTAAATTTATATAATGCCATTTTCCTATTCAATTTCAAGTACAATTTTCATGCATAAATGCGTATTAAATACTTTTTCCACTCATCGTTCAATGACTCCTCCTCCATGGCCGACTATCACTTACGCTCCCCAAGATTTCTTTCTTTTCTTTTTTACTCTGCCAAAGCAACAGATTTTGAATGAATATAGATCTCTTTTTCTTTTATTTAGAAAAACCCTGGACAGCAACAACCCGGAAAGTACTGGAAATCCTCCAGGTTGAGGACCACTGCTTTAGAAAGACACTTTACAAATGATGGTTACAGACAGTGAAAATGGATTTTCACACTGTTTACTGCTAATAAGAGAGCTTACATATTATAAATATAAGGTAATTTTAATACTTTTAAGGAGAAATACAAAAATTAGCCAGTGCAAAAAAAAATTTATAGGAAATATTTTTTCTCCTCACTATTTTTCAAGTTGGGGTCAATCAAATGATATCGACACTCCCATTGTTACCTACCCATAGCATCGCTGGATGTCAAACCACGGAAAGCCTTACTTCTTTACAAGGGATATACGAACAGATACATATATATATCAGGGGTCAAAATTAACTTTTTAAATCAGGTGCACAAATGCACCCAAGTCTTACGACTTAGGTGCATAAAATACTAGTTAAGTGTACAAGTAACTAACAGAATAGAAAGTAAACCTCAACATTAAAAACGGGTAAAATGTAAGTGAAATAATTACATTAAAACATGTAAGATAAAGAATGCAACTTTTCAAAATAATTGAACGTTCATTTGTAATAAACAAAAACAAAAATCAAAGCAAATTCAAAACATTGAAAAAAATTATGTAAAATTATTCTACAGGTCACTGTTTTTGAAAAATAAATTTAAGTAGCCATAGTTTTGAATAATTAGGTGCACCCAAATTAAAAATTTACGTGCATGGATAAAATTTCATGTGCACAGTGCACCCGTTAATTTCAACCCCGATATATATATAAAACATCCTGCAGCTTAAAATTTCACCTGAAAAAATGCATTATCTAAAACATTGCTTTAAAAGTCTTAAGTGACACTATAACTAAAAAAATTAAAACTCCACTGTTTCAAGATTTTCAATAATTATTTAAAAACAAATTTTTAGTGCAGACAAAGCTCTTACAAATATAAGCAGATAAAATTGCCATTTTATAAATAAAATGGAATTGTTCTCAAAACTATGGTTCGCCATTGGAAATCAATACATACTAAAAGTGGAATTATGAAATGGATTCTGAAATTTTGCATCCATTCTTTCCTTTTCCTCATGTCTATAGCGTTGTTGCACATGCTCGTGCACTTTCGAAGCACTGTGCGATGCCATTGGAATAGATGCCATAACTAAAAAAAATATATATCTTCAATTATTACCGCCTAATTACCATTACATACATATATATACATAATGTGACAAATAAAATTCTCAAAATTTAAAATGAGGCTATCAACTGTCATTATATGGTGTCTTAAACAATTTAGTTATTTTAGAATATGATTTATTACTATACAATAATTTTTGCCGCCTACATATATGGTCAATTTCACGAAAAGGTCAACCCACACTTGATTTTTGAAATGTGAATAGTGCCTGTTTTTTTATTTCTATTAAATAACAGAAATTCAAATTTCATAAAAATAACAAAATTTAAAGTTTTTGCAAACAGTTATTTTTCTGCAGATGTTTCATTCTAGTCATTTTACCTGTTACTAAAAAAATTCATTTTAACACATGCATGACATGTCACTGTAAATTGTTTAGTTTTAATTTGTCATATTTTTTCTTTTTTGCAAATAAATCTATAAAGCTTGTACTCATGAAAAAACACTTTTTTTTTAATTTAAGTAGATTTGTTTTTTTAATATAAAAGTTTTATTTAGTCTTAATCTACTTGTCATGTCTGTCACAAAAAAGATGGGTTTTTCATTTTAAATAAAAAATAATAACACAAGATACACAATACTTCATATTCTCTTTCTGTAATTTAAAATAAGTTGTCTAACCCCAAATTGGTAAAAAAAATATTGATTAGGAATTGAAAAAATGAAGATTAAAAAGTGTCATATCTGTCACGCTTTGCCCTATCTGTTAGAAGTTTCTCATTGTGGAAAGATAAAGTATTTAATACAAATTTCATCAAAATACTGTTATTAGCAATACAGATTAATTTCCCGAGGAAGTAAACTACTTTCAGCAAGTTTTCTTTGTCTTCAAAACATGTGATTTCATGTATGACATGTTGCATAATTTTGCTAAAAGTTACACAGATTCTTGTTCTTCCATATGCCTTAAAATTTAAAAGTTTCTTGCTTAATTTTACATATGGCTGAAACAGCCACTGAAAGACAGAAGGAGAGATGGGAAAGGCTTAGTATTGTTGGTAAATATGAAGTGTATGAACAAAAAGCTACTGAACAAAAAAAAAAAAGAAAAGTGCAGCGGAAAAAAACAATGTAATAGTGAAATTGAGATGCAACGAGTAATACAATAAGAAAAAGTTAACCGTAAACTACATGATTAAAGAAGAAAAATTGCACAGGCAATGCTTAGTACTGTAAAATCATTTGTTAGCAAACAAGAATTAGGAAAAGCTATTTCAAGAGTAAAGCGTTGTCTTCCCAATAACCCTCGAAAGTGTGCAGCAGTAATCCAAAAGCTAGTCAATATGAGGATGAATATAGAGGTGTAATAACAGAAACTGAAAAGCAACAATAATATCGCATGAAATGCTTAGGACCAACAAAAATTAAAAATACTTTTAAATTCGAGCAAGGTGCTCATACTGTGTGATATATGAGAACTAACATTTTAAAAATCATAGTTGCACCAGTCTTAATTAATACTTGTGGATGTTATAAATTCCAAGATTAATAGTAGTTTTTAATCAGACTATAACACATTTGCAGAAGAATAACGATTTCATAGTTTTTTTATTAATCCTATAAAAAATGAGATATATTCAGGTGGACTTACAAGTTTATGTTCAAAATCATCACACGTGTCACGTCTGTCAATAAAAATAATTCGAATTTCTATTATATTTTAAATCTTTTGCAGAATGACTGTTCTAAATGTTTTCCTATAACAATTTACCCTTAATGTTTATATTGAAGTAAATCAGAGAAAACAAGGTATTTTTGATTTAGCCTAAAAAGTGTATTTTTTGTCATGTCACATGAAGTTTTTAATTTATTAATATTTAAAATATGCAGTTATTACAGATATTGTTTTCCAGAATGATAAAAATGCTATAAGCAAATATATGAACATCTATTACTTTATAATATATACAAATGCAATATGAAAAATATGTTTAAAACGTTGTTTGATGTCATGTTTGGCCCGAATGAAATTGACCATTTAGAAGCAGGGGGGGGCCTCCCCCACTCAAAATTTTATAGCGCCTGGGATCTCTCAAGTGCTAAAACCGCCACTACTTATGTATTATATTTCCTGATTATAAACTGCAATCAAAATTGTAGAAACCATGGGGAAAAAAAGTTTAAGTAACAATATGCTAAGTTTTGTTTAAAAAAAAGAAAAAAAAAAATTGGACATGTCATGTCTGTCACACTGTAAAATATTTTTTTTAAATTCTTTCAAAAATTCAATTTTTTTATTTACTTAACTGTTATCTTCATGATAAAAAAAAAATCACTTGTAAATAAATTCAGAACTTTTTAGTGTTAATATAAACACACTGTAAAATGGTATCCGTTTCTTATCATGTCTGTCGCAACTAGTTTTTGCCCCTAAATTCATAATAATAAAAATATTTTATCCCGAGTTTTTTACTGCATTTGTAACTAGTGCCCATATTCATCAGCAGATAAAATTTTGGAACAATACAAAAATATTTAATACTAAATAATGGACTAAGTAACTGTCTGCTGTCATGCCTGTCACAAATGAAATTGACCATATGTAGCTCAAACTAGAGCTTTATTTGTTTTTGGAGAAAAAGAGACGCTTTCCCCATCCTGGATTCGAACCAGGGTCCCTCCGTTTAGCCCGGAGTGTCTTGGACCGCTAGACGAACACGGACAAACACTCCAAAAACAAAAAAGCTCTAGTTTGAGCTAAATATACGTGGGTGGCAAAAATTATTGTATAATAAATTCCCCCACGAAAAACTCACAAAAATCTCGCCCCGGAGGCTTTTCTGTGTTGACCATTATTTGGCAATTGTGTTATCCCTGTGAAGGGTAATAATATCATATATGATTTATTATTGCTAGTATATGAAGTTTCAACATAGGTTCATGGATAAAAAATTCGCTGATATTGAATTATAGTATGATTTATTGGAGTGTGAGTATGATTGTTAAAGGTGAGTGGTAGTACAGAATCGTCCCGTAATGATTTTTAGTACAAAGTGTTTCCAACATGCATGGCAATAATATCATGACTCACCACCATGTTGTTTATGTCATATTACAAGGCTCCGCATCCTCGTCCCCTTCCTTCCTTCATGCCTGTTTAACTTCATCTGTTCTTTTTCCCCTTTTCCTCCATTCAGTGGACATAAAAAAAGGGGTACTAACCTTCATTTATTTTCTCAGTCCGACGTTTGTGGTGGGAATAAATTTTTTATAGCGCTTCTTACCGTCGTCTTGTATATCCACAAATATGTCACAAACAATGCCTCAATCATATTTAAGTTGCTTTCACCAAACCTAGTTCCCATCGACCTAGCTCATTATGTGCATTTTCACCTCTTTTCCTATGCTGCCAGAGAAAGGGGTGATCCACGTTAGGCCTAACGCCTCCTTGAAAGACAACTTGTATGTGACGTTCCATCTCATGTCACAACCTCACCCACAGCAACCCTTTTCTAGAGGAAAATTGCACTGGGGTGAGAATTCTGTACTGTCACCAAGGTGCAATACTTTGTGTGTGTGTGTGTGTGTATCATATACACAAGGTGTGCTGATTTAAAGATTACTGGCAAGCATAAAAAGAGGCACAGATTGAATACATTGTATTACTAAGTAAGTGTAAGCACAGATTATGCACATTTATACATTTTAGTATATGTAAAGTTCTAATTTATTGGTGATAATACAGATTTCATTACCCAAAGCTCACTCTATTCCTTTGAAAACACTGCAAATTCCGCTAGATTGCTGTATCACATGAGAGTGTGTACGAAGCCCAAACAAGCTGTGAGCAAGCGTGCCATGTTTTTTTCGGACTCAAAGAGATTTTTTGCGAATCAGTATTTTTCCTGTATCAGTGAAAACCTAATGGGGGTGACCCCCACACCTACCAAAAAAAATCAGTAAAGCACGGAGTAGTACTCTCCTGCCGTAGAAAGCAATGGCAGCTAGTCACTGTTTGCCAATTGCCAAGTTCGGAATTCCTGAAAACACTGTGCCAGATCTAGGTGGGGTAACGAACCGTGTATTAGCGCCAATTTATTTCAAATTATTACAGTTAGGCTCGAGCCCGTATAACTCTACGCCTATAACTACTACTATAGCATTTAATCTGTGTTGAAGAGGATACTTTGCAAAGGTTGAATGACAGAATCAAAATTTACACAAGGCTGAAGGGGTAATTGATTCGGGATTCTGCTTTGTTTTCGAAATTTTCTAATTTGAAAAACTGCAGAAACGATATATAAAATTGATAGGAACTATATTTTCCAAAACGAAATCAATTAACCGTGATTTTCAAAACGAAGGGAATGATCTTGATTGGCAGTTTTCTGACCTCAATTTTATAAAAATGCCATGGGGCACCCGCAATTGAAAGGAAATATATATATATATACACACATAGCAAAATTGTAGTATGTATATATATATATATATATAGTTATAATCAGTTTACAGAATTTTCCTGAAGATGGGAAACCATAATATTACAGTAGTTAAAAAGTGCGTTTATTCAAGTCGATTATGAGAATCCAATCTGCATTGATCCAGTTTAGAGTGCTTTTCGCCACAATTCCTGATAACAAGTAAAATTAATTAATGGTAAGTACCATTATTGTTGCAAAGATTAGTTGGTAACTGAAACCAAAGTAAAGAAATTGTAGTCGATTTCATTAATTATGTATAATCATGATGGGGAAATAAATAAATTTAATCTTTTTATTAGACCTTTTACTATTTCATCTAATACGTATGGAATAGTGAGACTCGATTTTGTCCTGATTAGTTTCGATTATCAAATCTCTCTTGTAATTAAATGATTATTGAAAGCATACTTTTTTCGTTTACCAAATGTTGATATGATCTGAACACGTGGTTTTTCTTCTTCGTTGTCAAACTTCCAGATTGAGTGATGATGACTATCCGTCCCCATTGATAGACTTATGGGCCAAGTGAAATGTGGCTGGAATTATTTCATATTTCTACTTTTCCTTTACCAAAACTCGATGTAATTGCCTTTCCTCTTCCGCTTAACACTTCATTTAAAGGCGAAAGTTTCAACATTTGTTACCTAAGCACGAAATTAACACAGTATAGATATCTCCTGTGGCTCAGTTGGCCCACACTTGGCTTGGTCAAAGAATACAGATATACCAAAGCCCTCTGTCAGAGGGGTTTGGATATACCCACTATATTCTTTGGTTCAGTGACAAATTCAGACACTTGGATCTGTCAAAAATATCGACATACCTAGAGTTGTAAAAAACCCGGGAATTTTGGACACATTGGAAATTTTGAACATAGAAACCAAAATAGCTAGAATAAAGGAGATAGTCTTGTCCGCACCTTTCTTCCTATTGGTCGATTGTGTCGAATCGACCAATAGGAAGAAAGGTACGGATAGGACTACCTTCTTTATTCTAGCTATCTTGGTTTCTATGCCCAAAGTTTCCAATGTGCCCAAAATTCCGGGTTTTTTTACCATTCTAGATATGCTTATTATGTTTTTTGGTCCAGTGACCAGAAAAAAACCCACGAAAATTGCGCAAAGATAAAACTGCACAGTCATGCCAATGCCTTGTGGTCATGCAGGCCCACAAGAAAAAAATGTACACAGAAGAATGTATGTAACCGAAACTGCCTTCACCAAAAAATGCGCACATGAAAAATTGCTCATGCAGAAAAAGATGCACATAAACAGTCGAAACCGTGTAGATGCAGTGGACGTCGCGACGAAATCCTATGCATATAAGCGGTGTTCTCTGAACTACTGGGTACGAATAATTCGCTCATTAAATTTGTATAGTATTTTGTTATTAATAAGATATTTCTAATTTTATAAATCATACATATTACTTATTTCAATATTTATAATGTACAGTACTATTACTCTATTAATAAAAATAACAAGCAGTAATGTAGCAGTACTTGCACATGTATTGTATTAGTGGGAAAAATCACTTAACTTTCTTTGCACACATGGATGTTCTGATAAATGATTAAAGATTTGATCTGTTAAGGTATTAAACTTTTTCATATCCGAATTAACGTATCTTAAATAATCTTGCAAAAGTATTAGAGAAGAAACAGGTTCTTTACCGGACCGGTGCCGTTACGAAAACAAATGTTGACAGTAATTCCAAATACGGAAAGAGGAGGAAGGTGCAAACAAAGCCATAAATAAGCTGGTAAGTGAAACTTCGACAAGGGTTGAAAGCCATTTCCAGTGGGGGAAAAAAACTATAACTTTTTCACTTCTAATTGTAGGAGAATCCGCAGAGCTCTGTTCCCAGTCCACAGTAGAACGTCCTTCCTCAACAGGACCTTCCCGCGGCATATCCATGCCCGCTTTCACCGCTGTCGTTTAGGTATCTTCTTTACTAACAAACTGTCATTTCTCCTCCAACAGACGTCGACATCACTCTGCCAGCAGTATACAGATGGAGTTGTGGAAACCATTGAATATCTTCTACACTGCTCAGCATACAGCCTTCTTCGCAATTACTTCTCCGACTGCAGTGAACTTAGCTTCCCTGCCCCATTCGGTTTAAAAGACCTGATCGCTGACTAACCCTGTTCTTGTTTCTGGCGTCTAGCGTTTTTAGCGCTCTTCCGTTTTTTCATCAGCACAGGGCGCTTCTTTCAGCCCTGGTTGCCACCATCAAGCTATCCTGCTGTTTTTCTTCCAATGACAATCTGGGCTTCTCACGCCCATCCGAATACTCCGGTTTAATGGTGAGCATTGCAGAAGCAGCTTCTTTTTAAATCTTCTAGTTTGCACTGTTGGCGAATTTTAAGAAATGAGCTAGCCACCATGCACTGCTGAATTTGAACCCAACTCGGGTTCTCTCACTGCATCTCTAAAGAGGGGAGCCGCACTCTCTCTGGGGGAGTTGAGTCTCTGATCTGCTTGTTTTAGACTTCGTCCAATCTTTCCTGCAAACACAATGCAGCTAGTTCGACCAACCTCTCGATGTTAATAAAAAAATGCACAATTACAAACAGCAGCTTTACATTGTATTTATTTCTTCTCAAAATTGTGCATAATTAACCGAACCTATTCAATAATTAACACTTCTTTCTTTACTTAAATTATGGATTGTAAACCCGTGGACGTTTAGTAAATAAATGGCGACTACATGTGTATATATGTATATGAAAGAAAACAATTTGTGTCACATGTAAATAGAAAATAACAAGAACGTTCAAATTGTTATTTTAGCCAGAAATTTAGCGGCAATTGTTTTAAAATTCAAAAGCGGGGGAAGAATTTTGCGAATATGTTTCAATTTTACATTTTTTTTTTCCATTTTAGTAAAGTTTTATTTATAAGTTAATAATACATATTAATATAAAAAAATGTTTATATTATTAAGCGATTATATAATAGGCAGTGGAAATTATATATAACAGTAAAAGACATATAAATAGATATATAACATATTATTGTCATTAGTGAATAGTATAAGTATAGTAAATATAAGTGTAGTAAGAATATTAAAGCTTTAGTACGGCAAAGACGTTACAATAACAGTACGAAAAATGAAATATACGTGAATTACATCTGGTAAATTATCAAAAAAAAGCAAGTGCTGAAAAAGCAGGCTTTAAAGATAACGATAAAAGAAAAAGTTTTATCAGTTATTAGCTTTTTCGAATTGAATACTTTTTTGAATCTAATTGCTACTTTTATCATTATCGATAACTTTTGAGGAGTCAGTGATAGAAATTGCTCTTCAGTTTTGTAAAAAAAAAAGATTTCGAAGCCAAAGCAAGTAAAGACTAATTTTTATAAACGTAATTACGCGTCATTAAGACTTATTAAAAAACGTGCGCCTTCGTTTTAATTGAAAAAAAAGCGGAGTATATACTTGAACAGAGGCGCAGCCAGGGGACTTTGGGGATTGTAACCCTCATCGCAATGAAATTTTGTACGTATATTTAACAAAGAAATACATGAGTTGTAGATTTGTGACCCCTCCCATTAAGCCTATAACCCTCCCCTTATGAACTTTCTGCCTACGCCGCTGTACCTGAATACTTTTTTCCAAAACTCTTTATATTAAAATTAAGGCATATATTAAAATTATAAAATTTTACTTTCATTTTTTATGTGCAAACTATGTATTTGTCACAAATGTATGAAATGCGCTAATAATTAGCCTTGAAATGAATGCAAAATCCCATTATATTTTACAAAATTGTAAACATGCTGATTATATAACTGCCGCGAACGGATCTCTTCACCTGGAAAAACATGTACATAAAGAAAAATATGTATACAGAGAGGAAGAAGTATGCACTTTATTTTTGTTTTATGTAGGTTAATCATTTATTTTATCAGCTGTCTGAGGACCTGTCGTCATAAATGCGTACACGTTTTGCAGACTTAGAACGAGTGTGTTGAGGTTGCCGAGTGGTTTACATCGTAACGGTACGATTAGCATGATTGACTGTTTATCTCAGAATGTAAACATTTTGAAGAGACGCTGTTAACCCAGCGTCTCTTCAAAATGACTGATTCAAAATGAATGGTTAAACTTTAAAATTTATTAAACACTTCATTATATACACCATGTGAAAACATTATTATCTGAGGGCCTTCTAGCGTGTTCATTCCACGATTGATAGAGCCAGAATGTGTGACTCAACAGTTTTGAAGTTAAAAATTGAACTGATTTTTGTAACACACGATTCGATTGGTCAATTCGTTTGTGACGTAGACGGCTACAGCATAAGTTTATTAGATCTCCTTGATTACAGTCAGGCTATACATCGCCTCGTCGTTCGCTGTGGAGCCAGGCCTCCTCGCTCTCATTTCTCGGAGACCACCTTCTCCCTCCGCGGTCCCGAACTGAACTCCTCGAGTTTCCAGTTTTCTCGTCCCCTCTCTCTCTTTCTCTCTGTAGCGTGACCTTCGTTACTTAAGGTCGAGCTTGTCACCTACCGACTTCCTTCCCTCCTTCTACCTGTCCATACGGCATTCTCCTTACATTGAATGTCTTTCCCCCCCAATATTATAATTTTTTTTCGCTGTTTCTTGACGCCTTCTTTTCTGAACTAAAGAATTTTAAAAATCTAACGATAAACGTTAAATTTTATTTATTCGTGTAATTCTCCTCATAGCCGATGATGTAGTATTATTAGATGCCCAAATACTCACAAAGAAAATAGCTTTTTTGGCGTCTGATGAGCCCAAACCCACATCCTCTGGACTGCCAGTCAAATGCTCTACCGATTAAGCTACAGACATCAATCACTCTTCCCCTTGCGAATTTGTTGTATCCAGGCTTTCACGGTGGACAAGTTCCCGAAGAATGGTGTAGTGCTTTGATTGCTTTTTAAACCAAAGGAACCAGTAGCCTATTTGGTCATCTACTAATACCTCATCATCGGCTATGATGATAACTAATTGAATAAACGTTAAAGTTTGTTTCGTTTTTCTAACGTTTGGCTTCTTTGACTTGTTGCGTAGTTTAAAAAGCGGTCTAAACGCTGCAC
>QLNU02015003.1:103631154-103699446 GCA_006491805.2 Dysdera silvatica
GAATTTCTTTCGTCACTGAATATTACGTTTCTCCAGTTTTCTTTCCAATTATTCATTACGCAAATTTCAGTCTCCTTTCTTCGTGTTTTTTTTCAGTTAACTTTGGAGTAGCTTTCCTTTTTTTTTTTTTTTTTTGTATTTTAAACAATGCATTGTCTTCAAGGTCCTCAACAGCGTTGATTTAGAAGTTAGATATCCTTTCGACGTGCTAAAACGCCAAAGAAGTTAAACCAGATTAAACCTTCTTAATAATTATTATTGTTTTGGCAGGCCTCCCGATTGGATTTTTTGTACTGTGAGCATCAATAATCGAATAAAGTGTTCACCACATTATATGATGATCGTTTCAAACGTTTCGCTATTTCTCTATTCGACTTTCCACACATTCCTTAAAAGCTTTAATTGGCTCTTTTCCTTTCAGTAAGCTAATTTTGTGACCCATTTGTTTTTCCTGTTCATTAAATCCCAGTTATTATACTAAAAGTAACAATTAAAAATACGTTCTAAAGTAAAGTGACGTCGAAAGCGCACGCATAACATATGCAAATTTGCATAAATGAGAAATAATCACGCGGTATTTTGGAAAGAAATCTAAGGTGGACCTATTATTTTGCAACACCTCAATACTAAAAAATGCAGCATTAAAAAAAATATATATATTTTCAGCATATTTCACTGTGTTATTATTACATACTCTAATACGAGACCACTGAAATTTTTTGGGAGATTATTTGCATATTTTTATGAAGAAAAGGTTATTTTTGTGGGCGGACCTATAATTATACAACGCACTGTACAATGCCCGCATACACAAGTAATTTGTTTCCACTCATAGGAATACGCAGAAAGTTAAAATGGGCTTACAGAGTTACAATTCCATATATTCATATGTACATATACAAAATTTCATCTCAGTGGAGGCTCTGCGGTGGCGCAGTGTGGTAACGCGTTCGACTCCCAACAGTGTACTAAGAACGCTTACTCAGAGATCTCATAAAAAGATCGCACTGCTCACTGTAGTCCGGGGTTTGGTTCCCTAGGCCATAAGAGGTTCGGATTCCTCGGAAAACAGTAGGTCCCGGCGCAGCATGACCACTGTAGTCTTTGAGCCGTAAAACCACAAAACAAACAAATCATCTCAGTTTAGGGTTATAACCACCATCCACCCAACTTTCAGTACCCCCCCGACTTGTCTAGAGCAACCCTACATTGACAGAGTAATTATTAACAACGTTTTCAAACCGTCACCCAAGTAAGCAAATCCAGTATTTGCTTTATGTCCTCCATTTTTTTTATTATCTTTATATCGTGCTTGACTATTTAATAAATTTGTATTTATCGTCTTTGCCTTGAATATAGAAGTTTCTTCGATAATCTCATCTTGTTTATAAATTAAATTCTTTGAACTGGTTCGTAGTCCCACTTTGAAGTAAGCAATCGGGAGAATATCGTTGAAAGGCTAACTGGATGTGACGTCGGTTAACGATATATGATAAGAATCGAGAAAAAACCGGTTAAAACTTTCGTATATATGTCGTCATTAAAGAGGGATTTCCCCGTAGAAATCCTCTTTAATGGTGATACATATGCTACACTGAGACACATATGCCAGCACTTTTATCAACAAATGTGATTGCAGGGCCGGATTAAAGCATTGGCGGAAAAAAGGAGCGAATGTCTAAGGTCGGCTTTTTGAGAGACCCGGTGCGATGAACGTTAAACGCTGTTTCAAATACAACGGGAGAAAAATAATTTTCAGCGTTACGACTGGATTCATACCAAATCATAAACACAAAAAGCAGAATAAAATGAATTAAAAAACAGGACAATGTGGCGATAAAAATATCCTGTTAAAATTGGTCATATACTCTCGACGTCATACCAGGGCTTAATTTCTAACAAAAAAAAAGTGCAGGAGCCCTAATATTATGATAAATCGATTAAAAAATCGAATGGCTGCAAAAGAATCGATAAATCATATCAATTGTTTATGTCCATTTTTCTGGACAACAAAATGCTTGACCTTAATCTCAAATTTATTACTTTTTCATGACAGCGTATATCTAGGGGCTCCGATCAATATTTAAATAATCGGCAAAATTAACAAGTACCGCAGCCGGGTAGTCCAATTCGAGCCCTGCATCAAATTTTATTAATAATACATGTATTACATTTTTCCGTATATTTTTCTAATGATCCAATTCCTTCCAAGTTACCCATTTTCTTTAAAATGTAATCAAAAATGTGCCGGTAAGTCATTTTTTCAAATTAAATTTGACAGCTGTCGTCCATTTAATTGAGTAAAAATGGAGAGCTCTTTTTTGCTCTGTTCTTTTGTTAATTATAATGCAATATGTGACGTGTACACATACATATGTACGTTTGTATGTGTGTGTATGTATGCATAGTAAATTAATAAGAAGGAAAATATGAACTAAAACAAAATAAAATAAATATATGTACATAAATATAAATTAAAGGAGTTAAAACAATTAAATGAAGAGAAGCATAAGCAATTCATAAAAGGTGACTGCGCAAAAGCTGCAATTGCATTTTTTATGATGAAAATATAAGAACTTTTTATTTTGAAAATGTAAGAAAGTTATGTAGAATTGAAATGACAGGAAATTATTTTTCCAGTGCTTAAGGACCAGGTGGATGGAGCCTCTCTGGAAAAAGTTCCTACACGTGGTGTCTTTTTTCCATTTATTTTTCCATTTTCTGAAATTTCACTTCGTTCCTTATCTAAAATTGTTTGTTTTTAAATACTTACTGCATTTTTGTGTTTCCTGTGAAGTTGTTAAGCTTATTGGTAGTGAATGTTTTGCTAATTTATTGTTATTCCCTCAATTTTTAATTTTAATGTTTTTACTGTGTTTCTGCTATCTCTATTTCTGTCAATTTCCTGTCATTTCAATTTTACATAACTTTCTTACATTTTGAAAAAGTACTATATATATATATATATATATACCATCAGAACTCCAAGACATGGTACAGGAGCTCTCAACTAGAAGTAAAGAAGTTGGACTCAAGATGAACCTACAAAAAACTAAGATCATGTTCAATAATTTCGTAGAGGAAACAAAAATACAAGTTGACAACATTGAGCTAGAAATTGCTGATTCATATATTTACCTTGGCCAGCTGATTTCAATGGATGGCAACATTATGAAAGAACTCAACAGACGTATTAAACTTGGCTGGAGTGCATTTGGAAGAAACAGTTTTATCCTGAAGGGGAAATTGCCTTTGTGTCTAAAAAGAAAGGTCTTCAACCAGTGTGTATTGCCAGTCCTCTCTTATGGATCAGAGACATGGAGTCTAACAGTTGGAGCAATACGAAAGTTACAGACAACGCAAAGGAGCATGGAGAGGTGCATGCTTGGAATAACTAGGAGAGATCGAAAAAGAAACACTTGGGTGAGAGAGCAAACTAGAGTAGAGGACATCATTGTTAAAGTAAAAGGGCTGAAATGGCGATGGGCTGGGCATATTGCAAGAAGAACTGATCAACGATGGACAACAGAAATTCTGAACTGGATTCCAAGAGACCACCGAAGACCTAGAAAACGTCCTCAAACTAGATGGGTGGATGAAATAAGAAAACAGGTTGGGGTGACGTGGAAGCGAATTGCTCAGGATAGACTTGTGTGGAAAGCATTTGGAGAGACCTTCATCCAGCAGTGGATAGATAATGGTTGAATATGATGATATACAGGTATATATTACATGGATACCGAGTGACTTATTGCCATTGGCTGAATAAATGCATATAGTTAGCTATAAGCTAAATACAACCAGTTCCACAAAAGGCAGGGGAGTTATATAAATAGAATATAACAAATATTGTGTCACCGAATTCCTAAAAGTAGTTGATATATAAAAAAGAAACGTGCTTGGACAGGGTCAGACTAGGTCCTCTCAAAAGGCGTATACCTACCTTGGATTACCGGAGGGCTCAAGTCTTATTGCCCATGAGGGCGCAGCGGCCCAGTTCGCCACTGCACTTAAGGTTTATATGTAAGTAAGACAAAAGGCATGCTGCCCCAAATATGATTAATTTTTTGAACAATAGTCAGACTTCGATGGCTGTTTTATTTTTGGTGAGCAATAAGTTCTGGAATCAAGATAAAAATCCCTTATAAAAAAGCTCGCCCCGGTAGCTTTGTGTGTTGACCATTATTTGGCAATTGTGTTATCCCTGAGAAGGGTAATAATAAGTTATATGTTTATACGTATACAGAGAAGAAGAGCGTTGTTACTGTCATCGTTGGTCTAGTGGTTAAGGCATTCCGGGCTCAACGGAGGGACCTTAGTTCGATTCTAGGACAGGAACAATGTCTCTTTTCTCCTATACCGAAAAGCTCTAGTACAAGCTTAAATGTGGGTGTTGAAATCGTTAACCACAATAAAAGAGCTACTGGGAAACTGATACAGCGAAGGAGCAACTATAGTTACTACCGTGTTTCTACGAAAAGAGGACCTGGCCTTATATTAACTTTCTCTCCAAAAGACGTACTAGGGCTTATTTTTAAGGAATGTCTTATTTTTTTATGAACAACAACCTACATTTTTTCATTTATTCATGTACAAAATAGCTGTCACCTATTTCACATTTAGTTACTAACAGTTGATACCACATTTTTTTGACACCTTTACTTCTCATCAGTAGCGTATGAAAGGGGGCTCAAGCCCCCCATTGGATACCCAAACGCATTATTTTCTTTAAGGCTGTATCACATAACCTTCTTCAAAGCCACTTGGATCCCTCCACGAGTTTTGAGTTGCTACTCCCTGCTTCTTATATTTAATTTAAGTATTACAGTTTCGTAACTTACCACATACATATATATATATGTGCAATTAAAATGTGTAAAATTATAATTTTATGCCCAATAACAAAAAGACCCCTATAAAATATTATATGAAATGTGTACATATGTACTTGAGAAATTGCATATAGGTATATATTTGGGAAGTTGCACAGCGACCACCTTTGGGACTGGACTGCGATGGTCACCATAGACAGGTGGCCACAATACACGACAGACTTTGGTATAGGCAAGACTAAGTCCCTATCTTAGTTCTCTCATAAGAAATGGTCACTTTATTCAGGTGGTCACTTTACCAGGTTTCACTGCATATCTGGGCTATCTATATATTCATATTATTTTGTAATTCACTACGTTTATCGTGTGTTTCAATGAAAGTAATAAATAAATGCGTCCACCTGGCTAACAATCTTATCTAGGGCTTATATTACGAGCATCCTGAGAAATCATGTCAGGACTTACTTTTGGGTTAGGTCTTATTTTCAGAGAAACACTGTAGTCGCTGTTACTTGTTAGTGTAAATGAACAAACGATATCGGGAATTTAGCGTGGAAAAAATGATACAATCAGGGGCGGACCGGGCTACTGGTCCCCAGGCCGGTGCGCCCTAGTGAACGATAGGACTCGCGGCTCTGAATGGACAAAAATTCGCGCCCTATGATTATGCGCCCTTTGAGAGGACAAAGTCCGCCTCTGGATACAACGTGCAGAGTACGTTCATTATCTGAATTTTGAATCATGTTATTTACTTCGACAAACAAATGCCTACAGCTAGTAAGGATGTTTTTTTGGTTTTTTTTTCCCTTAAGCGACTAGCTTCACATGTTTACTTATGAGCGATTCTATAATGGGGATAAATGTTTTAGTATAGTACGAGTTATTTGAAGATTAAACAGAAGGTCGAGGCTTTACAAAATTTAATTTCATTTGAGAGATATTTACGATTTCCACACAATTCTTAGCCAATGAGTACTTTCAAGTTGGATGATTTTTTTTTTTAAAGGAGGAAATGGTTCTATATATATCAGTGGCGGCATTTATGTTAGTGTTAAAGGGGTGTTCAAGTATTACGTAAGCAATATTTTGGCCATTTCAAACCCCCCCCGGGTAAGCAAAAATTAACATTGGCTAACATAGGAAAATAATACAATAATTTCTGCCACCCACGTATAGATTATAGCTCAAACTAGAGCTTTTATCGTTTTTGAGAAAAAGAGACGCTTTCCCCATCCTGGATTCGAACCAGGGTCCCTCCGTTTAGCCCGGAGTGTCTTGGACCGCTAGACGAATGAGGATCCTCATTCGTCTAGCGGTTTAAGACAGCTAGCTACTGTTAGCCTCCCCTTTCTGGTTGCTTCCATAGGCGTAGCCAGGGGTTGTAACCCCCTCCCATTGCAATGCAACACGTCCCCACAGTGTTGGTGTTAGGGTTCCATATCCCCATTCAATTTCAAACAAAATGCCTTCTACTGGCATATTGTCCCCTCCAATATTTTTAGGCCGTCGGCGACAATGGAATGATATGAGATTTACATATTAAGGGCAGTTGCGAGATTTCTATTCCGAATTCGTGGAACCTATATACAATGCAGCATATTAGTTGAAACGAGGAATCATACTTCAACTAAAGTTACTTAACATAATGGTAGCGCGATCTTTTCAAATCAGTTGTAATTAGAAATATTTATATATTACAGAATCAATAACCATATTTGCGAAAGCCTGCTATAAAAAGCAAGAAAGACAGACTGTACTTTTGTATGAACAATAATTTTTGTTTAATAAATTATACTATATATTAATAAATTATTTACTTTTTTCGTGCAAATGGTATTTGGTCAATGTCAGGGGCGCCAATTTTAAAAGACCCAAGCCCCTTGGCCTCTCAAAAAAAAAAAAGTATTTTGGGCTGCTGCTGTCCAGAATTGACCGACAATAAAGAAAGAAATACAAAATTTAGTTCAGGGTAACAGATTTAATCTCCATTAATTGTTGTTTATGTTTTTCCTAATTCTGGTTGATTCGCTGGAATACTCATTCGTGTTCTTCCATTCAAGGACCCTCTAAATTACTTTCTTTAAATGTTCAATCCTGATAAATGTTAGAAATGTTTATTTTGGAAATAGGTTCCGCAAAACATGTGGTAACTAGGATTTTTTTGTTTTTCAGAATTTACATCAATAAAAACGTGAAATCAGCCCTTACCTTGATACGCTGTAACAAAATACGAAACTCGAAAACTCGCAAGAAAAGAATACGCTAAATGAAAATCACTCCAATAAAGCAACGCTGTCCGAAACCAGATTCAAGGGGAAAATGGCAACGAGAGATGATGAAAATCTATTTTCTTAAAATGTTTCTCAAGCGGGGGGAAAAAGTCCAGTTCAGCTGAGATACTGCGTGAAGGCCAATCAGAGTTCAACGTGACGCTGGGTACGTACGCCATAGTATGTCTTTTATCCCTACGAAATCATATTTATCCCTACGAGTTCTCACTTAAACTTTGCGAGAGAGAGAGAGAGAAAAACATAGACGAGAATAAAACTACTCTATTATTCACCATTTTGATTCTCACTGAGAAAAAAAAAAATAGAAGAGGTGGTCTAAATATGGGCTACCACTTTTATTTCAGTAACTGTAGCCAAACCCTTGAAGATTTTCAAAATATGATACTGTGATATATAGCTAGAACATGTCTGCTTCATAATACGATACAAAAATAAATTTTCTAAAAATAATGTTTTCTTTGAATTATTAATTAAATGTAAAAGTAAAATTGTTGACTTTTAAAAATGTGGTCTATAGAAGGGCTACCCTCAAAATATTGTAAAATACTAATTAAGAAAGAACATTGTATATATGAAGACATGTTTTACTTCAGATAAATGATTAATTGCTACATTGAACTTGCTACACACTATAAAATAATAAAATTAATTTTTGGATACGACAAATAAAAGCTTCATATTTTCGGATTGAAATATTTAAAAGCATGAAAAATTACTGGTAATAATAAACTTGCTAACAGCCTATTTACAAAAGTCACAACTATACACATATTTTTTTAGCATCTGCACATTTAGAATGTGAAAAGGGGGGCCGCGAAATAATGGGAAAAAAAATAGATCTATATATTTTAAGACTAAAGTAAGTTTTTTTTTTAAAACAAATTTATGGTAAACTGTGTGTTTGTGATGAATATAAATGCAACAAATATTAGTTTATATGTTCTGAATTCGACTACCAGCAGCGAAATATTTAATTTTCTCTAAGAGGACAGTTATATCCAAGGATGTAGCCCTAAATGAAAAATTTTCCTTGATCCCAGTGTTATGGGGATTTTTCAAAATCCTGGGAAAAAATAAAACATCATTAAAGTGTGCAAGAAGGGCGTCCTTTTGGTATAGCAAGCCCCCCTCATGAAAAATCCTTGTTGTGCCCCTGGTTATATAATACGTTCCGTAACACAACACCCGAATACATAGAGTGCATGTGACCTACTGTTCCTCTTTTCTTATTGAATAACAGTTTCACATAATTTTCGTTAAAGGACAAAACCCACCAGGCCCTGAATTTCAACTAGCCCATATTTAGACCAACTCTTCTACATATAACTGATGGCAGTAGAAATTAAAAGTTTTGCCAAAACTGGTAACTAAGTTCATTTAAAACATTTGTCATATCTAGATATTTACAAGGTATTATTACTTTCTCTCAGGAATAGCACAATTACCAGGGCCGGACTGGGTACTCTCAAAGGGTAGAATCTAGCAGGGGACGAATCTTTGCCCATTCGGAGGCCCAAGTCCTATCGCTTATGGGGGCGCACCGATCCAGTCCGCCCCTGGCAATTACCGAATATTTAGCGAAGAAAGCCTCCGCGGGGGTAAAGGGGATATGAAAAGGTTTGTTAACAATCCACGTCTTTTATCTCAAATTAGAGTTATAGTTTACAGTTCCAGTTTAAGCTAAAATATGTGAGCTACCAAAACCTTTTACACGAAACAGTGAAAAGGGCCGCGTTCACGGCCCTGGGCAAAGCAGATTTTAGCGGCCCTTAGAAAAGCTTTGACATAACACAACGATAAAAAGATTGACCAGGGTTTAGCATTACAAAATGAAGTTTTTTAATGGTCTAAACGATGAAGGAAAAGATAATGAAGCTGAAAATAGGGGATAAAAATTAAATAAAATACGAATTATCATAAATATAACGAATTAATGAAAGTCAATGGACATAGATTCTTAAGCCCAATTAATTTTAATATTCCCTCGTAGTTACGAAGATAAAAAGACCCAGGTTATTATATAATTCATAGGAATTTGAAAAATAACGCCATTTTCTTTCTGCATTGCACCACGAAGTTTTTGGTAACACATGATACATATATGTTTTTTTCCTTCTGCGAGAGACGTTTCGTAGCGATTTGAATTAAGATAATTATGCAACTTTTTTTTTCACATATCGGTTTCATAATGATAATCAGCTGATTGTGGAGCAGTGCAGTGGAATAAAATGTCGTTGCAGCTACGCTTTCTGACGTCATACGCGGCATGATCACGGCCGCCCATCTCGCAGGTCGTGCGACATAATTTATCAGCTGCTCAAACATCTTAAACTTTCGTGTTTTGTGAGAGATAATGATTTTAAAAAAACACTATCCACGTCAATACACATGCGCAAACCTCTGTGAGATCATATAAATTGTTTGTATAAAAAGGCTAAAGTCTTCATTATGATTGAAAATAAAATTAAATTGAAAACTCATTAATTTATTAGCTCTGTTAAAACGTTATGTATTTAATCTTTGTTATAACGTTACGATATTCCGATTTTCCTAACTGAGAATGCTTGACATAATTTTGGCATGATGTAAAAACGTTGAAAAAAATGTAGAGGAAGAAAGTTACGATTTTTATAGATTAATCCGACTAAAAAAAATTTAATGTAAAATTCATTAAATTAAAAATTTCACCGTGTAATTAACTCTTTTCGTGGATTTCTTAGGATTATATAGAGTAACTAGGCAGGGGGACTTGGGGTATCTTGAGTGATAAATCCAAACTTATGAATGTTTATATGCTGAACATAGGGGGTCTGTCGTCCCCCACCTACACCTCGGAGCTAGATATGCCAATGTATAAGGAGGATTATCCCTTCACAGTGACCTAGGAAATGGGAGCTCAAGCCTTCCCTGGATTTCAAAATAAACTTTCTCTAAAGCTGCATCATGTGATTTTCTTTAAAGACATTTGAGCCCCCCCCCACATAATTTTCAAGCTGCTACGCCACTGCCCCTTCATTTCCATAACTCATACAAATATCCAAATATGATTATGGCCCTGATGTGATGGATGTATTAGGGATTTAACGAACATTTACACAAATCCATAACTGGCCTCGTCTTAGTGGAAGGGATGAGAGACGAGGATCATAAAACCCCAATTTACGGTCTTATCTGAACACGAAGCGGTCGTTGACTTAGCACAGCTGGCTTATTTCCCCCTTTACCATATTTGAGCAAGAGATAGCTGAGGCATCCTTTTAAATACAATTTCTATGAAACATAATCTATTTTTAGACGCATTTTCAAAGTGGCACTACAAGTTGAACTGATACTAGATTTGCTTTATTACTAATGAGGTGAAGTTTTTTCGTTTTTTTTTCTAGCCACGCTTTCCAAACGTGGGAAAAAAAAAATATTATAATGGTGATGGACTTAATTAAAACTACGTGCGATAATGTATGAATTCGAAGTTAGATGTTTGGTATGTAGATAACATTATCAAGCGTTGAGAAGCAGCTGAGGTACTGATACACTGTAGCGCGTGAAAGGGCCACACCTGGGAGGGCGTAAAATCGATTGAAATAACTCACAGGGAAAGTATGTACGTGACTAGGGGCGCAATCTAGACAGTTTTGCTAGGGGCGAAAGATGATCTAGCTACGCTCCTGGATGTACATTTATTTCCTTGGTAGCAGCCCAACTGCGCACCCTAGTGATTATGTCCAGTCTTCGGACGTATTGAGTTCAAGCTCGATTCTCAAGTATGTATGGTTGGAGGAGGTTAATGTATTTCAGGGTGATGTCGGTTGCTTATCATGGTGTCCCTACTACCATCCTCAGAATTTCATACGGTTGGTTATCACGATAGAAAAAGAGCAGCCATACAAAAAACTAAACATCATTACGCTGAATGTGAAATAACGTTCAGATCGGTGTTTTTTCCATTGTTCCTAGAATCTAGTGGCTTGGAGCGACGATTGGCGTAATTCTTCTGTCGCATAAAAGCTGAAGCCAAAGTTCAAAGGATCACGGTTGAGAATTTTGGTTCCAGAAAAAAGAAATTTAATAGATAACTACTACAGTGACCAAGGAATTCAGTCGCGTTTCCAAACTTGCACGTAGTTGAATGTGGTTGTTCAACTGTGTTCTCGTCCCTTCCCCAATAGCTCAGCGATTCAAACCTTATGGGGGGGGGATGCTCAAGTGGCTTTAAGTAAGGGTGTATAATGTGGCTTTAATAGAAAATTATGTGTTTTGATATTATACAAGGTGGGGGGGACATCTCTGTTCCCAACTAAATACATGAATTCATCTTAAGAAATCCCAACGTTAAGAATTGGTATAAATGCATCCAGTCCATTCATAGCACTAAAAAAAAAAAACAGTTGTCGATATACTACAATTTTTGTATTTAATTAAGGTCATGCTACGTCAGGACCTAGTTTCCCGGGACGTCCAGGACAACGGTAGGCAGAAAAATCGCACACATTCTACAGTACTAATCGAATTGAACACAGGCACAATACAAGAACGCATTATCACTAGGTCACCTCAATACGGCCTAATGATAATAGTGGTAAGTTTATGCAAATGTATTAAATAGTCGATTAAAATGATCGCTAGTTTCAACTTTTGTGTTACAATGACCTGTATTCCTGAGGATCCAGGTAACATCAGATGGACCAACCATTTCTATTTTCCTTTTAATAATTTATCGCGGTCACCGTGTTTCTTAAAACCTTCACTTCCAATTAAAAGTCATTGGATAGTATGAAACAGTCATAGAAAACTCGGGACAGAATCTTCCACTTTTACGAAGAATTGTATAATACATAAAAGGGTTTTTTGCTATTGTAATCAGAATGGCACCATCACCGCGTTTTTGTGTGTGTGTGTATAGGCTTCAATCGTTGCCAATCTTTACAGGAAAGCAACTTAACGTCGCTAAAAACTCCACCTCCCAACAGATAGAGCTACAGGTTTGTTAGGTTTCAAAATTCTCAAATTCAGAAAACGGAGAAAGATTTTAAAAATTAGCTAAGTAACATTTTGTGCTACTTTTTTTTTTTTGTTTGTTTTAATCAAAAATCGGCAATTTTTATTATTTATAATTCTGATGACAGAACGATTAAAATATACTTTTATTAGAAATCCTGGACAAATAATACAATCAGTCAACAATATCAATCAACGTTTATTGGCGTAGTGATACCAACGCCGATGGTATGGCGTGATTAGATGGTGAAACGTTCGAAAGAAAATAAATATTTCTGCCTTCGGTGGGACCTGAACCCACGACCTTCCACTTGCCGGGCGGAGGCTCTACCCACTGAGCTACGAAGGACAATATATAATCTCTTTACGAACGTATATATATTGTTGCTACACCATTCTGCGAAATAACTGGCAACAATATATATACGTTCGTAAAGAGATTATATATTTTCCTTCGTACCGGCCAAATTGTGAACTTTTTAAATGTGATGTAATTAACGTAATTAATGACTGTTGGTCATTTTTTAGTATTTTTCCATCAAAATAGAGGAATTTTGCCCTGATACACCACCTACTGGAGGGTACAAACTTAGCGGTCATTAGTCGCACTTTGCACCTACAAATTTCCATCCAAAGAAATAATACGTCCACAGTTGAAAGTGGGTGCGTTTTGTTGATAGAAGCTAATTTACATATTTCAACACTTTTAGCTTCTCAAGAATCTGGAAGAGGTTTCAAAATTACAGAAAAAGTAACAAAGAAATTCATATTTATGTAGTTTTACTTTTTCAATGAAACATTTGACTTTTCATTTTTATCGTGCTCATTTCCATTTATTTGATTAAATTATTTTTTTAATCTACTACAGAACTCATGTAAAAACCAATTTTCCTGTACAAAAGCTTTTCTGCTCCTACAAAACTGGTGCAAAAGGTTTTTTTTCTACAACACGGATACTGAAAGCCATTTTTCCTGCTACGAAAGGCCATTTCTCCCACTACAAATGGTATTGGTGAGAGTGTGATTACTGTATAAGTACTGTACATAAACATACAGAGTTAAGTCACATTATTGGGAATACTTGTCAGAACATTTTCAAAAGTGCAGGGAATTTTCATTGCTCTGTAACAATGCATGTGTTTTATTTATAAAAAATCATTTTGAAGGAAATTAAAGAGCATGGTTTTAAAGAAAATTACTGACATTTTTTTTTACTTTTTTACGGAAAACTGTGGAAATTTTTTTGACTTTCTTAGGGAAAACTACAGAAAATTCTTGACTTTTTATTGATGACTACTTTCTCAGGTTGGCATCTCTGAGCACTGAAAAGAAAAAAAAAAATAGATCTTACATCAATTGTCCATATTTTCGTTCTAAATATTGACCATCTATCAGCTGATTCATATTTTTTGCCAATCAGATGTATTTTTAATATATTTTACATGTTCGTTCACAAAACATTTTTTTTCTTCAAAAGTTTGTTTATATTTCAATTGGAAATTCCAAACAGTTCTGTAGAAGTAGGGTATTTAAAGCTAAATATAGGATTGCCCTAAGCTCCCATTGTTAAAGCTTAATCACATTAGCATCGAAGCTAAAAAAATTTGGGAACCATCATTGTTGATATTTGACTTACAAGTCTAAAGTTTTCACATAGAATGCATTATAATTTTTTATAGAGCTCAATGCAGATTAATCACGTCTTCCACTCTGCAGCAATGGTAGATCACAAAATTTTTCGGGGGGGGGGACTACAATATCCGTATGCTCTCTAGTATATCGCACCTTTCTTCCCTCCTGATTGGCTTTCCCACTCCAAATTCTTATTGGCAGAGAAGACACCTTTTTAAAAAGAACTTCTATGAGCTGTAACCTCACAAGCTGAATAAACTTTGCACTTAACTTCTCGTAACTCAAATTATGCCTTTCAAAATCAAGTCCCACAACAACATGGAGATAGTGTAGACCACACTGGCACTCAGTAAACTTAAATTGGGAAAAAAGTCTTGAATACTGTTACACAAAACAGTTGCTCTCAATATCTTTAAACATATACAAATTATGAAATTGCTAATGCAGTGTGTTATAACTGCTCACAACCAATACCTGCCTTCTTACATACAATATCAATTAATACCCTGTCCATAAATAACACATAAAACATTTCCAAAATTAAAGCAGTTAATTTTTACTTAATTTAAAAGGCACTGAATCAGAATATGACCTAAAATTTCCATTTTTAACTCTACTTTTCAAGACATTCGTGGTATACCTTACTCCAACAGCTAGCATACACCTATTATGCAGGGCAGTCAAAAAGTAAGTTTCACTCTTCGTAAGAAAATAACTGGGTCGAAATTATAAAATAATGATTTACTTACATCAAAGTACCATTCAAATGCTACTTTTCGATGTAATCCCCTTCTTTATTTAAACATGTCGAAAGGTGGTACTTGTTTTTCTATGCATTGTGCAAAACACTGCCGTTCCAATTTGCGACAGCTATTGCTGGATTGCAACTTTCACTTATTCATCAAAACGATACAGTCTGTCTTCAAGTTCTTGTTTCATGGTACTAAAGATTTGGAAATCACATGGCGCAAAGTTCGGGCTATAAGTGGTGGGCAGGGGGTACCATACTTTCCATTTAAATTTTTTTTGAATGCTCCTCGTTTGGGTCGTCGAATGTGGTTTTGCATTGTCATGTAGGAGCATAATTCCTTTGGAAAGTTTACTTGGCTGTTGGTCTTTAAACGATTTTTGCAATCTCTTCAGGGTTTAACAATAAGATGCTGCAGTAATTGTGGCCCCCTTCCGCATAAATTCAGTATACACCTTCTCTGCAATTAGTATTACCTTACTATTTATTATTTACCTTATAATTATTTAATTAATACCTTATTATTATTATTTACCTTAATGGAACTGTTAGGCATTTTTTTTTGAGTTGGGGAAGTGGAATGTTTCCACTCCATAGAGCTGCTCTCATTTCCAGTGCGAAATGGTAAACCTAAGACTTGTCTCTAGTCATAATTTTGTCCAAAAATCATTTCGTTCCTGTTGATAACGTTTAAAAAATGTTCTTCAAATTCACTTCCAAAATACTTCATTTTGTGTTCTTCAGTCAGTAGATGAGGCACCCATCTTGCACAAACTTTGCAGAAATGAAGATGCTGCATAATGATGTTATGCAGACTTCCATGTGAAATATCCAGTACACTTACAATTTTATCTACTGTGATTCGTCTGTCTTCAAGAATGAGTTCATTCACATGTGCAACGTTCTCATTTGTCATTGGTAATTGCTCTTGATATTTGTAAATTCTCAAATATGCAGATCTATTTTTCGATAGCTGGGTGGGATATTGTCTCATCACCATACACGTTGTGCAACTGCCAAAAATTTGAGTGCAATTTGCACTCTTTTGCTTACAAAAAACGAACAACTGTACGTACTTCAAATTTGGATGCCACCTCCAGCTGCCAAGGCATGTTTATGACTGATTAGCAATCAAATTAAAGCCGATACGTCAAAGCTGCTACTGCATGTGCCACAGATAAATGTCTTCATTGTTGTCATAAAGTATTAATGAAATATAACTTTCATTTAGATTTTTATGGAGGAGTGCAACTAACTTTTTGATTGTCCCTCGTAGTTAAGAAATCAGCATATTCAACAACAACAAAAAAAAAAGGTGCAGGAATTATTATTATTAAATATAAAAACACCTTTATTTCTAATTAAATACAACATCGTGTCTATCGCAAGTGAGACTTCATTTTGAGGTATTATATTAATGTTAGGGAGATTAGAAAGGCTATTGCCATTTTGCAGCCATCCTGTGTACCATACAATTAACTGATGCACACACGATACACATATAAGAATGCATGACGTGAAAACACAATTGTCTAGTTCATATAAATGGCAAAATACACTGATGTATTTATTGCCTAAATACTTATTGTTACAAAGAATGGCAAAATTTTGGTTCCAGCAATTTAAAAATGGAGACTACAGCTTTGAAGACAAAATAAGTGCTGGAAATTATAAGAGTGCTGATAACTATGAAAAGCTACTAAGCAAACTTCAGTTGAGTTATAACATGTCATTTACAAAATGCATTTATTTCACTCATACAAGGAATTAAAAAAAAATATATATATATTTTCCAGACGGCTGTGGCATATTAAGCATTTTTTTTTTATGGTGCAAGGATAGCAAAGGTTATACTGCACAGGGACTTACGGTTTCTGAACGTCTTAAGGCCAACCACTGGAATAACAGTGAACAGTTAGTTGGCAAGAATTCTAATTTGATAGTTAAACAAATCCGAGTTACTGGGCAAATGTGAAATGACTTCACATCTACAGAGTCCCAAGTAGCAAGCGTTTTCACTAAAATATCTATGCAAGGGAGAAGAGATATAAAGGCAACTGCTAATGCTGGAGTATATGAAAAGAGTGGTCCTAGGCATAGAATTAGAATATGAGTGATAGGCAAAACGGGAGTAAAAAAATGATGAGACACCATATGAATAGTGATGGACTATTACTATAAAAATTAAGAAGTTCATAATCTATTGAAAATACTTTCTTTTAAAGATATATCATTAATTAAAAGTCCTTTCACAAATTTTTTTAAAGCATAATTTTATTCCATTTAATTTTGTTCCCTTCAAGATTACTGGGTGAGAACTTATACATCAGTCAGTACAATTTTAAAACTTGAGCTAGGTATTTTTAGTGCGAAATTTCCAATTTTCTATACGTTAAAAATAAATAAAAAATAATATATACATTCTCCCAAGAAATAAAATATATTTTAAGATTTGTTGTCTAATACAATGTGAATGTGACAAAATATAAATGATATCTGTATGACAAACTAAGTATTCAATGCCCTTCTTTGGTTTGACAGGAATTCTTCTTTTACAATAATTTAACTCCCTCGTGCAATTGTTCGTTGAACAAAAATTCCGAATGACGTTTTTCAGACTAGGGTATCTTGATGTGAAGTAGATGCATTGACAATTATTTCACGGGATGAGGGAAGGTCCTCCATGCTTGTACGTTTGCTGCAGGAGGAGAAAAAATATTACCAAATTGCTTCACGCAGCACACTATACATAAAGAGTTAATATTATTCAAAATAATACAATTAAACTATTGTCAAAAATACATATCAAGATAAAAAAAAAAATTGCTCATATATTAAAAGACCCAAGTTTGATTTTGCCTTGTTTTCACACAGAAAAAAAATAATTTTATTAAATAAATTTATAGTCAGAAGTTACGAAAATCTAAAAGCATATTAATGCACTACGAGTATTCTAAAAGCCATGATTTTATTTATAGACCATGATACATGGCAAAAAAACATAAATATGTTGTCATGCTGGGTCTGCATAGAAAGTTAACCCTTAACTGATATGGTTTCTTTTTTTTGTTGCATAGTTCGTACTGGCATGGTGGGGTCATGAGCTATGGATTAATGACATTTCCCACCTGTTGTAAACACTAGCACAATTTGAACTTCTGAAAGACATAATGCAGGATAATTAAAATGATTAACAGAAATTTAGCAATGCTTTTAATATGCAAAAGTTGAAATGTTACAGTATAACCATTACGGAAGCTTTACTATATAGAAAGGATTTAAAAGTGCACCTACCCCGTAAGAGACATACTACTATCCACGAAAACCCAATGTCCATGAGCATGTGTTCTCATGAACTTCAAGAGCACGAAGTTTCCACAAACATTACTCGAACAGCGACAATGTTAAGAAATAAGGATAGAGTACTGAAATCCATGATGAAGGAAATGAAAGACGGAGAGAAACACTACAGCAGAAAAGTATGTTTGGTTATTCTAAAAAATTATTAGAAGGAAAAAAAAGGTATTTCCACAGCCAAAGAGAAGAGACAATTTCATATTTCCTTTGCTTTTATTGCCGTAAATGTTTTATAAAGAGTTCATAAAAATAAGTTTTTAATAAAATACCCGACACAAAATACTAAACATAAAAGTGCAAATACAACCGCATTTAGCAGCATGTAAAAAAAATACACACACAGTCCAACGAATTTTTGAAATAGAACATGTAAATAAAATGTAAAAACATTGCCTCATACTTAGCACAATTGGCGCAGTATAGCCCAGATGCTCTTGCGCCATAAAAAAGCCAAACAATCAATCAACTTAGCACAAACAATGTACTGCAACTAGTGATTTAAGCCAAATGACTGTGATATTTTGGACAAAACTACCACTACTAAATTATTAGCTTACAAGTAAAACCCAATAAGTCAAAATTTTCAGAAGTTTTGAGTTCTTCAAGACCAGAATGATGGTTAAACTGAACGGTGAAACCGTTAAGATATGCATTTTATCATAACGTTATTAACAAGTTGCCGTAGTCATGCATAGACATAATGAAAGTGTTCTTCTCTGAATGATGGATAAATGGAGTAAATGCGCAGTATAATGAAAAGCTTTACAATTATGACATTTCAATTTTTGTGTGGCTTCAAATTACAATTTTTTTCCTTCATTTTTCTCAAAACTACGTTTTTGACTTTTGTGTGTTTCACTCGCAAGCTGACTACAACATCTTTCACTGAATAATATACGTAGTAGAACAGTCTTTCTCAAACTTTATCACAGAAAACCTCTTTATATGTTTAAAAATTACCGAGAGACACCTCCAAAGGATGTATTTCTTTCGTTCACATGCAATTTTGTGCATTATACTTTCAAAAGTACGTAATATGCATAAAAAAATTTGGAAATTCCTTGTGGTCTGGAGACCACAGTTTAAGAAAGGCTGCTTAAGATCAACTCCAACTAGGTGCAGAAAATCATTCTCTTCTTTGGAAGTATTTAATCATCTGATACAGCCAGTTCATTGGCTATGACGAGGGAATTACTCTAATTAAAACATCTGTGGTTAAATTATTGTATGGTTTATCGTTAGATAATTTTAGAAGAGGTTTTCATGCAGGATGAAAGGCAGGAGGAGACTTAACATCATTACAATACGGAAATTTGGATTTGGAGGGTTTATGTTAATATGGCAGGCATAAAAATACCTAACAACGTGCATTTTCTGATTATGTACATAGAAGAATTGTACTTGTTATGTTATTGAAACTCTTTTAACAATACTATTATATATAATATATATATATACTTTTTATATTTCACACCGAAGCTTAAACTTCATTAATGAAAAGAAATAAACATTACATATATAAAATTTGCTTTGCACAAATAGTATATTAGCTTTCAGGAAGATTATCTTTTTTTTTGTGTTTGGTAGTGGAAGGTCAGCTTTGGTTCAAACTTTTACATTGCAGTGGGACTCCAAGAAGATTACACAACAACAAATACACTAAACATACAAAGGTATGACATATTCTTAAGACAATGAAGTGTATACCAACTTAAATCTACAATACATGAAACAAAATACTGGAATGAAACTAAGACCTCCAATAACGTGATCTCAAAAATAAACAGCTGTTTAGAGTATCTTCAACATCAAAGTTATGAAAAAGGACGATCACACAAAACGAATATTTCTTACAAAAGTGTCGGGTAGGAAATGTCCATCTCATCTTTATAAAATGGCAGGACTGCGAGTATAACTGGAAGCAGAAAATAGGAATTCTTTCGACAAAAGAGTACAAATGACAAGAACTATTTTTTGGGAATGACTCCACAATTCCCATTCTTGTAAAGGAATGCAGACATGTATATTACCATTCCAATTCTTTAAGGGAAAATGTGTTCTTTGGATTCATTCTCACACTTTAAATGTGACTGGGTATTTGGGATTCATTCATTTTCAGAGAAGTCACTCATTTCGTGTAATTTATTAAACAAATATGTCAATGGTCACTCCTTTAAGGAGAAATGAATTATAGGGTCTTTCAGATGTAACACCCTGATCGGATGATGGTTGCAGCACATTGTTCACATCTTCACTTTGCCTACTGTCCTTGATGCTTGCATAAAGATTTCTTGCTTTAGAAAGCCCCATACGAAGAAGTCACAAGGGTTTATATAGGGACCCATGGGCAGCCACTGTAAGACACCATTGAAGAAAATCGGGACAGCGACTGGAGTTGACGTGGCCATTAAAATGACAGTGCAAAAAAGTGGGAACTTCTTCTGTGGTGTGGGGTCTGGCTCAGTCCTATTGAAACCACTGAACACATTGGAACAGATTTCTGTTGCAAGGCTGGCAGAAAAAAATCACCCTACATTTCCTGGTAACTTTCAGAATTAACTTAACCATCAAAGAAGAATAGCCCGATCAGTCCTCTCTTGGATACGGCATACCATACCAACACATTTTTTGGGTGCAAAGACGACTCGGTTTTATGTGGGTTTTCCAAAGCCCAAAAATGAACATTCTGTTTGTTAACTTCTTCTGTCACGTGAAAATAAGCTTTGTCGCTGCACCAAAAGTTATTCAGGACATCGGGACTCCAAAAACCAGATGATGATATTCCTTGCTTTTTTTGTTTAACAGGCAACTTACTATCCGCCATTGTTGCTGCTTTTCCTAACGATGCCACATCAAAATATGTGACAAAAAAAATTTTGAACGATTTTCTTTTGAAAACTATACATTTTGCTTGTGGGCTGAAAACTACATTAATTATGTATTTTTGTTATCAGGGCATTACACCTGAAAGACCCTGTATTATTCCCATTCATAGGGTAATCTAGTCATTTGTTTCATCCCCACTGTACACCTCTGCGAAAGAATCTTTGGCATATATTACGATTTGTCATTGTTTGTTAGTTTGATATGTAAAAGCATTTGGTGGGCTTTTTAGAACATCAAATTTATGTCTTAACACTATTTCTAATTATGCAATATAAATGTATTACATAGTTGTTCGTCCATTTTTTTTTTTATGGTGCTAGGGCAGCTAAGGATATGTTGTGCAAGGATCTACAGTTTTCTGACGAATTCAAACTTCCTCTCCCTAGGAAATTAAAAGCTGGATTGTATATCTGTAGGGAAGAAAAAGCTGCAAGTGCAGGGTGCTTACCGAAATAAAAACCCCGGATTCTTTCTACGATAACCAAACACACCACCATGATGCCACAGGGCCTAGTTGTTCGTTAAAGTGACAAATTCTCATAGTAAGGAAGCATAACACTGATTGATTTCAGTAAAAGATAGGCTAATAAACTTGAAATCTATTACCTGTATATATATATATATATATAGCAAACTTCAATTTCAATTCATTTTAAGCAGGTCTTTCTGTGCTTTATAGTGCAAGGACAAGCTAAGGTCTTGTGCTGGAATCCACAGTTTTCTGGGGAATCCAGACTTTTGCTTCGGAAACTAAACCTATGACGGTGTTTCCACTCACCTAGCAGAAGGAAATTCCTTGATTTTTTCGAGTCCCACCCCCCAAAGTTTTCAAGCAAAATTTCCCAACTAATCACAAACAAAACTTTGAACTGAACTTTAGTATCATAGAAAAAAATTTCATGTTCGCATAAAATTTAGCTATTCAGAACACATTGGGAAGGTGTTTCCTCCCTTTTTAGGTTTGACTAAAACCCCTCCTCTGCACTTTAGCGTCACTCTTCAAATTTCCTGATAATTCCAGGTTTTATAAGAACCCTGCTAAGAATATGGAATGGTAGGGAGAAAACGATATGTTCAGTAGGTAAACAAAAAAATTTTCAGTACCAGTGATATCTAGATACTGATTTTCCGCATGGTACATGATGGTATATACCCCAAGTACATGCTCATAATCCTTTTGCGGTACAAGTACAGCTACAACATTTGATATTTTAATACTACAGTAATGATAAAATGAACATGAATGAGTTGAGCAAATATATATGTCAAAAATCACCATACAAAATTGTTTAAAGTACATTAAATACACAGAAAAAAAAAGGGTTTACAGGATTCATTAACGTAACGATCTTTTTCTAACGAATTAAAATTAACACAAAATTACACGATCAGGATGTTAGAAACGAGGAACCGGGTTACCACAATTTATCTAACAATAAAAATGATTAAAACAAATGCTAGTGAAACAGTATACATTTTAAGCGAAGTAATAAAAATAAAATTTGTAGTTTCATATCCCATGGCAGTGTGATGCCTCATCTGGGACAGAACGATGTAACATGACCTTCAAACAACGATACATTTGCATATAACAATGCTTGGAATGGAATTAAGCTTGGCTTGGCAAGCTCTATCAATAAAATATTTTAACCAACAACATAATTATTTTCCATTTTCAGTGTCGACAGGGCAATAACAGCTGCAAATATGATATTAACATCACCGATATCATAGTTCTGACGCTAATATCAATTGTTTTTTAACTTGGGTGCTTGTAGCTATCTATTGAAGTTTATCATCAATGTCATAAAGTTGCCTTGTCTATAATATAATTATTCCAGTTTTTCCAGTTGTGCGTTATAGCAAACCATAATGTATTGTGGCTGGTGAATCGGTTAATATTCAAATTATGAAGCGTTACCGATCACATACATGAACGTAACTATAATGTCATTAGGTTAATTAAATCTCATTAGCATTTTAAGTGATTTCAAACACCTGACAGACTAAAATAAACAATTTTAACCTTTTCGACTGTTTTTGGACGTAACAGAAGTGGGAGATGACGGAATAAACAAGAACTTCATCCCCAATGACCAGAAACGAATTGATTTCTCCCTTAATTAAAATAAATTTGCTGCCATGTTAAACAGTTTATGACATCGAACTCTTACACAATGCCATAGGTTTGAAAAATGGCAAGGTGTATAAAATGGAATGCTTCGTTCGTATGTATTGCGCACCATGCATCAATATGAGTCGTACCTCTTTGCTCGGACGTACATAAGGCAACAGACGAAGGCAATAATCATGAACAGCACACCTGCAGCTGTTGAACCCCATAACCCAGCCTTGACATCAAACAATTCCTCGATACCAGGAGCCAAGGTCGGTGCTAGTGTAGGACGTTCCCTGTCAATTAAGAAGGGAAAATAGCAGTTCCAGAATTCGCTCTCTCGTTCCCTGTAGCCATGAATCATTTCCACCGAGACGTTAGTCGTGTTCAGATTCAGAAACCAGAAATTTTCTTTCGTAGCTGGTTCCCAATAGATGGTGTTTAGGACTCTGGTGGGTGTAGGATTCCTACAATCATAGATCAATAAAATTAACATACGAATAATGAAACAGCTCTGCAGAATTAAAGACAACACTTTACTCATTGAAGACAAATTTTAGGAGAAAACACATAGTGGAGGCAAGGAAATGAGACGAGAGATGTAGTAGGGCTGACAACATGTCTATTTTCAGAAGAGAGAGATCACATGATTATTACACAGGGAATGAGTGACAATGAATGAACCAGTGTTAAATGACGTAATTCAATGTCAAATGAAGTAATTTTGTGACAGTTCACATTTCAAATGCATTATGCAGGGTCCCCACACACCTTGGGGGGAAAAAATTCCCTAACCAGCCACAAACAAAACTGAACTTTGGTTTCAGGGAAAATAGCTTCATGTCTGCACGAAATTCAGCTATTCAGAAGTTAGGAATATTATCACTGACTTTTCCAGGTTTTCCCTCGCATTCCCAACAGAATTCCCTAATCAATCGCGAACAAAACTGTGAATTAAACTTTGGTCTCAGGGAAAATAGCTTCATATTTGCGTGAAATTTAGCTATTCAGAAGTTAGGAATATTATCCAGCTTTTTCCTTCACATTCCCAACAAAATTGCCTAACCAACTGCAAACAAAACTGTGAACTGAACTTTTGTCCCAGGGAAATTAGCTTCTTGTCTGCATGCAATTTAGCTATTCAGAAGTTAGGAATATTATCCCTAACTTTTCCAAGTTCGACCAAAAAACTCCCTTTTCCCTGATTATTAGAGATGACTTCAAATTCCCCGACAATTCCAGGTTCTCCAGGGAATTAGAGATATGCAAAATCGGTCATTGACCGAATCAGTGTGATGATTTCGCTGGCTCTTGTAGATGGGCAGAATTGTTCGCTGATTAGGTCAATGAACAACTTCGCCCATCTCCGGTGAGGGAACCTCATTATGTTAACATCTCTGAACGAAATCGAGTGATTAGGTCAATAAATGATTTTGTCCATCTCTAGTGAAGGAACCCCAATTATGGTAACATCTCTGAACGAAATCGAGTGATTAGGTCAATAAATGATTTTGTCCATCTCTAGTGAAGGAACCCCAATTATGGTAACATCTCTGAACAACATCGAGTGATTAGGCCAATGAATGATTTTGCCCATCTCTAGTGAAGGAACCCCATTGTGTCAACATCTCTGAACGAAATCGAGTGATTAGGCCAATAAATAATTTTGCCCATCTCTAGTGAGGGAACCCAATTATGTTAACATCTTTGGGCAAAATCAAGACACAATATAAGTCATAAAAACAATAAACAAATGAAGGGTTACGGATGAAAATAAAGTACATTTAAAATGAAAATGTTTACAAATCAGGAGATTTGACAGTAATACGACGTAGTTCCTTTAGGGTGAAATTTTGTATTTTTACACATTTTTTGTTCCAAGACCGCACTAAAGGGTATTTTAGATGGGGCTAACAAAGATATAAGGGAACTCCATACAATAAATTTATACACAGTTAAGCTTAAAGGGAATAAATTGAAGCTCGGTAATCACAAAGAAGAACATCATAACGATCGGGGAAAATTAATTAACTAGCGATCATCATTACTAGAAAACAATAGTAGTCTGTCTTTTAAAATAGAAAGATACACAATAAGATGCATAATAATAACATACCCAAATTTGGCAAAATTTGCCCATGCTTCGATCATAAATCGGCTCATGTCTCTGTCAGCTTCAGTCCAACGAGCGGCTTTTAAGTTCAATCTGCGAGGGAAATATACTGGACTCAAGAATGGTGCCCCAGTCAATAGTAAATAATCAGTTTCTGAAGTGACACCTTAAAAAAAAAATTAGGGAAGTGAAGAATCATAAAAATATTATTTACACGTTTAACTGTAATTTATCTCTATGACATTAAACATACATGTTTTTCTAAGATCTATGTGGACTTTCGAGTTAGTTATTGGTTACTATAGTATGTGGGCAGCAAAGGTCACATCCTGCACTAAATAGATTTTGGAACTACAACCATGTTTCCCCTCTCACAAATTAGACCCTAATCATTACTATTTAGTTAGTTTAATTACTAGTTAGTTACATGGCAAGCTTATTTTATTTATAGATTTAGACATCGGCAACGTACAAATAGCCAAGATACCGATACTTTAACACAACACTCAAACTACCAATACTTTTACGTATAACTAACCTTAGTGGAATTTAAGCATAGGCACATAAGCTTAAATGTGATGGTTACAATATGACTGCAGTGATAAGGTACAAACTGGCATGTCTTCCTGATTTGTGAAAGTAATAAGGTTTGAATTCAAACATCTAATACAGGGAATGATAAATACCATCAATTCCTTCACATCCCTTGTTGCAATATAAAATAATAAATATCACGATATTCGAAATGAGGGAGAATACAAAAATATGCTTTGATAATCCCTAGATAATGTGAGTTATGTGAATTTATCAAAGTATATTTTTGTATTTAAATATAAATCTATAATTTACATTATTTGGGGTTAACAAACTTAAAACTGTTTTGAGAATTAAATTATTCACAGTTTGTGGTTACTTATTTTAAAAGTACAATACATTTACCTTGCCATGTCTGAAATGGACGATATCCTTCAAAAGTATAATTTGTAACATACATATAGGTGGGAATCCCTTTGTCAACAAGGAGTTTTCCCATTTTGTACAAAGGTGCCTTGTAATAGCGGTCCGTCAATAACTAGAAATAGAAAAGAACCATATTTTAATAGCGAAAGAATTCTACATTATCAAAAGTGATCAACTTTCTTCTTTAATAACTTTATTTTATGTTCTAGTAACCAGTAGGCTCATATTGGTTTTGATAGCTTACTTAGTGCAAGCAATTTTTGGCAGCAATAGCTTATTTATTGATACTTCAGCAGCAAGGTTTATTGCGAGGATAACTTCTCACTATTGCAAGAAATGTTCTCGTAAGCTGTATAAATTCAAATATCATGTTAGAAATGTTCAAAAGTAACATTTCTAACATGATATTTGAATTTATGCAGCTTACCAGAACATTTCTTGCAATAGTGAGAAGTTGTCTTTTCATCCTTTAATGACACCATCTACCACCGATTTGGGTATGTTTAGTTTGGTTGTAAAGTCATACATTGAAACATCGCTAATGTGGCATACAATGACTAACCTATATCATAATTCTGTACATTTACTTCCATGTGGAGTAGACTGGCATAAAAAAAAAAAAAGTGCTACTACTAATGAATGATTCAGGTATCATAATTTGAACTTTCGATGTCACGGCACAAGTTCATTTGTATTTGTGAGTAATAATTTAAATGCGGGTCTGAATAATTTGACAAATAGAGAGTATAAATATGCTTTTTAATAATTAGGCTAATGCATGTAGGAGAATTACGGTAAGATTTATGGTTAGCCTGTTCGTAAAACATGCAGCATTATACAATACTGGTCAGACATTTTGCAAAAATCTTTGTTTTACAACATTAAGGACAGCTGCGCCAGCATCTACAGCTTTTCAAAGAATCTGAACCCCTTTTGCCCGGGAAATTAAACCCTGCACTGAGGATGTGTAAAAAAAAAAAAAAAGTGGGGGGGAAGTAAGTACTGAGTACTTACTTGCAGGAATCAAATTTAGTTTATTTGCAAGGCAGTCAAATGTATTTCCACTACATCACTGCAGGGCAATTTGTAAAAAGACCCGACATGCAATAGCGAAATTGAGAAATGTTTGGTCATGTCTTACGACGAAGAACAGTTTAGGTTGCCTTGTGTGGGGACTTGTCATTTTTAGAAAAACCCAAATTGCTATCATCTAAGGAACCAAACCCTAGACAACAATGGGTAGAAAAAAAGGCATGTATTCTATGGTACCAATGGAATGTAACTCGAGTTAATGGCCCGATAAACAAATAGGCACCCTCTAAGTCAGCGGTCGCCAACCTTTCGGACCTCACGGACCACTAAATTCATAATTTTAAATCCCGCGGACCACATTTCGTGAATTTAGTGCAATATAAAGGCGAAAATTGTCATTCAGAATATGAGAATTTCTTAGAATATTATTTTTGTTTTATTATTAATAAAACATTAAAAATGCAAATAATGTCCAGATTTTTCTGCGGACCACCGGTTGGCGACCACTACTCTAAGCAATCGCAGGGGGAATCAAGAAATGATAAACATTTCCGTAATAGGGAGGTATTCAGTAAAAAAAATCCATGTATTTTTTACAAAAACCTGATTTTCCAATTATTATGTGCCATATATATATTTAATGTTTATAGTCATCTAAATATTTTGTGACAGACATGACACATCACATGTGCTTGTATAATAGATAATCAAAATATCATTATGAGATTCAGTGGTTTTCAAAAAGCATGTTGCGAAATATACTAAGTTCGTCAAGAGTGTTAAATTTCGTAAAAAGTTTGAAGAAAAAAATCCCTATTTTTTAATGTATGGAAATTGCATGATATAACTGATGCCTTACAATTGAGTAGAATCCAGTTTAATAAACGCAGTAATAATAGTCGTGACCATCAAGATTTTGTATCAGTTTGAAAAATTCAATATATTTAAACATTGGAGATATAAGCATTACGATATGGTTAATCAAGGGGGCAAGTATCTTAGTATGACATATGATGACTAATTTCCATAATGAAATGGGGAAGAAATACGCTCACACTCTACATAGCTTTGTCAGTTTAAAACATTTAAAAAGAAAAGTTGCCATGGAAGGAGCTAAAAAATATGTACAACACACTGACAAAAAAAAACCCACTCACATCAATGTATCCTTGTCTTAATAAAGTTTCATTCTTTAGCCCAATGGATGGCAAATACATGAATGAGATGGCATCAAAGATTCCGTCAGCATTTATGGTATAATTATACATGCGCATAAAATCGACAATTTTTCTCTTGAACACATTTTCGTCGATTCGATAATTCTGTTTGAACGATGAATCACCAACTGCAAACAAAAGTGAAAAAAAAAACCATTCTTTTTAACAACACACAATCATTTTATTATAATGATACAAATTTTTAGAATGGTGCCACTAGGGGTTCACTGAAAATGATTAGAAATCTTATGTAGTAAGACTGCACTATGAGTAATCTGGGTGAGGACTAATGGCTGTGAGCTTCAGATGATCTGAACCTGGATACAGTGACACACAACCATGAGTCGAACCTGGCTTCGTTTGCATTTTACAGGACAAGGTCAACATAGGTGCTGGGACCCACAGTGCGTTCAGGAATCTAAACCTCTGATGCCAAGAGAACCATACTCAGGACAACGGTGGGCACAAACTCGGGATGCAATCCAGGATACCACTGGGAGTTAATGGCATGATAGATGACTGTATCGACACTGTAGTTGGCCTACATTTTCCCCAACAAATACAAACTGCTTAGGGAAACAACCCCCAAACTACAATGAGCAGTATGTCTTTAAGTATTTTTTGTGGCATTGCTGGAAGTTAAATCTGGATTAACAGGATGCTAGGTGAGCATGTTACCATCGTGCGATTGTAGGACAACTAATCTAGGTGGCAGTGGTCACAGCTATTTTGAGGTACCATTAAGAAATATAGAAAATTTTCTCCTACAGTTAAAAATAAAAACGAAACGATGTACCATAAAAACTGTTTTGTCACTGTGCAATTTCTATTGAAACTGTAGCTAAATAGAAGTTTCACTAACAGATCCAAAAATTTTTACCTATGATTGTTGAACCTTCATCTTTACTGACACCAGCCATATACGAAAACCCGTATTTAAACGGAACACGATCTTCAAGCATTTGTGTTGGAGATTTGGCGAGGAACATAGTATTGGAACGAGTGAAGTTATCTACTACCGGTCCCCATGGAAGCCAACCAATACGAGGCTGAGTACAAAAGAAAAAGAAAGGCTTAATACATTACCAGTAGTAAAAAAAAAGTTCACTCATTCATTTGGTTGTATTTTTATGACAAAAGGATAGTAAGGGTCATTCTTCACTGCATAAGGCAGTTCACTTATTTAGTTTTAAGTAAAACTATTCAGACTGACGGAAACCCACACCATTGAATATAATGTCGTAATATGAGTAATGCAACTAGAGGGCTTAGCTCCTTTTTTTTTACATTGTTCCTTACTAGAAAAATGAGAGTTACAAATAAGTGCTAGAAAAATGAGAGTTACAAATAAGTGCTAGGAAAATGAGAGTTACAAATAAGTGCTATTTGCTGAGCACTAGAGATTGTTGGCTATAGACCCACCAATTTGTGACTAGTAATGCCGATGAACAAGGGGCAGGTTTAGATATTAGATTCATACCTACATTATTCTCGGATTACAACTATTTTGTTTGTCCTCCAGGCACGAGGACAGCCAAGGTCATGCTGTAGCAGGACACACAGTTTTCCGAAAAATCAAACCCAGTGATCATGGTGGGTAGAAAAAGTGGCACATGTCCTAGGATAGCATTGGGAGTTAAATTTGCGTTAATGGCACAGTATAAGAGTGAATTACCATAACGACACAGTGGACCTATGTTTTCCCCAGAAATTTGAACATCTTAAGGCCCAGGAAGCCAAGTCCAAGACCACAGAAACAGCTGTTAGTCAGTACTTTTTTTTTTCATTTCCTTGGAAGCCAAGCTTGGATTAAAAGCGTGGTAGAAAGTATTGCCACTGCGCCACCTAAGGACCCTACTATATGACTTATAAAAAGTCAGAGAAAAGAAAAGACGCCACATCTCAATCCAGCAACTTTAAGGTTTATGTTCTTCATTTTGATGCCCATGGGTCAAAGAACTCAAGTTGACTGATTGGCTGAATTTTTATGGCACAACGGACATTTTGTGCCAAACAGGGTAGAGAACTCAAATCTGCGCCAAAATATGTAAGCATACAAACTTAATTTCCTTAATGAAAATCGTATTAACGAAACAGTTCACTAAAACGTTCTATTGTTTATAAAACTTGAATGATATATAAATTATGAAAATGCAATTAAAAAAAAAAATGGTGGTCGAAGGAGAGAAAGACCATTACCTTCAACTCTAAAATCTTAATTTCGTTATTACTTCGTTTTCCAACACATTCTACAAGCCTATCAGAGTTTTCTGTTATGCATCCCAAAGCTTCGCCCAAAATCCTGCTTGTGTTGTACATAAAGAGAGGATCAACTTTTACGGCCCAATCAGCAACAGGAACACCATTATGCGCTATGACCCTTTTTATCATGTCTAGAAAAACACAATCAGACAGTCAATGCACAAAATAATCATAAATAAAATTGGCAATTTTATGTAGATTCAAACAATAGTTACATATTGCTCATGTTTTATGGCACAAGGGCAGCAAGGATCATGCTGTGCTGGGACTTGCAGTTTTTCAAGGAATTCGAGCCCCTGTTGCTAAAGGAACCAAATGCAAGAATATGGTGAGAAGAAAAATGGCAAGCATTTTACAGCACCATCGGAATAAAAACAGGTTAATGGCACAATAACCATTAAACCACCACACAGATTCACAGCTGTTGCGTTTTACGTAGAACTTGGGTTTGGGACTTTTAAACAACTGCTTCAGACATTAACCATGCGAGTTAATGATTTGCTCAAATAAATTTGTTAGGTGGCTAGCTAGCACCTGAAGGAGATTTATAGAAATAGTAGATACACACAAAGAAGCTGGTATGAAAAATAAGCAGCATCTCTTCGGTCTATTAAAAAATATTGTTTGAAAACAAGTTACATGACAAACAGTAAATTTTGTTAACCACCACGAAAATGTGTTCTACCAATGTCAATATACACGAGTGGCTGATGCTCTTTTTGTAAAAGTACAAAAAACAAAGGGGGGGAGTATTCTGTTTAAAGAAACACTCGAAGTGCATATATGCATGCAAGTTGTGCATGGTGCTGGTTTAAACACCTGTGTGCTATATTAATATTTAATGATTTGATGGCAAAGATGTGCAAATAATTTTGTTAATTCACATTATAAATCGATGAATAAATGGCATTACCCCACTTTTAAAGTTAAGAATTCATAGCACTTAGACTGTATGTAACACTATTACGGAAAGGTTTGATCCATAACATGGGTTTCTAATTACACTCCATTGTGCACGTAATTCTATGACCTTGTATGGTACTAATCTGCACAGAATTCCATCTTCAAGGAACATGTACTTATACTTAATAATTTTCAATACCCACATATAAGCTCCAGCTAGAGCTTTTTTTAGGTATAGGTGAAAAAAATGTACTTAGCGATAAGTAAGGTCAGGTCCAGATTTATGGTGTGAGGCACCCTGAGAACAGTATTTTTTTTTCTACCCTCCACAGTATATATATACAGAGTGGCTCAGCACCAGGCTTACAAACTTCAAGGGGTCATAGTACTCATCAAGGTGAACGATATTTGTCATAGAACCTAAGGTTGCAAACCACCCACAGCACCAGTTCTAAAACCGTCCAGCATTCACAAATATTTACAAATAGTGCGTGAAGAGCGCCAGATACTACTCAGGTCAGCTGATCAAGTGCATAGCTGATTAGGACAACGCATGTTGCGCTTCTCATGCACTGGCGCTGTGGGTGGTTTGCGACCTTAGGTTCTATGACAATTATCGTTCACCTTGATGAGTACTATGACCCCTTGAAGTTTGTAACCCTGGTGCTGAGACGCCCTGTAAATATACACACACAATATACATATATATACAGTGCGTTTGGTATTTTAGTGGACACCTGATATTTTTACGTAAATGCTAAAAAAAATACAAAAACTGCGAATTGGCTTTTGAAGAATGCCGAGACACCATAATGTCTTGTAGAAAAATAAATTTTATATAAATATATCGTCACATAAATGGGGAAAATGCAAATTTATATAACAAATGTTGTTTGTTAATTTAAGGGACACTATCATTCCTGACTAACAGATGGCAGTGCAGGCGCTAAAAAATTTGCATATTGTATTCTTTCGATGCGTAGGTTCGTATAAATACCCGTGTGAACAGGTTTATGCGAAAACCTCGTTTGTAGTCATGTCAGAAAGGAAAATACTTACGGATTTCGAGAAAGAGGAAATTGTGGCTTTTAAATGAAATGGAAAATCCATTTTCAAAATTTGTCAGCTTATTCAGGGTCCAAGGAGTGCTATAGGGGCCTTTTCAAAAAGAAACCCCAAAAGGATCCACCCAAAAAGCGGGGAGCGAAGCCAAAACTGAGTAAAAGAGATAAGCGGAACATTAATAGAGAGGCCAGTAACACAGGAAAGTCTGCTGCAAAAGTCCGAAACGACCTTAGTTAGCTCCTAGTTAAACGTTGGATAGTATGGAATGTGCTCTCTAATTCCAAAAATTTATCTTTTCGGAAAAAAAAAGGCAAACCACTTCTCACCCAAGTTCACAAACAGGAACACTTAAACTAGGCTCGACGACTCATGAAGTGGAACGATAAATGGTTGCAGGTACTTTTCACGGAGGAAAAGAAATTCAACTTAGATGGTCCGGATGCTTTTCAACATTATTGGCACGATTTACGGAAAGCGCCGCAATACTTTTCTTGTAGAGTTCAAGGAGGAGAGTCGGTGACCATTTGTAGTGTCTTTGGCTACAACGGTACTACGCCTGGAGCTTTCATCGGCAGTCGTATGAATTCCACCTGCTATCAAGAACTTTTGAATGAATATGCCCTCCCATATGCCTCAGAAATATGTGGGGAAAACTGGATTTTGCAACAGGACAACGCACCGTGCCATGCATCTATCTCCACCAAAAGATGGATAAATTCAAAAAAGTTTAAAAGTATGATTTGGTCGACACGTAGTCCTGATTTAAATCCTATCAAAAACGTATGGGATTATATTGTTCGTCAAATATATGCAAATGGGAAGCAATTCACGTCGGTTAATGCCTTAAAGGACGCTATTGTGGAAACTTGGTATCAAATCGATCCTAAGTATTTACAAACATTGATAGAATCAATGGATTCACGTGTCTTTAAAGTTATACGCAAAAACGGAGGATATCTCGCGTATTAATGTACATAAAACACTCCAATTTCAGTAAGTGTCCATTAAATTTTCAAACAAGATTGAAAGCCTCATCTTGATTTTGTTACATTTATGAATGATTTAATAAAGATTATTAATCTTCCACTTTGCAGAATACTGTTTTATTGTAGTATCTTTATTTTCATTTTCAAATTTGGCATTATTTCTCACGATAGTGCACTGTTATCAAGTGTCCACTAAAATACCAAACGCACTGTACATATATATATTATAAATACGCATCTGTTAAGGAAGGTTTTACTCTGCATACATGTCCCTATATATAAATATCAGGGTTTGTCGAAGTTGTTTATGGAAGAATAGCATGTTCTACCCAGATCTCGAAGTTATCAGCCAAAGAAAACGTTTTATAGAAAAAATTCTTCCTAGATAAACACTGAAGCCTTTGAACGTGCCTTTAAACATGAAGTTATTTCGTATTCGGCCAATGAGCAGAAGGTCATAGTGAGAAGTTTCACATTCGCTTCTCCCAATGTGATTAATAATCAAGGAGTACTAAAGCGAATACCTTATATACATTATTATCAAATCAAATTTTATTCAGACGTTTCAAAAATTTTTACATAAAGTGATAATTATTTACAATTTATCAGCTAATTACATTACATGATGAAATAACAATATTTTTATGAACATATTTATTTAATGATAAATTTTTTTACTGAATATACGGGCAGAAGTGGGGGGGGGACACAGATAAGTGGAGTTTTACAGTAGATACAATTGCTGTCAAAAAAAGTCTGCCATCTTTTAAAACTCTGTATCTCTAAACATCAGGCAACATAAGCACTTGGTCAATTATAAATCCAGACCTGAGTAAGGCTAGTGTTTAAAAAAAAAAAAAAGTGTGGAATTTATGAGAGTGAAAGTGATGAGCTTACCGAAGAAAGCAGAATCCATAAGCAGCTGCAAGAGAAGAAGCGGTGCATGTAAGATGAGTATCAACACAAAATATGCAACGAACACAAAAGCAAAGCAAAGGCATTGTGCTCACTGTTTAAGAAAATACCCCAAAACTAAAACTCTGCAGAATGAAAAGTTGCCACTGCAATAACGACGGCTTCTCAACTAATTATTTACCTCTTGATGCTGGTGACATCGCTAGCAGTGTGGAGCTAGCTGCACCAGCGTCAAATCCAAACAATGTGATGCTTTCTGGATCGCCATCGAATGAGGCAATATTTTCATAAACCCATTTCAAGGCAAGCTGTTGATCCAGAACACCATAATTACCAACAGAGGTTTCATCCGATGTGGACAGAAATCCTACAGTGAAGTATACACACATCAGATTAATAGAAATTAATTAAAAACATTTTTTAATCATTCAATTAACATTCATTAGCACCCATTAAAATTTAAATATGATAAAGGAAATGCACATGCTTAAAAGTCTTCGAGTTTAACCACCATGAGATGATGGAATTCCATATACAGCAAAACCCTACTTAACGGACACCCATAAGATATGGTAAGATAAAAGTTTCTAGAGGAACTTCGTTCGCAAAAATATCCATCCCTTACGAACAAATTTTTCTGTCCAGTGACTGTATGCTAATGAGGAGTTTTATTGTATATCCTTCAAGTTTAACAACAAAAATTTAGTTAAAAATACGATTAATGACATATTGGAAATTACAACACATGAATGTCTTGAAATGATATTGAGTTTTTCATTGTTTTGTATGCAAATTTAAACTTATTTATCAACAATTTTAAACTCATGTCTAAAATTGAGGTTACACTCAACGTTATTTCAATGGGAGAGGCAAAAATTTGTTTGTTTGTTTTTTGGTTTTACGGCTCAAAGACTACAGTGGTCATGCTGCGCCGGGACCTACTGTTTTCCGAGGAATCCGAACCTCTTAAGGCCTAGGGAACCAAACCCCGGACTACAGTGAGCAGTGCGATCTTTATGAGATCTCTGAGTAAGCGTTCTTTTTGCACTGCTGGGAGTCGAACCCGGATTAGCCGCGCAATAGGAGAACGCGTTACCACACTGCGCCACCGCAGGGCAGGCAAAAATTTAACTCCGTATCACTCGATGTTCTTTATTTATAAAAAAAATAATTTCACAGAAAATTAAAGAATACAATTTTTTTTTTGTTTCAGCAATACTAATATATTTAGTTTAAATCCCGACAACATTCATTTAATATTTTCTATAATTAGGTTAATTTTAGCCAGTTGTCGAATCGGGAAATAAATAGTACGGGTATGGGTCAGTGTTGTTCGAGGCTTGCGGTCCAGTATAATTCCTAACAGAACCCCTAACACAATTGCAAATTCTATCGATCTTAGCGCTAGATCAAGTGGAATTTGGTTAGATTTAGTTGTTTTTACTAATTTTTATCACTTCTGATGTATGTTCACCTCAACCGGGGTTAGAAAGTTTTTGCCAATTAAAATCAATAAACAATACTATGAATGCTTAAAATGTAATTGATATTATTATTTGTAAGAAATCAATTGTCAAAGTTTTAATGACGAGTTTACAGATTTGCTAAAAAATTTAAACACAAGTTTACATTTTCAAAAATGTAGTGTGTTTTATGGTGCAAGGTCAATTAAGGTTTGCTTGTGTTTTATGGTACAAGGACAACCAATGTTTGCCTGTTTTATGGTGCAAGGACAGCAAACGTTTGCTTACGTTTTATGGCACAAGGACAACAAAGGTTTGCTTATGTTTTATGGTACAAGGATAACCACCGTTTGCTTGTGTTTTATGATACAAGAACAACTAAGCTTTGCTTGTGTTTTATGGCACAAGGACAACTAATGTTTGCTTGTGCTTTATGGTGCAAGGACAACTAAGATTTGCTTGTGTTTTATGGCACAAGAATAGCTATAATCATGTTGTACCAGGACTTACAATTAATTTTCTGCAGAATCTGAATTTTTTTTACCTCAGGGAATCTATCCCTGAACATCAGATCCATAGAAAAACGAACTAGCAAGTGTCGAATACCACCTGGAATCAAACCTGGATTTTTCGTATGGTAGCCAAATACATTACCACTATATTACCACAGGGCAACAGCTAATATTATGCTGCATTCGGATCCAGTTTTCACAAGACTGTGGTCTGTCCCTTTGTTGTCTTAGTGCACCCATTCTTCAACTGTGGTCTGCGGACCCGCACCAAGGGGTCCACAAGATCCTCTCAGTATTCCACGAAGGTTCGTAAGAATACTAAGAAAAGCGCATTTTCTCGTTAATGCTCAGAATTTCGTTAATGGCAAAAATGAGCAACGAAATACTAGAAATAAATATGTATGATGTAAATTCCGGGCTTTAAACTTTTGAGTTTATTTTTGGAGGTCTGTGTGGGTGAGTGATATCTGAAGGGGGTCTGCGGTCTTGGAAAGTTAAAGAACTGCTGGTCTAGTGCTTCTCAGAACTACGGTGAGCAGCAAAAATGACACGTGTTCTATGGTATCAGAATGGAACCAATGAAAATGGACGTGATTACTTACCTAGATGCCCGAGACGATAATTGAAAGTGACAACAACCACTTCCTGGGTAGCAGCTAACACATGGCCAGGAAATAAATTGGAGCTCCCATGGTCAAAATTGCCGCCATGAATATACATCATAACTGGATACTTTGGGTCAGGAATTCGAACTTTCTAAGAAAATTCCATTAAACACATCAACGACGAAGAATATATACGGTAAACTCCTAATTACTCATGCTTTAATTTTTAAAAAGCAAGCATATGTGGTTCAGTATAAAAAATAATGTAATTGCACAGTACGAGAGATTACCAATTAGTCCTGTCACAGACATTTAAGTTAAAAATATCGTACACACATAAAATTTTAATCTTGCTTGTATATTTAATATTGCTTGTGTACTTAATTATTTATATTGATTATTACAATTATTTATATTAATTTAAACTATTGTATATTTGATATTGGTCGTATATAAAAACTTTATTTTGTTTCAATCTTTGATGCCATTTCAAACTACAGTTTACTGACATAGTTTGAAAAGACCTGTGAAGATCAAAAGTGTGGAGAATCATATTTAACACTTTGATAGGTAACTAAATGCGCTTCCACATAATGCACAATAGACTGTAGGCCTTTCAACATCAGGAGTCAGTGCGGTGGTCGTTCTTACGACATCTGAACAAAAACTATTCCCAAGGCCTTAGGTTTTACTATATCGTCATCTTAATTATACTCCACTTATTGTTGTTTTTGAGATTTTTTTGACTGAAAAAAAAAAGAAAAAGTAACATTTAGATGGTATTTTTTTTTTGGCATAGAAATTGATTTTGTTTATGATTCTCCTGTAAAATTTAGTCATTTGGAGTTACAAGGTTTTATAATTAGGCCAAAGATATGCATACACGCTTGTAGTAATATTCCATCTACACCCTACGACATCTATTACTTAAAGTTAAGGATCGCGTCCCTGAGGAGGAAAAATCTGGTGCTATTTACCAAATACCGTGTGGAGACTGTGACAAGGTGTATGTTGGACAGACGGGAAGATCGATACGTCTACGAGGGAAGGAGCATATGCGTGCGGTAGCTAGGGGAGACAATTCAAACCAGTTGGCTGAACATGTCTTCAGGGAGGGTCACGAACCAGATTGGCATTCGATGAAAGTATTACATCAGAATGTGACGAATCTGGGGAGTAGACTTTTTCTGGAATCATGGGAAACCTACGGTTTGAGGAGTCGTGCAATAAACATCGCAAAACCTCTACCAGAACCTTACAGGATTTTTGCAAAACCTCGAGTTGGGGATGTTCATCTAACGTCGTCGGGTGCAGCAGTTTCCTCACCTGGAGCTATTCTGTGCCAAATGATGTCAGATGGGGATTCCCAACATGCGGGTATATAAGCTTAGGACTTTCACGAACTCTTCATTCTGCCTTCACTTGACAAAGGGAGCAGTTGGCTCCCGAAACGTCGTGTTTTTAAACCTTATGCCAGTGTCGAAATAACTGTCTGTTACAGCCTATCACATTTTGAAGTACAAGGAAGTTCTTTAGAAGCATTATATGCTGCAATTGCAGATTTATGTTTGAAACTACTGTCATGTGTCTTTAGTGAATCAATTCAGAAAGATGAATAACTGCTAATAAATTTCATGGTAGCAGTAGTCCACCCATGGAAACGATTTTGAAGTTGCGCTGCTACAACACTGTACTGCATGTATATCATTAGAGATGGTAACAGTTAATAGATCAACAGAATGCTACAAAATTATTAAACAAAATGCAATGAATTTTGTGAAGCAAAGAACTGTAAAACATTTAATCCTGAAATAGCCCCACAGTTCAACACTGAGAAGATGAGCCCTGATGAAGCTGTCAATCAAAGTAGGTCTTTTTTTATTTTTTTTTCTGGCTGAGTTGGGGAGGCCATGCAATGGATAGCCCTTTTTCTTTTTCACGACTGCTTGAGGAATACAGCATAATAGCAACGACAGGTTCTGTACAAACTTTATGAACAAAGGTCCACGAATCGTTATACCCTTACTCTATTTTGATTACTCAACTGTTCCAAGTTAAACTAGTAACTTGGTACTAGTAAACTAGTAACTAGTTTAATAACTTCTAGTGCTGATCTCCTCAGGATTACACTGTACCTAGCTTAAATGTAAAATACATACCATGTCTGGACTATAAATATTAAGATATAGGCAATCTTCATCTGTGTTGTTTATTCCTCTTTCGTAGCTTAAATACTTTGCATTTTGAGGGCAGGATGGTTTATAACTGGTAGCACGAAGCGTTCTCCACTTCTGGGGATAACGGGGTGGCTGTTATTAAGAAAAAATAAAACGCAATCAAACTATAGTGAATAGATATACAGGGTGTCCCAAAAGTCTAGCAACCTCAAAACATGTTTAGAGATACACTTCGGATTGAAAAATAACAAAACAGATGTTCAATATTTTAAAAAAACTATTCCATGATGCCAAACTTGAACCCCCTCCCCCAATGCAGATTTGGATTCTGGAGAAAAAAATAAATGACTTTGACCTAAAATTTTTACTCTCATAAATGGCACTACAATCGATAAAAATGGAAAAGGGGGTACGAATGTTAGAAAATGGGAAATTTCGAGAAATACACTTTGGATTTGAAAATTAAAAGAGAGTTCAATATTTTTAAAAAAGTTAACCGGTTATGCCAAATTTGAACCCCATCTCCTTTCCTCAGGGGTAGAGTGAATGGTTATCGTTCTTTGGAATAACAGCACCATTTATCAGGAAGATTTAAGCAATATTTAGGATGAAAACTACGCATTATTTCCCTAAAATCTTGGCAACATTGCTTAGCTTTTTTAAAAATATTGAACATACATTCTTTTATTTTTCGATCCGAAATGTATTTCTCAAGATATTCCCATTTTCAAACGTTTATACTCTTCCATTTTTATCGATTATAGCATCGTTTTTGAGAGCAAAAATTAAAAATTGTAGGTCAAAGTTACATGTTTTTTGTTTTTTTTTGGGAATCCAAATCTGCAATAAAAAATGGAGGTTTTCATTTAAGGTTTCAAAGTTGCCATTTCCCCACCAATGGGGGAGGGGGGGGCAGAGAGGAGGATCAAGTTTAGAATCATTGAATAGTTTTTTTTAAATATTGAACACTTATTTTTTTATTTTTCAAGCCAAAGTGTATTTCTCAAGATATTTCAGGGTTGGCAGGTTTTTGAGACACCCTGTATAAAAAGTGCAAGTAATATGAATATCTCCGCTGGATAAACTGAAGGTCTAATGAAAATAAAATGACATCCAAATACAGTAGAACATTGATAAATGTAATATCAGTTAATATAAATAAAGCTACATTTCACACACACAGTATGTATGTGGGATTTAGCTTTAAAGCAATCAGTCAATTGTAATTAGTTAGTGGAAGTCTGTAACACATTCCTGATTTTACTATTCTTTATCCGTAATGACCAGCAGATTTTCAGTTTGCATTTTTGCGCAAAACTTTTTTGTTTCACTACCTGTAATATCTAGTGCAGGTAGTACACCTAAGATGCTTAGGAAAAGAATTATACCAGAATTGCAAACCTATAAATGATACAGTTTCGAAACTGATTAGGAATCAGATTGGCACTGGTTCCTCTTTGGACATTTATCTACATAGACAATCTTTCACGAAAATAAGCAATAATAATAAATCTTTTTAGTAAGCAAGTAATAATAATAAGTCAGTCGGCAAGCATTATATTTTGATATCATTGGCAGTTGAACTTAGGTTAATAGTACGCTAGGTGACAGGGCTTAATAGTGAGGGGCTGCTTCCCGAGGCCTCAACTTGGTTCGTAACTCGATGTATGGTAGATGTGTATTTGAAGGGTCTCTTAACATATTAGTTGCCCCAGGCCTTGCATTTTCTCCGAAAGTCCCTGTTAGGTGAACACATTACCACTATAGGGCCAGTCCCACCTTGTTTTACATTTGTTACAGCTGAACTTGCCACAAAATCCTGAAATTTTGCAGAATACACATACAAATAAAATACCAGTCAAAAGACCGAAACACTTACTTTAAACTGTAAATTATTTTTTCGAGTAGGGCTTTCTGCATAAGGAATTCCCAAATACACATTTACTGTCCTGTAATTGTCCCTTCTGGAATCTGATTGCCCTGGCCTCTGCCTCCACTGCAGACCTGGCCAATCACAAATACTGACTGTCCTGCCCTGTACTCTTCCAAAATTAGTTGATACTTCTGATTCACGCGAAATATCATCGCATCTTTCTTCGCTAATGGCATGAGGGAGTTCCCATTCGAGATCCCATCTTGGTCTATTACTATCAAACTGTCCTCTGTATTCAGAACCATATGGTCGTTCATCCCCTTCCCTTCGGTAATCGCCACTGGCTGAGCTGGATAACCAAATGAAGGCTAATAAACAATTAATCACTTTCATTTTAAATGACATAGCATATTATTAATCTTTTTTTTTTTTACTGGGGGTTAAACAAAACGAAAGCATAACCCCTCTCTTCTGATAAACCAATGTTGAAATATAACGGACCATACACAAATACAAGGAACTTGACTTGACTTGATTTGATTTGAGAAAGTACTGGTCGCATATGAACAGCTCGGTATTCCCGGTTCTCGTAGGAAAGGGGAAGTTGAAGCGAAGATGGAAAGCCAGGGAAAAATGGAATGAAAGACGATTAAAAGAAATGACCGATTCTTGCGGAGAAGGCCGTTCAAAGAACATTGGAGTAAACATAGAGAACAGAAGAAGATGAAGGTTTGCACCCTGCTTTCCATGGGTACAACGCCTAGAAGGAATTGTGTCCTGACTCCTCATTGCACGATGCAAGGTAGACAAATGAGCCAACACCGACACCATTCCCAATAAACATTTGCATAACAACACACACACACAACACCGACACAACAGCGGACTCTCAAGTGTCACTTCCCAATAGATTGCGCTCGCGACTGCGGGCCTATTCCACGATAAAAGATAATATGCACAGTGGTCTACCATATAATAATCACCGAATGTTTCAGCTCCGCAAGCGTAATTCTCATTTTAGAATCTAAACTCAACTATTAAATATTGAATAAAATAGTTTACTTCTGCTCTATAGTAAAATTTAATCCACATGCAGAATTCGAAAATCTTTTTCTAAACTACTGCAATGTGATATACAGTTCTAAAGTAAAGAAAATAAATAAAAATAAAAAAGGCACAGAAAAGGTCCTTAAAATAATGAATTGGAAAAATTTATCAAAAAATGGTAAAATATTGAAGGATTATGATCTACTGAACACTCATAATATTTTACACATTGATAATCAAGGAAGGAATTATTTTAAAAATAATTAATAGTAGGAGGGGCGGGGGCACAAAATTTTGAAATGAAGCTGGCCGATATATGGCCGGATTCCGTCTCTGAATAAATATTAGAGCGTTGTAACGTAAATACATATTATATATATATATATATATACAGGGCGAATTTATTTCACCGTACTTCCGATATATTTTTGAAATCCTTATGTTATTATCAGCCTATTTGCAAATCAATGTTGGGTCGAAAAATGGAATTTTCTATGTTTTTTTTTATTTTTTCCTTACGGGCTATGTTTGTTGATTCAGCCAATCATGGGTTAGTGGAGGCCAACCTTCTTTTCAAGATTTCACGCCCATTTGGCGCGATATTCGACTTGTTCAGCCAAATTAGTATAAGATTTATTACGGCAGTATTTCGTTCCAAGAAAATAAGTTTAATTATTGGTTTTATGACTATTCAACACAGAATAGACTGAACGGAATGATTTCATATTTTTGCTAGAAACTGATTAGGAAATAACAAATTGGATAGATCTGATTGTGATAAAGTATAATCTGCAGCATTCGCAAAGAACGTCCATCGAACTCTTAAGCGCAATTACCCAAAGCAACCAAACCACTTTGGCTGACATTATTTCGCGAAAACATTCACACGCGGGATTGTAAAAAGATGAGATCTAGAATTTGAAGTACGTTGATATGCTATTAGCATTAGGAAAATGCGATGAAAATGCCAGTGATGCAACTCAGCTATACGACCAACGATATCCAAATCTAGGATATCCACATAGGAATGTATTTAGTCGCTTAGTTAGGCGAGCCAGGGAAACTGGACAAATTTCGGTAATCCTAATTTGGTAGGTGGTGTAGAACCCATACCCTCGGATCTTCATTTCTCAGTACACGAAGTACTCTTTTTAGAAACCTCATCATTGATCTATTAGCAACGTATTAAGATCAAATACTTGCCTAGTATTCTTAAGCATTAATAAACATTTGGGATAACGTAGTTCTATTCATTGGATTTCTTAGCGTTCCAGTGGCGTAGTTGGCTAAAGCGTCCGTCTGGCAACACATTAGGTGAGGGTTCGAATCCCTTATACGCCACGATTGTTTTTCTTTGTAAGTGTCTCGTGGTTCGGAGGTCACGTAAAGCAGGCGATCTTGTCTCAGATAGCCCATGGTGTAGCTTTGGAATGTAAAACTATGGAACCAACCAATCATTGGATTGATTAAGAATTAAGAAGTAAAATAAGGTAATAACATTATGGAATTGGATATTCACTTTTAGAATATTTTGTAAAAAGGTAATTCGCCTTTCACGAACCCGTTCCAATTCAGAACACCGAAGTCAGACACTTTAGGCTCGCTTAAAACAAAGTAGGTGACCTCTTTGGATTTGTCAGTATATTGTTGAGTGTTGACTTAAGTTCGAATCGTATCTCCACTGTAAAAACAGCAAGAAAACGAACAGTCAGTTAGTGAGCTCTTCCTAAAATTCTGATGGACTGGCTGGACTGGGTTTTCGTGATTTTTTTCAGTCTGTAATGCAAATGCGAGCCAATCTTTTCAAAATTTCTTCAATAAGGCAGTCCCCCTACCCTCTCTCCAAGTCAGGTCGGTGCCTACACATTCCCCCCCACTTTCCAGGTCCTGTAATGATTTGAGAAAAGCAACAAAACTTAAATATTACACGCAAATTTAGCCTTCTTATCATGACCACAGTATAAGAGGTGGGGGGAGAAACATAGTGTAAAATCCGTATCCCACCACACGTAACTATCACATATTTTTGTATGATATAAAGGGTAATCTTGACTTTGTGCCAGTGGAACTCGTAACGTGTTTTATGTTAAGTGTATCTATTGGATAAAGTGAAAGAAAATACAATGTTTCAGTAACATAAGCAAACGTTTTGTAAGGGGATATGGGTGTACTAAGAGGTGGGGAGAGTTTCGGCAACCAAAATTTAATTGTATACAGGAAAACAAACGGTCAACAATGACCCCATCAACACCCCACCTCCCCGTGTGCTATTCTAAATAATTTCTATGTTATAACTACCAAATGTTCATGGCCGGACATGAGCTGAAGCCACCCCCTTAAGCAGTTTTTAAGCACAAAAAGATAAAAATACCACGACTAGGTTGTAAAAAAAATTCTTACGAGTTGACTTTACAACTTTGTAATAATTTTATGAAAGACGCTGATTGGAAGATAGCTTGCCTACCCTCTTCTTATATAAAAAAAAAGGAATGAGCTTCGGAAGCACAAATTAATTGTAATATCAGCAATCAGATAACAATTATTAACTCTTTGTTAGAACAAAAGGTCGCTGAATTAAAATTTTACAGGACGGTGCAAACACATTAACGAAAAGTTGAAGTGGGGGGGGTAGGTTTATGCTAACTCACAATACAGAATATTAACCATGTTAAAAAAATGCACGTTAAAATCTAGGCGATGGAGGTCCAGCCCCTGCCACCTTTCAGGCGTCAGGCTAGGTCAACGGGACGGTGTTTAAAAGTTCTGTAATGCATGATATTCATAAGCTGCTTGAGTCAATAATTATTTATTAGTTAGAGAGTGTGATTTAAGAAATAGCGTTAGGCCGCCAATTCTAACAAACTGTTTATTCTCGAGCGTAAGAATACTGTAAATTTTACTTTCGTTGTTCGTAACACGGTGAAGACAGCATGCAAAGTCGCCAAATTGGGCTTACCCTTTCGCTGATAGTATAGAACTAATGAAAAGGTTATCTCGGAAAAATAAACAACCCAGCATTTATTCGTTAGCGCTTATTGGTGAAATTAGTCCAATCAGTGAACAGATGACTATTTCAAAAACATTTCCGAAGTGCGGTGGCTTAATTTCACCCTGTACACTCCTTCTATCTACATATATACCGTTTTCAAACTTTTTTTAATAGGTTTGATTCAGAAACGAAAAATGGGATAAAATAAGCATTTTCTATAACTTTTGAAAGAGATGGATGTGTTTTTCATCACAAGAACAGCTAAGATCATGCTGCGACAAGCAGCACCGTAGCTGGATGATGTTGTGGCCCTGGTAGAACCGTCCAGATTGATCCCACTTGCCACGAACTTATTTTCCCCTGTGAATTATTTCAGCTAAGCTTACGCCCCTTCTCGCCTGCGCCCATGGCGTACGTCTTCCTTACTACCCCTAGTTACGGCCCTGGCGACAAGACCCATAGTTTTCCAAGGAATCTAAAACTCTATTGTCTAGGTAATCGAACTAGGAATTTTTGGTTGACAAACCTATTACCAATATGTCACCGCGGTGTGAAAAAAAAAGATGAAAATATATATAACACCACAACGCAAATATGGAAAATGATATAGATCAATAATTGTAAATAAACACTGGTGCTATAAACTACTAAAAATGAGAAGGAAAAAATTAAAATGTATTAAAAAATTTATTCCTTAAAGTTCTTCAGTTACACTTTTAAAAAACGCATATAAAATATATATATTCTTAATATATATATTCTTAAACGCATATTTAAGCTTTGTGGAAGCCCGTATGTTATTTTTTTTCTGAATATTGGAGCAACGTTGCTTTTGGGCCCTTCAAATCTCGTTCGCACCTGTAAAAAAACAAATAAAAATTACATTAAAAAGAATAAAACATAAAATTTGCACCTTCTAAATGAATTCGTAGATTTATAAAAACAAAAGATGTATATCCTCAATAATTTGCTTTCCTGTTCAGTTTCGACTTAGATAGGCGGAAGTATACTTCAAATCTAATAAACGTTACAAAAGGAACCGGCAAAATAATTTTTGAACTCCTGTACTGGAGCTATACTGTACCTAAGATTTGATTAAACACCCGTTGTTTTCAAAAATTGGGCATAGCAAAAGAAGTATCGATTTTGTACTAGGAGAACACATATCAGAACATAGTCTAGTGCCGGGGGTTTAATACAGGTACTCATTGTTAGTCTACTCTAGGTTTAATACATCAACTCTAGGTTTAATACAGTGCTTCATAATCTGATAGATATCAACTTTCTGAGCTAGCTTTAATTAGTCCTTCAGTTGGTGGGGGGGGGGATTGGATAATTTACCAAAATAAAACGAAACAACACTAACCTTAGAATATTATAAACATGGAAAAATTAGTTTCCATCAAAATCGAAACAAATTATTGCACTTCTACTACAGGTTATAGCATACATGTTTCTAGGAAAGTCCAAATGCTGTTAATAAATTTTGAACGGATTTTGTTTCATAACAGGACCTCGAATTTACTCCATACCAATAACTGATTAAATCATCTATACATATGAAGGCAATAATATATTATAAATGATGCCTATTATGTAATCACACAAACAGCAAATTGCACAAACAGGAAACAAATGACGCAATATACACTCAGTATTCACTACTAATATTTTGTTGATACTAAAATTATAATCTTAAATTTTAATTTTTGAAAACCATGTAAAACTAAATAAATGCATGACTTACTCTAAATAAACGCCTGCCAATGTGCAGTTCAACGAACGTACACCCGAAGCTCCAAGCATCCGTACTGAAGTTCAGTCTAGAGGCGCCAACTAGTGCCTTGGGTGGGCAATATTCCGTTGTAAAACAGTTGAAGGAATCCTGCATGAGCCCTGAGTTTTGGGCCCTTCCAAAGTAATCTAGCTTCACTTTTCCTTCGGCAGAGAGAAGTATATTTTCAGGTTTGATGTCGCTATGAATTAAAAAGATCGATGTTATTTCATAATTAAAATACCGGTAGGACAAAAATATATAGTGCAAATATATTAAATATTATAATGAAGCACCCCAAGAAATAGGGTCATAGAGCTGGGCTGGGAAACAACTACATTATTTCAATGTCTGTCCTTCCCTTTAACCATATATGTCCAATCACTGGCTGTACTAGGAGGATACAAGTGGCTAAAAACTCCAGATTTGCATTGTTTATAAAGAATATAATGACATTCTGGTAGATTATTATCAAGTTATCTAAGCTAATCTTCTCAAAGACAGTATTCTGCATTTACCGGTGCTTCAAAATCTGTAATAATTACGTCAATCGCCATTTGTTTTCTGAAAATTTTGCCGGAGTCTTTCAGCATTCGTGCAACATGATTTAACAGATAGACTATTCCGGTAGCATTGAAAATATTTCCCAAAAAACAAATAAATATAAAATAAAAAACGCAGTAATTCATTCACAAAGATTAAAATTCTATTAGAAAAAATTACAAGAAAACTTAAAAAAAAAAAAAGCACGTACCAGTGCAGGATTTTGATGGACTCCGAATAATAAGCGCCTCTAAAATATCCCTGGAAATTGTTCTAACGACTCCATAGCGAAGCGTGGGATATTTCAATAAAACCTTCCTCGTCACAAACGCATAATTTCGTGAACATCATTAAAATAGCTTCGGTACCTTCTGCGCCGTCAACTGAAATCAAAACAAAGAAAACTTACTACAAACTGTGGCATTTTAAACAAATAAATGTAATGCAGGAGTCAGCCCCTTTTTGTTAAAATCTTCAAATTTGTATGCCTGCTTTATCTTTAATGATTCCTTTTAGTGGATCAGAATTAAATTTTTTAAATGTTTCATTAAAAATCTAATTTTAAGGTGCTCCAAAATTTATGACAAGAAACATATTTACGATTATATAACCCTTCACCTAAGTGCAAACAAATGAACGGATTAAAAATACACATATTAACAAAAGGTATCCTTACCCAAATATTCCAGAACCGATCCGTCCCACGACTTCATAATAGCAGCGATGTTGTTGAGCAGGAGATGACATCTTAAACTAAAGAAATTGCTTTTTTAAAATTTTAAAAACACGAATACTAATAAAGTCTACACATCGGGAAAATATGACGGACACAAGAATAAAAAACGTCCGACATGAATGCTCTCCAAACCAATCGTGACTAAATGCAGGAACAGGTCATGGATAGGTTGATAAGTGATTTGTCTTCGGCGTTAATGGTTCTAATAGGTTGACAAAGGCGGAGGTGTATATTGACCAATTTGAAAAGCAGACCCTCCCCCCATCAAGAAGAAAGATGGACAAGAAGACAAACAGGTGAACAACTATGAAAATATTATTTGTATTGTAAAGAGGGCTTCTGACCACCTCTTATGTAAAACCTTCTGTACATTCATGACATGAGATAATTGTCGAACAGTCAATTATTGTGGATATTATATTTTAAAAACATATAAAATCCTTTACTACATTTTTGTAAATATTATATAAGTATTTATTACATTGAAAACGAGCAGTATTAAAAATAATAAATATTTGTGTGGTATTTCAACGATGCCATATAATTTTGCTATAATATATTATAAAATTTTATATTTGAACATAGGCCTATGAATTTTTAAAGACAAAATAAGTGTTGATTTAAATATGCACCCATTTTCATTAAACTACAATATATAAATGATTAAATGAAATATCAGGAAACCGGTATTTTAAAAACAAACAAGAAGATATATAGTTATTACATTTTATTAATTTGCCTATGTTACCATGAACAATGTGTCGGGAGAGTAAGTGTTGAAGGATTTGATATAGCCAACGCCATAAAAAAAGCCTTTTTTGGATGAATATTTATTTATTTTTATGCTCTTAACATTAAACATACTTGATATTAGAATGCTGCCGAAGCGCGTATCGTATGAAGAAAAAAAATCAAAATTAAAAACACATAATACACATTTGAAGCGATTAATCGACATCTGAACTAATAATCGCTGAATTGATGGGCAACATTTTTCCGATTAATTGAATACGAAGCGCATCAAGAACAACACAGTTGAGTTAATAAATTATTTGCTAAAAAAAGTAGGAAAAAAACCATTTTTGGATCCACCGACCTCCTCTACCTTTTTTTGCCTATGTTACTGTAAATAAGCCCTTTTTTATTGAGCCTTAGTTCAGTGATTGATAACTAAGTAAATTTTATATTTATTAACGGTCTACACCGTATATTTAAGGTTCAATGTGTGGTCTTCAAAAGAACTTGGAAAGGTATTTAGAAGTAAATATGTTGTGACCGGCCCTTTGTCTTATAAAAAAGTGAATTTTCGGGCCGCAAACTCACAAAGGTTGAGAACCGAATACGGACAGAACGTGGCAGGAACTACCATTGAAAACAAGTTCTTGCTTCCAACAATACATAAATGAACAGGGCTGTCCCCAAAGGGTAAGCGCTGTGTGCGCCGCTTACTCTCAAGAAAATTTGAAAAATACCGAATATGTGCCCCATACTCTCAAGGTCTCAAAAAAGTTTTCGTATTTGCTGGTTTTGGGGAAACTTCCAACAAAGTTCGGCTTTTTTCTTTTTTTTTCTAGTCATTTACAAACTTGAATGGAAACAAATGAGGAAAACCCCTGAATCCACCAAGCCTCAAAATAATATCCTGCGTACGACCAGGAAAGGAATGAAAAACTGATGAAAGTGCAACTGTCACCTTCTGCTTGGATAGATAACCAGTCAAATGCCAAACAGCGCGTCCAATATATGCCCACAATTTTAATACTCTTTAACTAACCACACCATATACTCTCAATAATTTTCTTCAGGACAGCCCTGTAAACGATTTGCATTTAAACTTAATGTATATATAATGGCTATATATTGGTAGGACCGTAGCCAGTTGGTACCTTGGCAAAATCGTCCAGATTGCGCTCGCTGGACGCGGACTTATTTTTCCATAGAGTTATTTCAACCCATTTTGCGCCCTTGGAGTTGGCCTTCCTCGCCACAAGGCTCGTATTTACCCATAGGCTCACTAGGCTCGAGCATAAGGTCGCCAATCATCTAGAAGTGCCGATTTGGGAAAATTATCAGATCTTAAAAACTGCGGCCGCATAGTGAGAAAGAAGAAGAAAAAGAATGAACAGTTTTGGCACAATTCATACCTTCCTTGTTCTTCATACTTTAATCTGCCAAAAAATGTTTTATTCATTAAATTTGATTAAAAATTCCTACTGAAAATATTTAACAAAGTTCATACTTTGAGCAACTATAGTGATGTTCCATCTTTGACAGATATGGTTTCAGGGAAATTTCACATTCAGGCTAAACAACGATAGTTACAACTGGGACGCTTATAAGACGCTATGTAATAGCAGAAAATGATTGTTCTCCAGGATGTTTTCAATTTACATGGTATAACTGCAGGAATTCATCCCATTTAAAACGATTAAAAAATGTTAGTTATGGTGCTATAATGAAGACTCTTAGGAAAGATGACCTGCTCTGTTTATTTTAAAATTTAGATATTACTCATTAGACATTTTTTATCTTTATTGTAACAAATCATTCTGCGGTAAGATCTTTTCCAAAACTGCTCGCATTAAAAATTACTTTCGTTCGACTATGGGCCAAGTTAGATCTATTGTATTGGCATCGTTATCCATTGAACATGATGTGACAGAAACGGAAATTTGCGGACATAATTGAAGAACTCGCAAGCCTTAAGTCTCGTGGAAAACTATTCTAGTTTCAAATATAGTCATTATTACCATTAAATAGTTTGTAATCTCTAAAATTTAGTTCTTATAGTGTTTAAGTTCAAATAGTTCTGTTCTATTTGAAAAATAATTTATATATATGTATCTATTTTCTGACAGGGGCGTATACAGTATTTCTTCCGAGGGCTCGCAAAATGTTTTTGTCATTTCATCGAAAAAGTGATGAAAAATAAATAATAACATAATGTTTTGAGTCCCCCCCACCTCATGTTGAATGGGTGAAGGTTATTGAAGTTTATATTTGTCACTGTTTTAGAATAAAATATGCACCATAAAATTTGAGGGGTCAAATGGTGGAGAGATGAGGTGGTGGTGGTGAAGGAGGCATCTAGAGATATTCTGTCTAGGGGCGCAATATATGTAAATTCGGCCCTACTCGCCACCCCTTAACTACGGCCCTGCTATTGTCCACCCAACTGTTGATCCAAGAAATGTGATTCCTGCTTCCTCTGTGATGATATCTGAGTTGAAATTACTTCGTGTACCCACACAGTGCCGCGTTAAGCCTTTTATGGGTCCTAGGCCCAAAGTGAAAAAGAGGCACTAAAGTTTGTGGCTGCATACAAAATTGCACCGCAATTATAAGCACAACCCCATCAACCCGCCCACATTCGCCAATGTTTAGGTATCATGAGATCACGGAGCCCGACATTACCTTAATGGGTGGCGAAGCGCGTACCATTGGGAGTGGAACCCAGGCTAATGGCACGAAAGACAAAACATAGCCAATACCCTACAATAAGGCAAGGGACCTGCATCTTTTCCGAGGAGTCCAAACTCTGAAACCTGGGAAACCAACCCCCAGACTGCAGTGAACTGTCAGTTATCGAATGCTTGTTGTTTTTTCTTTCTCCGTTATGAGTTAAACACGAATTAACGTGTCTGGACTGCTCCACCACAGGGGCCAGCATTAGAAGTATATCTGCACAGACGCTTTTGCCGAGCATGACTCTCGTGACTAAATTCAAGTGCGCAGTATAGCCCAGATGCTCTTGCGCCATAAAAAATCCAAACAAACAAACAAATGCAAAAATCGCAACGAAGTTTAACATTCAGATTTCACATTTGTTTTTAAAATATGTCCCCGTCCAGCCAGTGAGATTTAACGGTTAGTTTTATCAAAATATTACTAAAATAATAATTATGTTGGTGGTTGTATTTTTATGGCCCAAGAGTCAATCTGCACCAAACAAGGATCATAAATAGAAGTAGATGCCTTCCTCAATGACACACCGACTGCATTTCGTAGTGGTAACGCACGCAGTGGTGGGGTAATAAGAGGCATAACTTCCATTACCATACGATTCTGAATATACACATATATGGAGTTGTAGCTCCGAAACCCCCCATTATAATCTTCCTATAGAAATGTTATAATGGGAGAAATATAGGTGCGAGAGTAGACACTATCTTTTAATAGAACAACACAGTCTTGGGAAGGTTAGCCCAAGAAAAAGAAGCATTGCAACTGAACAATACAGAGTTTCACCAGGAGATTCCATAACAAACAGTTATTTCGACACTGGCTTTGTCAAGTGAAGACAGAATCTGCCTTCACTTGACAAAGGGAGCAGTTGGCTCCCGAAACGTCGTGTTTTTAAACCTTACGCATTTGTCCAAATAACTATTTGTTAAGAAGCATTGTAATCACTGTAGTAAATGAACAATACTGAGTAGCAGTGGACGAGGACGCACTGATTCTGAAATTGGAGGTGGGGGGAGAAGTATATGCTTTTCAAATGGTTAATCCCTACCAATCTGACACCATCCATCAAAGTGAAATGTACTTTTGTGTCAAACGGGAAACATTATTCTTTTATAAATATATATTATTTATAATCCGTGTTTTAATTTGTAATTAGGTAAGGGGGGCTAAAATCCTTATAGCAAAGTACGGCGCAAATAGTGTAAACATTATATTTTTAATCAATTTAAAATCTCTCTAGCAATATTAATTAGTAACTCAAGGTGGTCTAGCTATAAAAATATAAAATTCTGCTGCCACTTATTAAAAATAACAATGCTTATAATCCACCATCCATTCGACTTAATAAATATTTAAGAATTTCAATTTTTAAAATCATCTAATAATCTACCATATTTTAGAAGATGAAAATAAATACGATAAACAGCCATATGTTGCAGTACACTTCTAAAAAATAAACTATGCAAAAAATCCGTTAAACCAGAAAGCTTATTATATGACTTATATAACGCTGTATTTACTTACTCGACGGTTTTAGCAGCGTGACACTGTTGTAAATCTACGAGTGCGAAATTTGCCCTCCCGGTACTAATTGTAGTTATGGGACATGCATAACAATTGCTATATAGCAGATGTATAAAAAGGTATCGGACTATTTTCAAAGCTATTAGTACTTCTTTTTGCGCATACCTTTGCTTCATAACATTTTTCGTTACAAACATGACAGTTAATAATATGCCATTAAAAGTCTTTTTTGAATAAAGAAATGTTACAATTTCTTTGTTCCTTTGTACTAAAGATTGAATTTCCGGATTATCCGAAATTTTACTAATCTTATCATTATTAATAATTATTAAGAACGACTATTAATAATAGTTATCACGAAGTTGTTGCTTAGAAAACCAAACGCCGTACTTCGGTGGGCTGAAAAAAATGGCAGGCACTCCACTATATCATTCTCAGGATCTAGTAAAAGTAATGCATACGTCCCTGATGCGATAGCGCTCCATTATTATACATAAAATGTTACATGATCACAGCCGTCCACATTAACGGAGTGTTGATTATACTCACCCCCCCCAACTTTATATATATTATTAACCGCAAATTTAATGTCCTTGCGTACAATAGCGCAGCAATTAAAAAATTATGGGGGGTTCAAATAATTTTAAAGAAGACCATGAAATGCGGGGTTAGGGAAAATAATGTGTTTTGATAACCAATTCGTAGAGGGGGGGTTGAGCCCCCTCCTAACGCGACTGCTCGCGCGAAGAATTTTTTTTCTATCAAGTTCCCACCCATTTATCAGCAAAATATTCCCATTTTTGAAATCTTGCGCACGTCCCTGTGATGTCTAAGGTTAAAGAGAAACGCATGGATCCATTTGCACAAAAGAAATAATGTCGGTGTTGTCCTAAATTTGATTTGCAACTAGACCTTAAGAGGTTCGGGTTCCTCGGAGAACTGTAGGTCTCGGCGCACCATCACCCTTGGTGTCCTTGCGCCGTAAGACTCACACAAACGCCATTATCAGCGTCATCGTGTTCTTAAAGCCTTAAATTTACTTTCGTAGATTGCTCTTCAAAGAACGAAGATAGTAAAGACCATTCAGACAAGGGAAACTCGCGAGTTGTCAGAGCTCGATTTTTCCGGATATTGATTTAAAGGCCAATATGATAGATTAAATGTTTGTTTGTTTGGATGTTTTATGGCGCAAGAGCATCTGGGCTATACTGCGCCATCGAGTAAATGAAAGATTCAAAATCAAATTTGGCCCATTTGATCTGTGGGGGCTCAACTACGGCCCACTAAAAACAGAACTCACCTTAAGATATCGCTCGCAACGAAGCTTCCTCCTTGGATAGGTGCTTCGCTGCATGGCAGGTGAAAACCGTGTTTTGGCGTGCTTGGCAAATATTTAGCGCCAAAAGTTTTCGTAGAAAACTTAATTATTATGAATGAAATATAACGCATATTTATAATATTCATTTTAATTGTGCCTGAAATAATTATACACTGTGTACGCTGGTGGGAAAATGAAAAATATTTGTAGATTTTAACTTACGTTTTCATAACTGACGAAGTTCGACATCATTTTTGGCGAAGAAGGCGAGAAAACAGGCTGGACCGTAAACCAGTCTGGTATAAATTAGGCGCTCTCCTCAAATTTTCCGGTCAGTTGAAGTTTTCACTGGCTTGTGCTTTTATCACGTTGGATCTTTTTAATTTTTTTATTGGAAAGTGCAATTCCAAGCATTATTTGTTATTATGTCTTGCTTGGTACGTCCATAACGAAATCCTTTTCTCACATTGTTTGCGCAAAATATGGGAATCCAGCTGATTTTATATCCGATTAAGATATGAATATTGCGAAAGAAATACATTTACTAAAATTTCGATAAGCGGGAAAACATACGAAATGAGTGACGGTAACACACTTGATATTTAAATGAAATGTATGATGCAATTCAGAGAAATGAAATGATGATAAATGGGATGAACCAACTAATTTTTCGTCAAGCCTAACTTACACATTAGAATACATGAAAGAGTAGTTGCGTTTCCATGAAGTCGGTCGGGAAAACTAGGTTTGTTGAAAAGCGTACAGTATTGCTTTTAAAACAGCGCGCTTTTACATCAACGAATTTATAGCTTTAGGGATTTTGTTGCTTCCCAAGGTACAACATGTGAAAATCTGTTACGCATGAATGCTGAAGTATTTGAAAAATTTAAAAACATCCTGCAACATACTTTACTAATAGTTTACATGTATAGTTTATGCCATGAGAAAAACCATACAAACTTTATAGCTAGTGGTACTTTTCTATTAAAATTTAAAAATGAGCGTGGCATTTACAAGTAGCAGAATCTCCAAATTCGTCACGTATGAATGTTCTACGAACACAACTGCTTTGGAAAACAAAGCTGTCGAATCCATTGTCATGATTACAGATGCAATGAGCAACTATCCTTTTGATGACGTTTTACACAACGACAAATTACAAAAACACTTAAAAAAATAAATAAATAAAGCACGTACAAGTGCAGGATTTTGATGGCCTCAAAATACATAAGTGCCTCTAAAATATCCCTGGAAATCGTTCTAACGACTCCATAGCGAAGCGTGGGACATTTCAATAAAACTTTCCTCAAGTCACAAACGCATAATTCCGTCAACATCATTAAAATAGCTTTGGGATCTTCTGCGCCGTCAACTGCAATCAAAACAAAGAAAAGATATTACATACTGTGGCATTTTAGACAAATAAATGTAATGCAGGAGTCAGCCCCTTTTTTGTTAAAATCTCCAAATTTGCATGCCTGCTTTATCTTTAATAGTTCCTTTTAGTGGATCCGAATTAAATTTTAACGATGTGCTCAATAATAAATCATATAAACTTACTCAAAAGATTTTGAGAATTGATGAAGCGCAGGATATTCTCGTGCTGAAGTTGGCCCATTATTCGGATTTCGAACCTTAATGATGAACCATCCTAAAAGAAAAAAAAAATTACATTAAGATCAATCTTCATCGGGGTTTTCAATCAAACATATAGATAACGTTTGAGTGTCAGGTACGATTTGTACAATATAACGCTCTTGGAAAATATTATGTTTCTATTCTTTTAGTACTCATTTAGTAAATAATTAATTATAGCAATTTTAATTCTCAGCAGTCTAATAATTGAAAGTACACTTACAGTATTTTCAGTCGGGAATTTAATGGCAACTAAATCGCCTGTCTCGATATCCTTAGCTTTGCAGACAGTCCTAAAAACCAGAAATGAACAGATGTATTTTTTATATTTTTGAAAACGTTAATTACAACATTTTTATACTAATTTTAAACATAAATTACTTGACAATATTTTGTTCAAACATGCACCCGAAAGTTATGCATGTCAGCGTGTAAATGAAATAATTTTCAAATCATTTGAGCAGCATGACTTCGAAAAACAATTTCCAACATTGGTTTTAATCGAGCTGATTTCAAAAAACATCACGCGTTAAGATTATGTGCCTTGCGAAAGCATTTTGGTGCTTTAAACCACAATGAAAATGTTTGAATTTGTGATTACATGTGGAAACCACCACAGTACGTATTCCGTAGTCTTATACAATGTCCTTTAAAAGATAATTAAGAGATTTATTGATAGATGAAAATGAATTAAAAATTAACACCGAAATGTAGCTTTCCTAAGAACAAACATGTTATGAAGTGACGACAAACACACGGTAAAGAAAATCGAACAGCCTTTTTTTTTTGGCGCGTATTTCTACAGCAGGTTTACTTAGATGCGTTGTATATAAATTAGAAATTTATGATAAAAAAATTCTATCGAGTAAATATCATTTCAATTTATTTCATATTAAGAAAACTCAAAATATAATCAAGTATCAAATGACACCGTGTAACTGACACCTCCAGCGTTTTTACACTTAAATAAATAATTAAAAATAATAAGTATCGGAAGCGCACATAAACTAAATAAAATAACCAAATGTTTAATACTGGTAAATTTTATTGCCATTATTAAATGTGAAAAGGTGTCCTTTTCATGGAAATAAAAATGTATAAAAATGTGAATGTATGCCCTGCTCATAAAAATACAAATGGATAAATATATGAATGTGTGCACTACTCATAAAAAATATAAATGCAGTAAAATATTAAGAAATGTTCTACTACTGAACACGACAATTTATATAAAAAGGTTTAGAACATAAACATTTATTGTAATGTGTAAATTACACATTAGAAATGGAATGCCCGTAAAGTTCTCAAAGTTGCGATTTTTCACATAAACTTGGAATGATAAACGTAAAGTGTTATTACACAGATGGGAAGAAAAATCAGTGTAGTTGCAAGCTGACCAAAAGTATCGTAGCATAGATTTATATTTTTCCGACTGGAATGGGTTATAATCTAGGGAATGAATTTTTAACATTTCATTACATTCCGTTAATTTTATTGAAATTTTGTTTACAGTAAAGTAGTTTATGATTTTTTAACAAAAGTTTTGTATTGGCAAACAAAATAATAATCGTCTAAATGCGACATGATAACTGTTGTACTTGAAGAAATTTGGAGTTGCCTTCACTTAATTTTTCATCTGATATATTGCATTAGAAAATACACCGAATTTTAAAATAGCTAAAGTTAAACTAACTGTAAAATACTGATTGTGTTTTGGAATTCATTACACAAAACTCAGTCCCTTAAGCAAAAATTAAAAACATGAGGAATCACTGGGCTGTTCTTAGAAAAGGAATCTGTCACTTTTTTTTCTTTCATGAATGCCAAAGCAAAGCCGAAAATCCACATTTTCTTTTATGCGCAATTGTAGAAATTAAACGACCAATGAGGAACAAAGGTTAATATTGATAATGTTGTAAAATATTACCAAAAAGGGGTATCTTCATGTTATAAACGTTTGTGAATTGCTACTACAAATTTCTGCATGATTTCTTGTTTATTTATTTATTTCAATAATTTTATCTCGTGCTTGCAGCACACCTCTAAAAAATTATTTCAAAATGTACTCCAATTTGCAAGCGTTGACGTTGGGTAAAACCATGCAAAATGCCCATAGTTATTAAACTCTCATAATTATTTAAATCTTGATGGAATTTCCTTCCCAGTGTGAACGTAATTACGAAAAATAAATAAATAAATAAACAATTAGCCAAGAACAGCTCACAACACGGAAACTCAACGGGCGGTTTTTATGGTGAGCACTGGCGTACCCAGAAAGTTCATAATTGGGGGGTTAAAGAACTACAACCATATATTTAAAAGTATATATGCAGATTGCATTGCATTGCGGAGGATATGACCTCTGCCGATCACCCTTGCGTACGCCAAACCTGGTTTGGATATCATCCAGCAACCATGTGGGTCAAAGGTCTTCAATTGGACCAGCAAAATGTGGGTACTGACATTTAATTCTTTTTATCATATTTCCTTGCGCACCTCAACTTTAAAAGACGAAGGATCTAAATTTTGACTACCTGTCCATTTCGTTCCATAGACAATAAAAAGCATGCAGTGCGAAAAAGAAATTGAAAAGTTTTCCTATGCAGTTGGACAAAAACAGGGAAATGTGTAAGTTCTTTTCCTGTCAAGAAGTGTGATTAGCGATCTGTGAGTTATCCTTGCCCTTAGAGCACTTAAATTTTTCTATGCGCACTTTATTCCAAAAGCCATCAGCTTACGCAAAAATTGTATGTAAGAAAAAAAAAGAAGTTAGAGGCAATCTTCTCCAAAATGGAAAAATCCTAGCAGCTACCATTATTAATAGGGCTTATTTTTTAATATCCACTTACAAAAATCTACAACCATTTCCACCATGAAGGATATAAATAAAATTCAAAGTTATTTTACCAACCTATTGTTTGCAATAAGGAACATCCAAAATATTTTTAATTTAGCACGTAAATACAAAAATTGGGAATTCTTAATGCATTCCATTCACTTTTGTTTTCCACACGAAGGGTAGCAATTATATTATTCACATAACACTTGGTATACGTATGGTTTTCAATCTCGTATTTTCAGATACAGCTTTATCTGCGTTACGCTCTTCAATAGGCGTTCCGTTACATTTCGCAATCATTATATATATATATATATATATATTATTACAAATACCAGGCGTTTGACTATTTAGTCATTCAACTTCGAGCTTTCCAATATTTGCTAACAATACCTTGAGAAGTTTTTAATGAGCTGCACACTTTAAGATGATACGATGTCATTGGATGGCTGCTGTAGCACAGCTTGCAATCAAGGTTTTCAGTCAGGCCAAAGCTGAACAAGTATGCCTGCAGACAGTCGTATCTAGTTAACATGCGAAATTTTGCAACGGCGGCAGTTCTGGGAGTATCCGGAATAAGTGATTTAGAATTTATTAGAACGTCCCAGAGTTTATTTAAAGTTCGTTTGAAATCCCCAGATCGTTTCTTTTACTAAAATAGCGACATATAAATAGTTTCGATGAGTGAAATGTCATGGTCCATTTTGGTCTCTGCAAGATAGATGTGCCTTTCTTGGCCAGCTGATCAGCAATTTCGTTTCCTTCCAACGCAATATGTCCTATTGTAGGCTGATCTTGTCCTTAGCGTATAAAAGCGCTGACTTAAAAACGTAGTCTTCTGTTCCTGAATGTAATTCCAATTATATTAAAGAAATTAAATTAAAAAAAAAAAAAAAATAGTGGGCTCAAAATAAAATTTTGAATTTTATTTTTCTAATCAAATTTTAAATTTGATAAAAAATAAAAAGAATTTGGAATTTAAATTAAAAAAACTGTTCAACCGCCCAATTTCTTTAGGTGAAGTGCCGTTTCACTCGCGTCACCCGACGAGCCGCCACTTGGACCTACAGCCAGAAATGCGGTTGCAAAAGTGTTTATTAGTGTTGGAAATGGCTTCAAGTGTCGCTTTAGAATCGGAGAGAATGACGGCACAATTGAAGGCGTTCTTACGGAAAAGAAGTTGATTAAGTGTGATAAATATAGCTTCAACTTCGCTATCAAAGTGATAAGTAAAAGTTCCCACACGAATATAAAATGAGAAAGGATTACAGAAAACACCAGTACCATAAGCTATATCAGAGACCCGTCTCTATAGGTATGAAGCCAATTTTCCTCAGGGTATCTACTGTGGATAGTTTTCAGCGCAATAGCATGGATCTGTGAGCAAGGCATCCGCTTTTTATCTATCTCTGTGATTAAGTTGAAATTGATATCAGCGACAATATAGTCAAGAGGGCAAACAGGGCCTTCGATAACCGAAAAATTGTAACATAGATTTACCTCATTTGCAGTTCTGGGCCCACATTGTATAAAACCGGACTGTGTTTTTAAATTTCTAATGCATTTAACGTCATTGTCCCTACCATCTATGTAAATTTTAAATAGCAATAAGCTGCTAGTCCGAAGCCTGGATAAACTGTGACGAAAAATAATTGTGAAAATTTTAATTCATACAAGAATACAGTACAGAAATAAGGGATTATATTTGTGTGCCGCCAAATGGTGGCCAAAGAATAGTAAAAGTAACTATGAGCTCATTTTCTCATCTTGTACGCATTTGGGACAAATTTTGACATGTAGGCATCTAAGATGTATGCAAATGGGACAACCCTTAAATTCCAACTCCACAGCATTGTACAGTTGAGAATTTCACTAAAAATACCTATCACATTCACAAGCTAGAAGAAGATTTGAGGAGGCAGTGAAGTTTTTAAACTTAGCCACGAGAATAGGGATTTTCTTCAAGAGGAGTGGCCTGATGCCTTCAGTCTCTAACGTCTATTTTGTTTGTGTATTTTGCCAGTGGTTCATTAACTGTACAACTTGTGTGCATCGTATGATTAAATAGTTGATGTTTTTGTTAACTTTAGGCCATACCTGTAGAAAAAAGTTTATCACAGTTATATCGAAATAAAGTATAATTTAATAAGGTATGACACATGTAGGTATAAGTCATTTCATCCTTTCTGTGAATTCACAAATTTATACGTAATCTTTAAATTTACTTCCCTAGTATTTTTTTCTTCTTAAGAAATACATTATGGATAGCAATTTTTTAATTGCAAAATTCAGAACCTTATGCTAGAAAACGTTCCACGCCTCTCTTCTTAAATATAAAACGTTTTCCGCCATTCTTACTGCTCAAATGGAAAAAAATCAAAATCATGCCTTAATCATTTCATGAATACTTTGCCATGAATTAAATATTCTGATGAGGTCATATCATTTAAGAAAAATGAAATCTTCGTCGAAGTTGCTTTACCATTAATAACCCCCCACCCAAAATTATCAATTAAAAAAGTTTAATCTTTATTAAATATGTTAAATATTTAATTATATTTTTAAACACGTTCGTAAGGGATTTAATTATATATTTTATGTACATGATATATAATATCTTTCATAATTATTTAATAAATTATAAGAAATTCAAAAAATAATTTTTAACGAGTTTATGGAAATATTATCTACATTTAGTGGATATTTTGCCATTAGCATACCTGCAGCCAATATTTGTTTGGAGTGTATATTCCATGGCTTAACATCGTTAGTTATACAAATATTGATATTGAGTTATATCAGGAATGAATTACATTGGTTTTGGAGTAGGTTACATTGTATGTATTTTCTCCGTACTAAAAGCGTAGGAAATACTCCAAATTTTATAAAGATATGCTAAGGTCAGCGTTTAGCCTCAGATATTAATGATCATTTACAATAAGAACGTTGGCATACAATACAATATAAGGAAATATACCTTAATATAGAGAATGCACTTATAAGTCATTTAAATGAGTACTGCACTTAGTCTTACGTTGATTTTATATAACATGTTCCCCCACTCTTTTGCCATGATGAAATTCAAGGACTTTTTAAGAGCAAATCAAATTAAAATTGTCAAAAAAAGATGGCAGAATTTTTGTGGAGAAAGTAGTTGCTTATGATAATTCACACAAAATTATTTAACACTAAACTAAATAAATATTAATTAACAAGAAGTGGGGACAGAATAAAGAATTATATTGCAGAGTGAACGAGTTATACCAGGTTGAACTACATTGGTTTCGGTGTAGGTTATATTGTATTTTCTCCGTACTAAAAGCGTAGGAACATATTTCGGATCTTATAAATGTACGCTAGGATCAGCATTCAGTCTCAGATATTAATGATCATTTACAATAAGAACGTTGGCATGCAATATAAGAAAATATACTTTAATATAGAGAATGCACTTATAAGTCATTTAAATTAGTATTGCACTTAGTCTTACGTTGACTTTGTATAACATGTTCCCCCACTCTTTTGCCATAATGAAATTCAAGGACTTTTTAAGAGCAAATCAAATTAAAATTGTCAAAAAAAGATGGCAGAATTTTTGTGGAGAAAGTAGTTGCTTATGATAATTCACACAAAATTATTTAACACTAAACTAAATAAATATTAATTAACAAGAAGTGGGGACAGAATAAAGAATTATATTGCAGAGTGAACGAGTTATACCAGGTTGAACTACATTGGTTTCGGTGTAGGTTATATTGTATTTTCTCCGTACTAAAAGCGTAGGAACATATTTCGGATCTTATAAATGTACGCTAGAATCAGCAATCAGTCTCAGGTATTAATGATCATTTACACTAAGAACGTTGGCATACAATATAAGGAAAAATACCTTAATATAGAGAAGGCATTTATAAGTCATTTAAATTAGTATTGCGCTTTGTCTTACGTCAACTTTGTATACCATGCTCCCCATTCTTTTGCCATGATGAAATTCAAGGACTTTTTAAGGGCAAATCAAATCAAAATTGTTAAAAAAAAGATGGCAGAATTTTTATTGAGAAAACAGTTGCTTATGATAATTTACATAAAATTATTTAACACTAAACTAAATAAATATTAATAAACAAAGATGGGGCAGAATAAGGAATTAGATTGGAGTGTGAATGAGTTATACCAGGTTGAATTATATTGGTTTTGGTGTAGGTTATATTGTATGTATTTTCTCCGTAGTAAAAGCGTTGGAAAATATTTCGGATCTTATAAATGTACGCTAAGATCTGCCTTCAGTCTCAAATATTAATGATCATTTACAATAAGAACGTTGGCATGCAATATAAGGAAATATACTTTAATATAGAGAATGCATTTATAAGTCATTTAAATTAGTATTGCACTTAGTCTTTCGTTAACTTTGTATACCATGCTCCCCACTCTTTTGCCATGATGAAATTCAAGGACTTTTTAAGGGGAAATCAAATTAAAATTGTTAAAAAAAAGATGGCAGAATTTTTATTGAGAAAGGCAGTTGCTTATGATAATTTACACAAAATTATTTAAAACTAAATAAATATTAATAAACAAGAGGTGGGGACAGAACAAGGAATTAGATTGGAGAGTGAATGAGTTATATCAGGAATGAATTACATTGGTTTTGGAGTAGGTTACATTGTATGTATTTTCTCCGTACTAAAAGCGTAGGAAATACTCCAAATTTTATAAAGATATGCTAAGGTCAGCGTTTAGCCTCAGATATTAATGATCATTTACAATAAGAACGTTGGCATACAATACAATATAAGGAAATATACCTTAATATAGAGAATGCACTTATAAGTCATTTAAATGAGTACTGCACTTAGTCTTACGTTGATTTTATATAACATGTTCCCCCACTCTTTTGCCATGATGAAATTCAAGGACTTTTTAAGAGCAAATCAAATTAAAATTGTCAAAAAAAGATGGCAGAATTTTTGTGGAGAAAGTAGTTGCTTATGATAATTCACACAAAATTATTTAACACTAAACTAAATAAATATTAATTAACAAGAAGTGGGGACAGAATAAAGAATTATATTGCAGAGTGAACGAGTTATACCAGGTTGAACTACATTGGTTTCGGTGTAGGTTATATTGTATTTTCTCCGTACTAAAAGCGTAGGAACATATTTCGGATCTTATAAATGTACGCTAGGATCAGCATTCAGTCTCAGATATTAATGATCATTTACAATAAGAACGTTGGCATGCAATATAAGAAAATATACTTTAATATAGAGAATGCACTTATAAGTCATTTAAATTAGTATTGCACTTAGTCTTACGTTGACTTTGTATAACATGTTCCCCCACTCTTTTGCCATAATGAAATTCAAGGACTTTTTAAGAGCAAATCAAATTAAAATTGTCAAAAAAAGATGGCAGAATTTTTGTGGAGAAAGTAGTTGCTTATGATAATTCACACAAAATTATTTAACACTAAACTAAATAAATATTAATTAACAAAGCAGAGGAATAAGAGAATTGGTGTAAGTGTGAATGAGTTATACAGGCCTGCACAAAAGTTTAGACACAGAGGCAAATTATAAATAAAAGCGAGAATTTGCATTGAACTTCGCCGATATTGTATCTAAATAATCCTAGAACCAATAATAAATTGTGCAACTTAAAAGATTACCAAAAGTACTGAAACAAAATATCCCAACACCGTAATATTGGAATCTGCATGCCACAAATGTTTAGGCACATATGTCAGATTTATGCAAATTAACGGCGCGAAGTTCCCAAGTGATCGAAGGGGCGTTTCCCAGAGTTGTTATATAAGGCCTGAAATAATTTAGAATGCTTAGAACGATGCCGAAGTCAAAGCAATTTACGAATGACGAGATTTTGAAGATTTGGAGGCTGAAAACTAAAGGTAAATCTGTTACTCAAATTTCTGTTGCATTGAACCGTTCAAAGCGAGGCATTTATCGAGTGTTATCCCGGGGTGATCAGTATCAACCAAAATCACGATCTGGGAGGCCTCGAGTGACCAGCATTCGGGATGATAGACAAATACGAAGATTGGCTTCAAATGAAAGCCTGTCTGCAAATCAAATAAAAAACACGTTAGCAATGCGAGTGTCAAGAGAAACCATACGTAGAAGGATTGTAGAATGCAGGCATTTGAGATATGCAAAAATGCGCCGCAAGCCCTGCTTGCAATTACATCATAAACAAGCACGACTACAATGGGCAAGGCAGCACATATCATACAGTGACGAATGGCTGCAGGTGTTATTTAGTGATGAAAAAAAGTGGAACTTAGATGGTCCCGATGGCCTTTCGCACTACTGGCACGATCTTCGAAAACGCCCCTTAAGTCGGTTCAGCAGACGTCAAGGAGGAGGTTCAGTCATGGTTTGGGGAGCCTTTAGCTTCAATGGACAGACTTCTTTGGCGTTTTTGAATGGAAAACAAGATTCCAAGGCATACCAGGCAACTCTTGAAAGTCACCTATTACCTTTTGGCGAACTTTTATGTGGACGAAACTGGGTTTTCCAACAAGATAATGCGTCCATCCACACATCCAGGTCAACAAAAGAATGGATGAGCGCTAAAAATATTACAGTTCTCGATTGGCCTGCTCTTAGTCCTGACTGTAATCCCATCGAAAATGTATGGGGCATACTAACGAATGTTGTGTATGCCAATGGAAAGCAATATCCGTCCGTTTTAGAACTTAAAAAGGCTATAGAAGAAGCGTGGTTTAATTTTGAACCAGAAACCTTTCAAAATCTTGTGCTTTCAATGAACGACCGCGTATTTAATCTAATACGAAGTAATGGTGGCTACATTGATTATTAAAATTGTTCATTTCCTTATGCAAGTGCTAAAATTTATGTTTGTGCCTAAACTTTTGTGCCACATATTTTACTTATTTTAAGTTATATATTGCAGCAAGTTCGCTACTGATGTGATTTCTGTTCTCAAATTTTTAATTTGCATATTACATGTGTTCATACTTCGTAATATTAAAGTTCCTACTTCTTCAGTTTTAATAGTATTTTGTTATACTCAAATTTGTGTTGTGTCTAAACTTTTGTGCAGGCCTGTACACGCATAACTGAAGCTTTTGAAATTATGATATTTAATAGGGACTTTAATTTTGCTACTGATTAAGTATATTGGTTTCTTTGTCTTTCTCCTTTAACCTATGTGATTTACAGTCACTTAATTTCTTCATATAACCACAGTGTGGAACGTCATTTATACCACACTTACGTGATTTTCAGTTTACGTGAAAGACAGGCCAGATTAGATTTTAACCAAAATTTATGGGCTGTAATCTAGTAAAGATTTATCCTTTGATAGTATTAAAGGGGACTCCCTTAAATATTATGCCAAAGACGTAGGAAACAAAACCCAAGCAAATTGCGAGTTTATGCAGAGTTTAGAAATCCCTTGGTAAATTATTTTAGTGGAAACAGAAGCTTGTGTTGGTCCACGATTTAATTTTCGTATCCAGTAGTTTAAGCATTCTGACAAAAAATGTTCTATTCGCCATCGAATTTCGAAGATTTGTGGACACAGAAAGATTTGTCGCAGTAAACATTCAATTTTCTTCAGTCATATTCTGAAAAGTAGTAATATTTCGGTATAAGAGAAGCACAAAGAGAAGTTGAGTCCAAATCAGCAAAGTTACGATACTTATTAACGTCAAACCAATTATTGTGGTTAAATTATTTTCAGAGAAGTTTTCAATTTCATAATCTGATACTTGTACTTAATGGACAATGAAAAGGAACCTATCTAAAATGGCGTAAACATGAATTGGATGAAGATCGTTGCTGCACTTGCGAACACGGTGAAATTCCAAGGTCCCTAGCTATTTAATAATCAAAATTAGTCCCATGCCCGGTTTGAGGTCAAAGTATAGCACAGCATGGTGTCCAACTTAGAACTAAGCTATATGATAATTTGCAATAGCTCTCAAAACCGACATTAATAAAATACCTAAACATGTGAACAAAGAACAAAAAATAAAGAAAAATTTTATTATCCCAAGTAATTTATTCATAGAAAGACATATGGTTAAAAAAAGTACAAATAGTATATGTGTAGAATATTCTTCTATAAGCAAAAATATAGTAAGATGTATAATTTAAACATCTAACTATACCTGACGTTTTGACTTTAAATGCGTAAACATAAGCGCGTATTGTAAAAAGTGTAGAATTATAATAATCTCATACAACGTATTATCGTATAAACGACTACATCAATATAATTTTAATCATTGTGCTACTCGCAATATTGAATGGAATTTCTAGGTAATATTTAAAGTGTATGCAAAAGATTTAAAAGTACTAAATGAATAATAAATCGTAAATATCATGATATACAAGTGCCTTAATTATTATAGTCTTTACCAACAAGCTAAAAAATCTTCAAACGATCAATGTAAATTAACACATATTGGGATAATATTTTTTCAAAATTACACATACTGAAACAATTGCAGTAAAAATTACAAATATCCTATTGGATAAAAAAATTCTAAATAGTAAGAACATATGACAGTAGATGCAATGCTCCAGAAATAAGCATTATTTAAATTATAAATATACAGTTAGTTCAAAGGAAATCTGCTTTTGTTAGTGCATATTTTCGATATTTGTTTATTTTTACTAACTGGCAGTTCCTGATATTGAACCCAGGCGAAGGATTTCTCCTATCCGATAAATTCCTAGTACAATGGATGCTTAGGCACTCTTACAAGGAGTGATTTAAATTTTAATATATACGAGTATCAACATCGAAACCTTAATTACTACTGTGCTAGTTAAGCTACGTATAGATCTTTCATGCCGCGTTACGTTATGGATTATTATGCCGATACTTTAGGGACTATATACCTTACGGTTAGCAAAGGGAAGACAACATGCCTTTAATTTTCAAGCAGTTTGTTTAGCTTTTGTCTTACGTAAGAGAATTATTATTTCACTACACCACTGTTTTTGATATAAAATTTTATTGGGGTACGAGTTAAAGAATGTAGCAGGTGTAATTTCCATTTTCTTTCTAGCTTTTTTCAAGAAATCTATCGCCATTTAATTATCCTGTAGGGACAATTCGTTTCTTTATAATCTTAGTTGCGTAAGGGTTTTTTTTTTCTTTTGGGATTTCTGAAGTTTTGTTCTAGTGCCTTTTTCACTTACCAGTTTCCAAATGCAATCGCCTGTTTTATACGACGACAAACATAAAACCAAAGTAAACACCAAAAATTTAAAACCCAGGACATTAAGAAATATCCACATATGGTCATAATATTAAGATCGATGACTTCATATTAACAAGTTGTAAGAATACAGAACTGGTTATCTACGCAATTGGTAGAATCTTTGAACACTATTGAATATTTCCTCATGATTTCTTGTTACCTTCTCTCCATAACGAGCTTTGCTTTTCCCAACATATAAGCAATCTTTGACTCTATAGAT
>QLNU02015003.1:103699546-103716673 GCA_006491805.2 Dysdera silvatica
ATCAGTTTTTTGGCTTTGGTTGTGCTAGAAAGCGAATAATATAACATGGTCAGTCTGAAAGAGGTCACCCTCTTCTGTTCCAACCGCACAGAATGGCACTAACTTCAATGTTCAGGATGGGAACCGAAGCTTTTCACCATTTGCCTATTTATCAATTGTAATTATTTTGTTTACTATTAATTAAAATTGATTATTTTATATTTATATTAGCTGATATTTATTTTTCATTATCCTGCTGAAAAATTTTAGGTTTTTGACGTGATAGTTAATACATGGTTAAAACCAAATAAAACAGTCAATTATCAAAAACTTGCCAACTCTTATCTCTGATATATATATACTGGTGTTGCCAACTTTACCACTCGTGCATTATGATCGTTGCTGTCACCATCAAATTAAAAAGTTATTGACTTGATTTGGAGGGGTTTCCTAATCCCAGAACCTCATGGATCCACCACTGATATAGCAAATAAACAAAACACCTTAAAATTAAAATGTAGTACTATTTAACTTTATAGTCGTGTATTTATACCAGCTTTCACATTATTCAACTTTAATTAAGCATCCCTTAAATGGGGAGGCTTGACTCAAAATATACTTATTTAGAAAACCCATATTTCATGGAAAAAGCATTATCAACAAATAAACTAAATCACCTGAAATTTCGCTATATTTGCTAAAAATTATGGAGTAGCAATTTGTAAATTAGGAACTTCACAGAAGACTGCAAAAATTAGGTCAACCCTCCCTGTCCCATACTCTTTATACATAGTGCCAGGACCAAAAAAAAAAAAAAAACCTCTCCAAATTTATATGCTCGGTCAGATACATAGGTAATCTAAAATAATACAAGGCTCAAATTATATAATGCAGAAGTGGTTTTAGGATAGTGCAAACGGTGCATTTACACTGGGCCTTATTTTTTTAGGAGCATCATGCCAGATACATATCATACAATAACTATTGTATAAAGTACTGCATGGCATGATATTGTTATAAATGCAGAAGCAACAAAAGAAAAATAAACATCAAAGATGAACTGGTACACAGTACATTTTTCATGTGCCTTACATTTTAGATTGTGCTTAGGGTCTCACTAATGGGCGTCTTATTTTTAAGTTGGTACTGGGTCTTGCAAATCTTAAAACCATCACTGAGGATAAACATTTAGGAGTCATCCTTGACTCAGGACTCCATTGGAAAATTTATCAAAAGATTAAAGATAAAACTGTGAAGTGTAAGGTACCTCCATCCTGGCATCACCACATTTGGATTATTGGGAGAAGGGGGAATATATCTTCCCTTTACTTCCGAATTCTATTATTCTCGAGTAAAAAGAATAATAGAATAGTGCTATAAAACAATGTAGTATTATTTTTACTTAGAGCTCCTCCTTGTCCTCACCCTCTCAGTTTATCCACATTTTAGATACTTTAGGATGATGCTATCACCAGAATGAATTTGTAAAAAATATTCTCAGTGTTTTAATTGATTTGTAAGAAATAATCTCTATGTTTTAATTTGTAAGAAATATTTTCTATGTTTTAATTGAATTGTAAAAATTATCGTAGACAGGATCATGTCCCCACCCCGAGTCAATGAATGTAGCTTATCCTTCAGTTCCCCATTTAGCAAAATATTGAAGGGCAGGAAAGCATCCCTAAATCCTCATAGGCCGTAACACCTGTGGGTTTATAAATAAATCTGTCTTCATGTTAGACTTTCACAAGTAACCAAAGTAGATATTTTTATATGTGAGCACAATATAAACTACTATCAGCCTGACAACAGTCATAAACCTCAAGACCTTTACAACAATAAATTTCTTTGAAATTGTTGATGAGCAGTCAAACAGCCCCATCGCTAATGCCTGTTTACAAAAAGTCCCATACACGGGTCCGCCACAAGGAGAAGGTTGGTATGTCTGGGGGCCCGAACCTTTGAGAGGGCCAATAGTAAAAAGTGCAGAATAAAAAAAAAATTATAGTATATGTATATGGGTCCAGTGCATAACTTAGACCCAGGTACAATATTTTATTGTGGTGGGTCTGCCTATACAGTGAAGTCTACCTTTACCAAACCATACACCATATTCTGTTTATATAGACATAATTATAATTTCTTAGTTAGACTTAGTTTTATTGACGAAACACCGACAAGGTCATGCAGAGTATCATCCCCCCCCCACCCACCACGTGGATCCCTTAATACATATTATTATCTTAACACAATTACATTAAAAAACACAATAAGCATATATAATATTGAACTTCCTTACGCCAATGATATCCCAGTCCGCCATCCCCCTTTGCTTTCAGCGTATTGTTCAAAATAAAGTAAATGACATTTTCAGAAGTTAAAAAAAAAATCGCATTTACCTGTAAATCTTAGGAACCGGAGTAGCCAAATCTTTTCCGCCCTGCATTTCAGTTTGAGACGAAACGAATCCCCCATCATAGCTAGCGGGTCCGGCTCACGAGTGTCATACCCATCAACGTTTTGGGAAAGATCGTTGAACGTTGTAAGCCGCGCTTTACACCCAGTTTTATTGTAGCACTTCCAATATGATTTTCCATTGTCTAAACGTCTTTCAACTTTGTACATGAATTGCTTGTATACAGCAATTCTACCTCCCCTGGTTGAAGGAATAAATGTTACCTGAGTGGCCATGCTCAAACGAATGAAAATGAAAATTAACAGTTTCGTTTATAAAAATACAAAGCAACCACGTTTTTCCGTCAAGGTTTCAAATATACAAATCAAACGAATAAAAATTCAAAAATGGAATGAAGGTTCAAAATACAAATCAAACGAATGAAAATGAAAATTAACAGATTTGTTTATAAAAATACAACGCAACCACGTTTTTCCGTCAAGGTTTCAAATATGACAAGTAGGCGGAATACTAAGTTGCTACGTAATAAAACCATCGCCCTAAATTCCACCGGAAGTTCCGCCCACCTGTGAGAAGCGAACTTCCGTCGGCCATTTTCGGCCAAATGTCCAGGACACCAATTGGCGGGATCGAGATCCCGCCAAGAGATAAGCCTTCCGGGAAACCCCAGCGCAAAGCTCCCCACTGAAAATGCGGAGAACCATCGGCACGGACGTTGGGGGCGGGCTTATTCTTGTTCTCTGACGATTTTATTAATTGCATTTCAGTTGTGCAAAGATAGCAACCATAAGATTTTTAAATTGATTGTTGATGGATTTAATTTTTATGACACAGGGCAGGTACGCCTTTCAGTGTCATTTCGAATTAAAGTAGAAAAGAAAAGCCGTTTTATAATAATAATGATATGGAAAAGTAGGGCACTGGTTTATCGGTTTTGGCTGGCATTACATGTTAATGAACGTGATTTCTTAAAACATTGGAATGAAGAAAAGATAATAATAGAAATATGTTCCGATAAAAAAATATATAGTATATATGGCAGAATTTCTGGTAAAAACCTATCAATCACCGTCTGTGTGTGTTTGCTTTCTATAAGAGTTCGCTTAGTTTACTCACCAGTTGTCCTTTTTCACATAACTAGGGCGGAACTTAGCTTGGAGCTCCAGACGACAGCGACACGCCTACTCGCTGGTTCTATATATGGTCGAAGGTTTTAACATCAAAAGATCTTTACAGCCAGTGGGCGAAAAGGAGTTTGTCGATCTGTACTGGCGTACAGGAACCACCTACTTGCACTGGAATCATCATTTAACATCAACCAAAAACCAATCCACGATCAGTCCGCCCGGAAAACAGATGAAATAGATGGATGGCACGAAATAACATCCGGGGACCGCCGATGCTCCTACAGAAGCCCGGCGGACATCGTTGTATGGGTGCGGAGCGCCGCAAAGCTGCATAAAACGGGCACAAGCTCAAGGAACGCCATCCATCCTATCCAGGCATTTAACTTGTATCACATGCGCGAGGAAACGAACTCTTCTTCAAGGGTATCAACTCCACGCAAGGTCGGAGACTGCGGCCAAATAGCCCGAAACGGAAGAAAGGACACCCGCACGACTCCGGACACAGAGACAAGTCCGCCACAAAAAAAAAAGTGAAAGAGAAGCCCAGAATAGCGGACACAAACATCAAAAACCGCAATCCAGCGGCCTGGCCAATGTCCCGTAGACTCCAACATAGTCAAGCCCCACCACAAGCTGCGAAGTCGTACAAGCAGTAACCAAGTCCTGCCAGACACGGACCGCAGAGAAAAGACGTTCACACGCCGCCAGAGCTGAAACCGAACTGCTAAGACATAAGGAAACATTCGAAAAAAGGAAATTTTAACCAATAGCAAACAATTTAAATGACAAAACAACACTCAAAAATCTAGATAGACAGGTTTAATCAGAAAGTTTCCTTTCTTGGGCCCGCAGTTGGTATTGCCATCTATCGGTACAAATATCAACATGACGTTTATTGAACTACTACTGCACTAATCCTTTATCACAACTGAAAAGGGCTGGGATCACAGCGCCGCCACCTTCGGCGGCCACCTTTCCCATTGCCCTTCTTGCTCAAATCACTCACACAACTGAAAAGGGGCGCCGCCTCCGGCGGCCACCCTTCCCAATGAAACCCTTGCACAATTCCTCCTTCTTCCTCCACAACTGAAAAGGGAAATTTGCTCACTTGGCTATCTTGCTTCATGCCCCAAACCCATAAGCCGCATCACCTACAGAAAAATATGTCTTCAATCTAGATATAGTGCAAGCACGAAATTTTTAAATTTTTTATAAAAATTGCTTTGATTTTAATTAAAACATAGAGTTATATAAATATTGTTTTTAATAATATTTTTATATGCATTTTTCAACTAAGGTCTGATGTTACTATATCACCTCTATTTTCAATAAAAAATAAAATACAATCAAAGAAATATAAATTTTAGATATTAATTTTTCCTGGTTTAATTATTTAAAACCATTTCTATATGTATATTTAGCATAAACCAAGTTACAGACGTTAACTGCTCCCCATTGTCAGAGACGTGCCATTTATTCAACTTCCAGGGCAAAAATTACTATATTTAAGATACAAGGAAAAATATATAATTGATAATAATTGCAATAATAATTTATGTTTAATCTGTGAGATATATGTTGATAAACTACGTATCCACTACTCAACCTAAAATACACGTTGAGATGTAAAAGAAGAAGAATGTAAACAATGGCCGTAGTGTTGTATATTTCTCTACGAAATTCGTAAATCGTGTTTTATTTACGCTGACTGTTTACCGTTTTGTTTACTCTTTTTAAATTGTAACAAAAATGATGAAGCATTGCGCCGTTCAAGGATGCCGATCGAACTCCATCAAAAACCCAAATTTGCGTTTCTTCTTTATACCATCGGACAAATATATTCGACAAGAGTGGATGGAAGTGCTATGCGTTGAACATGCAAATGAAGTCTCGGTTTGTGAACTTCACTTTCGTGAAAAGGACTTTACATCCAGTGGTCGACTTAAATGCCACGCTATTCCCACTGTTAAGGTTGGCAAGTTTGACAGCAGAAATAGCGATGATGAGTTTATGCAGTGCGATTCAGGCAGTGATCTTGAAATTATCGAAGTGAAAAACATTAGTAAGAAGACAGTTAAAATCAAACAGGAGCCTGCTGACGATTCAAAGCCAGAAAAAAAAGCTGGAGTAGCAAGTCCACCACCTGTATGTATCCTGTTTTATTCATTTATTATATTTTTTGATTATACGTAATAAGTGTGGTTATAGGCTAATGCCAGTTTAAGATGCTTCTTAGCCAACGAAGACGATGGATTTTTTCTCTCTGCGTTTTTTTTTTTAAGTTTATGTTTCAAAGTTTAGTAATTCAAAAAAGATAAAAAGTTGACTGTGCCAGCAATGCAGCTGTGGTAGGGAGGGGGTTCCCCCAAATGGGAAATCAAGGATTCCAGAGAAGTTTTAGATTTGTATGGCGCAAGAGCATCTGGGCTGTACTGCCTCTATTCCAAAAAAGTGCTGATGTATATATTTTAATTATTAAATTAACTCATTGCGATTTGTTTTATAATGCAAGGATCTAGTTTTCAAGGATTCAAACCACTGCCATCCAGGGAATCAAGCTAATGAATATTTTAAAAAAGATAAAAAAAATTATGTGGATCTGATTGATTGCGGAAGCTACAATGTCACGTCCCCTCCAATGCTTGACAGTATTAGCAGTGAGGAATTCGAAGGAATTCTGCAGAATGAAACCTACCCCTCCGAATGGAACTTTGTACAGTTTCCCATTCACATGCAGGCCATTGAGCGCATAGCTAAATAGGTAACGGATGCCTCAAACAAGGCTTTAGGTGTGAAGTGAAAGCAAGGGGTGGCTTGATCCTCTCCACTCTTGCTTCACGCATTAAGATGCCATCATTTGAATCAAAATGTGGTTTTATTCCGAGCACATTAAGTGAAATATAAATAACCTCATGCTCAATTGCTGAGCTCTTGAGACATTCCTTATTACGACTTTCATCCCTGAAAATGACGTTAGAATCTGAACTTAAAAATTTTTATTTTCTAGCCCACTAAGGTAGGTGGTTGGGTAGGGCTAGGGAGGAACTCATCGTTCAGCCACCTTCACATGGTGAGTTCTGAGTTGCTTGCTGAATAATAAGAGCAGGCAAAGAGCTACACAAGTGTACATGTTCAGTAAATATACATTCAAGTCCATACCAAACAAAGGAAACCCGAAACTTTGGCGGTATTGTCATATCTCCAGTGTCTGATCTGGGTTCCCCCCCACCCCCTTGTCTCCCGAGTGAAAAGTAACATTATTTGCATATACCAGTGTTCTATTTTGTCTTTCTCAAAAATATTGCAGGAAATACCATTTTGTGTTATTGATGCTTCCTCTCAGACAGAGGCTTTGTATCCACCCCTGCCCATGTCCCATTGCTCCCCTGCCCCACTACACCACCCAAATGATCTTTAGAACCACTGTCATTGTGTTGTAAATTCAAATCGTCGATATTGATAAACTGAAACAAACTAGATTTTTTAAATTCCCGTCTTTCAATCGTTTTAGCTAATTTTCCAAATTTTCAAGGCCGTTGCTTAAGCTGAAGAAAATATTGACAGGACTGAAATTTTACGCAGTTAGTATTGCGGGGCACTCCAGTTTTTTCCCACACTAATGTGAATGGCTACGGGCAATTTCATGTTTTTCGCCCTATCCTAATGTGCATGTAACACTGGATTGGATGTTTTTTACATTCCTTTGATTTTAAAATTTAAAGTTGTATTTCTACATTGTGTTAGTTTGCATATTATTTTTTCTCGCCTTGATTGGTGCAGAATGACCATTGCTGTCCGTGCACCATAAAACAACCAACCAACCAACCAACCATATTATTTTTGGGAATTATTCAATATTGTGGAAAGTACCCAAACGCTAATGAAAGAACATTTAATCTTTGATCATGCTGTAGCAATGTGTTTGTCTTTCAGTTGAAAAATCTAAGTTTGAATCCCATTGATATTGAATACTCGCCATTTTTTTTCTATTAAACTGTAGTCTAGAGCAGTGGTCACCAACCAGTGATCCGCGAAAAAATTTGGTGGTCCAAAGAAAAATCTCGATATTATTTGCATTTTTGACTTTTTATTAAAAATAAAACAAAAATAATATTCTAAGAAATTCTCATATTCTGAATGACAATTTTCACCTTTATATTGCACAAAATGTGGTCCGCAGGATTTAAAATTATAAATTTAGTGGTCCGTAATGTCCGAAAGGTTGGTGACTGCTGGTCTAGAGTTAGATATCCAAGGTACCAACCCCCAAAGCAGAATGTGCTAAAAAGTGCAACCCACGTCACAGAACAAACAGCTTCACTGCAGAACAGTCGTGGGGTGAATCAATTTTTTTTTTGTCTTAAAATAAATAAATAAAAAAAAAGTCCCAAAACTATTTTCTTTCATATTAAAAAAAAAGGAATTCATGTTTTATGAAATTAAAAATATGCGTGTATATATGCATGGAGGGATGTCATTTTCAAAATTCGGTGCCATATGCTGTCCATGTGAGAAATTTTTTTCTAGAAGTTATAAGAAAATTTTAGTGATTTTCTTTTTTACCATGATTATCAACAGACAGTTGCTAATAAAAAAAGAATAAATTAGAGAACATTATTGAATGGAAAAATAATTTTTTGAAAGATATGAGTTGAGAGGGAAACCAAAAAAAATCACTGTCCAAATCAGAAACCAAAAAACATCACTGTCCAAATCAGAAAACAAAAAAAATCTATTGTGGATTTGTTTTCTTAAAAATTCAATTTCTTCTCAAACGTACTTTATAATTGTGCTACATACTCTAAATTGCATACTAAAAAAGTTTTAATAACCAGTTAAAAAAAATACAAATTTTCTGCTTATTAAATACACTTGTCCAGAAATTGGTGTCATGTCTGTTACCATATATTATTTGCAATTTTTCAAACTACAAAATTAAACTTGTTGAATGGCAACATTTCTTTTTCATTGAAGCAAGCTTTGAGAAAGAAATAGAAACGGTCATTTGGGATTTTCTGTCGTTGAATGAAAGATCAAAAACCTTTTTGTGGTAAGTATTTTTCTTGTATCTCATGTCTGTTATCCTAATTATTTATATAATATTTATTTATTTATCCAACTGGCTAATTTAGTTCATATGGTGTTTAATTTTTTTTTTTTTGTCAAAATTAATATTTCTGTTTTGGTTGAATTATTTATTTAGCCTCATGAATTTTTCTTATTGAAATGTCATGTCTGTTACTAAGTAACAGACATGACAGAATTAGTAATACACAACATGCTAAGTATATAAAGTAAGTTATTTAAGAATATTCATAAAATTGTTATAAATAATATATAAAATCATTGATTATTTCCAGTTTCTTCATAAGATCATGGCATTAACACCAGCTGAGAAGCAAAAACGCTACAGAGAGAGACGTCGAATGAATGCAGAAAAGGAGGAGGAAAATAGAAGGAAAGATCGTGAAAGGTAATAAACTATATTTTGCAATTTCAATACTAGGTGTATTTACTGTTCAGACCAAAATTGCGTTAAATATTAGGTTCTTAATTTTTATGCTTTTCAAAGGAATAAGGAAAATGATATAAGGTTTTTGGCTAAAAAGCAACTTATTCTAGAATACATAGCTCAGTAAGAGTTTTAAGTACCTCCATTTCTATCCCCTTTCACATCACATTCTAATTTACAATTGAACTCTATATACTTCAAAAAAGTAGAACACAGTTGTCTGAGAGTTCAGAAAACCCATTTTTCCCCCCAACGAGTATTTTGTAATTGAATTTGTTTTTCTTTTGCAGGGGTAGGAAAAGGATTCCAATAAAGGAAAAGTCTGCTCGTGCTCAAAGAGCCCAAAGGGAAAGTTGGAGATCTGCACAAAGAAAGCATCACCGAAATAAAGCTAAGAAGGTTATATCACCTGTAACATCGTGCACATCTGATAAAAATCTACAGATTTCAGCTAAAAAACGAGGAACAAAGCGTGTTCTTCTGAAAAAATCAAAAACTGTAAGAGAAAACATCCAGTTAAGAAAAGAAGTAAGGGTTATTCTGTGTCGAGTGATCCAATGGAAAATCCCACCCTCTTGGATTTTTTTCAAATTTGGCTCATTAGATGTACTGTCAGAGATAGTGAAAAATCCAAATTTTCAGATTTTTAACTGCAGTATTTTTTAAATTATAGGCCTCCACAATCCGGAAAAAAGCACGATTTTCTGTTTACGTGCAGTTACAAAAACTATTACTAATCAAGCTAGAAATGAGATAGATGAAATAAAAATAATGTTGTAGATTATAAGCTTTCATATGATATCCAACATGAGTAGTTTTAGGTAGCTTGGGATTTCAAGGTAATGACATGAATTCCTTGAATATCTTTACATTTTTTAAAAAAAAATACACATTAAAAACTTGCCCATCGTAGCATCATTTCTAGAAAGTTTCAACCTGGTGATGTCAATGGGATCATTATTTTTTTTTTTTGCCAAGGAAGACCATCTGCATAAATGGAAATTTTTAATTTTAGTCCACACTTATCAATTACTTTGGCAAGAACAACTATTTTTAAAAGCAAGAAACAATGTTATCATATTATCCTGGTAAAATAAGTGAAGAAATTTACCCAGTTGAGGGGGGATGAGGCCAAGGCAGGTGTGTCTTAAGAAAATTACATCCTCAAACATTAACATGAGAATTTATGGAAAACTGTACCTTTTTACAAGTTTATGCTGCCTCAGTCCCCTTTTTTCTATGTTATTAACTTCAACGATCCCTACAAGGTAATTCTTAAGAGCTATGGTTGCCAAGTCCATTTCTTCTTTACAAACAGGGTTCGTGCAGGGCCTGGAAAACCGGGAAAAGCCTTAAATTTTAAAAAATCCTTCCAAGGCCTTGAATATCCGGGAAAAATACCAGGTTTTTCACAATGGCCGGGAAAATCCTTGAACTACTATTTTTTATTTCCCGAATAGGCTATTTTTAGTCACTTTCACTAGTTAAGGTCACGATTTCTGTAAAATTTTGTTAGATTGAGCCAATATGTAAAATTTTCCAGTGCACCGAAATTCAGTTTCGCGTTGTCAAAATTACATTTTGCCATTGTATTTTGTGTGAAAATTTTTCCTTCCAGCGAAAGTCTAGGCCTTTACTTTCAATGGGCTTTTCAATTACTTTCAACTACTTTCAATGGGGGGGCTGTCCCCCCCTCCCTTGGCACCATCCTTACCAACAAGGCGGTTCTTCAATAAAAACTAGGGGTGTCTGCAGCATAATTCGGGATTCAAAAGGGATCCATAGCCAAAACATTTTAAAAAATGATGTAAGACTAATTTGAGTTTTATTTTTCCTGTAACATTACGATTAGTCCCCCTTTCCATTACTAAGGTAAATTTTTTTAATATTTCCTTGTAATTGTTGCTTTAGGTACATAGCCAACCTTTGTTAGCTGCTCCTTCCTGTTTTGACAATTGACATTAAACCAGTGGCATGGGAAAGGGGGAGACTCAAGCGCCCCCCCCATTAGATAAAATACATTATTTTCTCTAAGCTACATAATGTAATCTTTAAAGCCACTTGAGCCTCACTCATGAGTTTTTAATTGCTACGCTACTGCTAGTGGCACACCCAGGATTTCTCCTTGGTGGGACTGACCATGTAAAAATTTTGTCTTTAGCAAAATATTAGTTATTTTTATGCATTTTACATTCCTCACCCGTGCCCCCCCACCCCTTCCTTCAAATATTATTTAATGCACATTCAGTGTTATTTAACATTTTTGTAGGATTTTGTTCTTTGATATTTATTTTGAATCATTATTTTGTAAGCTGTTGTTATTTATAAAAGTAAAATTTTAAAAATATTACGAATATCAAAATTGCTGCTTGCCCAAAGAAGCATTGCAAATTATATTATAATATTGAAATGTGTACAACTCATCCTTAATATTTTTTTCAACTTTGGACCGCAGGGCCTTGAAAAGCCTTGAATTTTTTTCTTCCTGAAGTGTGTGAACCCTTGTACAAAGGTAATAAGTGCGGCCAATAGGACATCTGGGTTCCACCAGAGTTAGGATTTTGAAATTTTTCACTGACACTTAGATTTCTTCCTTTAAACTTTTCTATTAGCTGATTAAGCATTTCACAATCTGAATTATTTTCCCCAATATCATGTACATCCTTACTTGTTCTTGTCAATACTTTGTCTGTTAAAAAAACATCTTTTTATTTTGCTTAATCTTTTATCATAGTATGATGGTGTGTGTGTGTAATCTTTTCTTAACTATAAGTGACTCTTCTCAAGGGTGCTAAGATACTTATTAAGGTAATCTAAACCAACACCTTTGTCTTCAAAGTCTTTATCTGCCTGGCATGCTAATTGCTACTTAGCTGTCTTCTGTTTCAATTTTTTCCAAATTCATTTTTTTCCTACAACTATCACATATTTTCATATCCTTTTCAACGATGTCCCATAAATCACACATCCATTTTGCAACAGGCCTTAGATTTTTTTTTTAATATTTTTGTGCCCTTCCTTGTTAAAAGGTTTACAACAAAAAAGCGTGGTAATTCTAGACTTTACGTTTCAGCCATGGTGGAAACTGACAATTACACACACACACAGAGAATAATGATGTAAAAAATGTAATGCAGACTGTGCAGTGTACATTCACTCTGTGAGAGTTAAGGCAAAACTGAATGCTAGCTGTTGAATTGTCACTTTACATGCAACAATTTATAAGGCTTCAACATAAAATACTCAGAACTGCACCTGGGTAATAACTCAGCGTCTTGCTTACAGATCACTGCGATTTGTTTAGTGAGCATTGCTATGGTTTCTTTAATACTGTTCCTCCATCCTTTTTATTGTGTAAACTAATTTAATATAGTCTAGCATGCTTGTATATAGTGGTATAGGCAGAAAATTCATAAGTGGTGGTTATAAGCTTAATGGAAGAAGTTAATATAGTTATTTAGTTAATTACTAAGTTATAAACTTAATAGAAGAATAGCTACGACTCATATATTCCTATGTTAAATATACAAAATTTCATTGCGATGGGGGTTACAACCCCCAAAATCACCCCGACTAGACCTCTGTTTATATAATAACGCCATTCGTTCTTAACTTATAATAATGATAGTGGTTATTTCCCAACAGAATTAATAATTGTGTATTAAAATTAAAAATTTCCATTTATGCAGATGGTTTACTGTGGCGTAATTTTTTTTTTTTTTAAGTGACCACCAAAACATGATGCCATTGCCATCCCAAGATGAAACTTCTCAGAAATGATGCTAAGATAGGCAAGTTTATGTATGATTTTTTCATAATTTTAAAAATAGCACTTTTTGAGAAATTCAAGGTCAAAGAGTTCATGGCACGAACTTGAAATCCCAAACTGCCCAAAACTTAGTCATATCAGATATCATATGAAAGCTTATAAAATAATATATAACAATTTTTATTGCATCCATCTGTCTCATTTCTAGCTTGAGTAATAATAGTTTTTTTTAACTGCACGTAAACAGAAAGTCATGCTGTTTTTTCTCGATTTCACAGGCTTGTAATTTAAAAAATACTGCAGTTAAAAATTTGACAATTTGGATTTTTCACTCTCTCTGGTAGTACATCTAATGAGCCAAATTTGAAAAAATTTCAAAAGGGTGAGGTTTAAAATTGATAACTGACATGTATAGAAAGAGATGAAATGGGACTAAATTGAAGCCTCAAGAGGGTGTTTCAAATAGTCCAAGATCAAAAGCCTGACGTTCTTTACATGAATGCTTTAAAGGGCAATTATCTCCCGGTATGGCTAAAATTATCTGACAGCTTACTTTAATACTCTTCTTACTAGGGCTACACCAGTCATAGCATCTGGGAATCAGGACGAGTGATATGTCATTGGAAAGCTATGAGTACATAGATTATGAATATTGAAAAAAAAAGTAACTGGAGAGAGAGGTTCCTTCAGAGATATTAGGACAAGAAATCAGAACTTGTGCTTTGCAGGGAAAACAACACATAGGTGAAATGCTTTTTTTATCAGATCCTATGAACACCATCCTTGTGAACATCAGGAACTAACTCCTCGCCTGGTTCTATGGGACAAAAAGAGGGCATGGGCAGGGCCAACAGGGAAAGACCTGTAGGCGCTAAACCATGGTGAATTATAGAAGTACCCATGGTTCATTGGAGGTGGCACACACATGCGAAGTCGGGCCCAATTCTGAAGGTGCCATCGGCAAGTCTTCAGGCTGCAATGGTATCGCTGATATGCAGAGTATAAATGCGACAGTGTTCAAACTGGCTACTGAACAAATTTAAAAAATTTTCAACGAAGAACCTTGTACGCCAAGAAGTAATGAATATGAAATTGCCTCAAAAGTCATAAAGCTAGTCATCGATTTGATGGATGAGCTGATACCCACAGAAGTGGAAGTACTGGATTATCCTGAATTTGAAGGGTCAGTTGATACGCAAGAGGCTATAAGTGCTACTTCTTACAATGATGGCAGTGATTACTGTGATGAAGGTTGCCATAAAAAATGTAAGAAACCATCTGTAACGAACAGAAAAAAAAGAAGCTAGTTGAGGCACATCTAAAACACCTGAACTGGGAAATAAAATCTTTTAAACATAAAGGATTAGCCTGGCTAACATCCACACATATGAGATACTTGCTTAAATGGACTAATGAATATCAAAGTGGCATGTTCCAAACGAAAAAACGTAAAGTCAGTGACAAATATGTGTTCGACAAATTTAAGTATCCCTGATCAAAGAACAAAATTATCACTACTGTCAATTTACAGCAATAGGCAGTGCAGAAATTACGTGAAATAGGTGACTGCGGTACAAATTTTAAAGCTGCTGTTTGATAGGCAACTCGATTTAAGAAAAAACGTAATATCTCTCACAGAAAAATACGTCGCTTTGCCAATAAAACAGCAATTGTCAGTGAAGCAAAAATAATGGAAGATGTACAAAACCTGTAAGCAGAAGTAACAGAACTACCGGCAGTATTTAACAAAACACATGTGCTAAATGCAGATCAATGCGTCTTTAACTGTGAACTATTATCAAATTGCACATTATCATATAAAGGTGAAAAGTTGACATGTGGCTTTGCCTATTCCAAAACAAAGCAACACATTCACATACTGTGCAATGTACCATAAACTTGGCTGGACAAATTTGTTGAAATGTATTTTTATGTTTGCAAGAAGTCAATGGAAAGCTTGGTCCTAAAGTCATTGAGAATATCTTGCAAGAATCAGCTGCTCCAAACATTACCATAACTTGCCACACATCAGGGAAATTATCAACAGCCACATACAAGCAGTACCTTGAAGAAATAAAAGGCAAATAAGTAACTGAAGATTTCCTCCTTTTGATTCATTCATGGTCTAATCAAAGTAAACCTGGAATTCATGCTGCTCATTTCAATAAAATTTTCAATAGGCCGAAATGCACATTGGTGATTCCAGAACATGGCACAAATTTCTGCCAGCCCTTAGGTACGACATTCCATCGGCAAGTGAAATACTTTGCACGAACTTTGTTAAATCATGTAGCCGTGTTTGAAGAACAGAAAGGACTACATCCAGAAAACCGACTATACCAAAGGAACAGCATTATTGGCACGCATTGTCTCATTCGTCATCAGTTATCTGCACCAGCATTTCAAAATACGATTCTTTATTCATCTGGCCTTACTAATGAAAAAGTAAGTTTTGAAAATGTGAAACAAGTTTGCTTTATGTTTTCTACAACTGTTTCAGCTGCTGTGTTGCGGGATGCAACAATGACAGGACCATTAAATGTAGTAGATGCATGATTATTCTTTGTTTTGACTGTTTCTTTTTTCAATTTCACACAATACAGTCTACGTTTAATTTTTAATTATCACTCACTTTCGTTGCACAGTGTGAAAATAATAATGTCCGTGAATATTCACATATTTCTCCCCTACATTGTAGGGTCTTCCAGTGATGCCCTTGTACTGATGAAGCCATGGCAGGCGTAAACCTCAATTACTACTTGACACATGGGACAAAAAAAATAATATTCCAAAATTATAAAACTCCTTTAAAGCTCAAGCCCTATATCAGAAATTGATACTTCGGATATCAATAATCTAATCTTTTTGCATAATATCAGAATGTTATGACCATAGTCCTACAGCAATTTGGGCTCAACTTCAACCAGTACTCAACCAACTTAAGAGAATTGCACCCACAGTTGAAATTCTCCATTTCTTTTCCGATTGTCCATCAACACAGTATTGGCAAAATTTTTTTTTTCCTCCTGAACAAGCGTATAGCAGACCATGGTTTGAAGTATGCATCACAGTCCTTCTCTGAGGCCAGTCATGGCAAGGGTCCACCGATGGAATTGAAGGTGCCATTAATGCATCTGCAGACCAGATAATTCCACAAGGTATGGATGTACCTGATGCAAAGACACCGTTTGCTGTTTTAACAAATAAAACGAGTATTTAACTTCATTATATTAGTAAAACAGATGTAAAAACTTTCACACAAGTAATTCCATTTCATATACCAATTTTAAAGAGAGAAATGAGTGTTCACCTAATATTTTCCTGTGGGAATAATGGAATGCCCTACCACGATATAAGCTGCTTCTGCAGGCAGAAAATTGTCTGAATGTTTTGAAGTTGATTACTACCTTTTGAAAGACACTGATGCACAGTGCAGAACAGTCAGTAAACAAAAACAAGGCCTGCCATAAACCAGTTGCAAGCCTTCTTTCGAAGATTCATCTAACAATTTTCAACAAAGGGACATTCAAGAAGGGAATTCCAATCCTGTAAAATTAGACAGTAAAAGATCGACAAAGTGTTTTGTTTCAGAAATAATCAATACCAAGAAAACTATTTCCCAATTATATATTTGAAAAAAGTTAGAAATCATACTAAATTCTATAGAGATGATAAAGAATATGATATTGGAGCTGAAGACATTGTCATAAAACTATCAAATCCAATCCGTACTGGATGCTCTACTCGGCAGCTGCAGTATTTAATGTTTAATATTGATTTAACTAATTATGATGTTGAATAGCAATGTAACTTACAAGAAAAGGGCAATAAACGAATATTATGTGTATGTGTCCAGTCTGTGTATCTGCATTCAAATAATGAAAGGTAGGATAGAACGTGTGTGTGTGTGTTTTTTTAATTTAGGTATTGAAAGTTGACTAAAAAATGTTATACTATAATTTTTGCCACCCACGTATTAATTACAGCTCAAACTAGAGCTTGTGTAATTTTGGAGAAAAAGAGACGCTTTCCCCATCCTGGATTCGAACCAGGGTCCCTCCGTTTAGCCCGGAGTGTCTTGGACCGCTAGACGAATGAGGACAGGAAACAACGCTCTCTTTCTCCGTATGTAAAGATGTTAAGGTATTATTACCCTCCGCAGGGATAACACAATTGCCAAATATGGTCAACACAAGAAAGCCTCCGGGGCGAGATTTTTGTGAGTTTTCGTGGGGGAATTTATTATACTATAATTTTTGCCACCCACGTATTAATTACAGCTCAAACTAGAGCTTGTGTAATTTTGGAGAAAAAGAGACGCTTT
>QLNU02015003.1:103724150-103742447 GCA_006491805.2 Dysdera silvatica
AATTAGGTATAGATTGTCGGAGTACTGCTCCTACACATACTTATTTATCACCACCATGGGTCATACCAGACATTGACATCTTTTGGGATCTTGTTTACCATAGCAAAAGCACTATTCTCTGAATTTCAGGATCATTTTCAAGACTTTAATTTCATTTTCACAGATGGGTCCAAAACTGAAACAAATGTGCATTTGTCATTAACAACATCGCCATTGCAGAAGAAATCCAACTATCATGCTTCATTTCCATAGCGGAACTTTATGCTATTTTCATGGCTCTTACATATATTTCAACTCAATACAACTCAACTTCAATATTGTATAATTTGTACCGATTCTCAGAGTTCTTTAAAAGCACCGGAATCCTTTAAATATTCACCTCATCCTATTTTATCCAAAATCCATTCACAACTGCAGCACCTGCACAATCATTCCAATATTAAATTCTGCTGGATCCCTGCTCACATTGGTATCAAAGGGAATGAGGCTGCTGATGCAGCTGCGAAGGCAACGAACTCACCACTTGCTTCTAGCCAACTTCTTCCTTTCTCTGACCTGAAGCCAATTATCAAGACCTGTGTGAATCAAAAGTGGCAAGAAGAATGGGATCATCAAACCAATAACAAATTGAATAATATTAAACATACAATTGGTAACTGGCCCTCCTCATACCGTAAAAATCGGAAAGAAGAGGTTCTCCTTGCCAGACTTCGCTTTGGGCATTCCCATCTCACCCATAGACATCTGTTGGAAGGAAAACCAGCACCAATTTGCCAAGTGTGCAATGAACCCATCAGTATTTTACATATTTTAACTCAATGCCCCTATTATAGACTTGCCCGCACTCTTACTTTTAACTCTTCATCACTCTCTGACATTTTAAATGACCATGCTGACCATACGCACGTTTTAAAATTTTTAAAAAGTACTGGCTTTTACTACAGTTTTTGATTTTACCGTGTTTGGCGCAGTATAGCCCAGATGCTCTTGCGCCATAAAAATCCAAACAAACAAAACCAAGTTTTTAGACTGTTTGCTATCAAAATGATCTATAAAACTCTGTTTATTACTGTATCATGATTTTAAAAAACATCGTTTATAACAATCGAATTTGGACCGTCCCTTGAAGGTCATTATAACCGATTTTCACTGTATTATTATTTTCTAAACAAATAAAATTGAGTGCTATATTTTCTATAAGTACTTCATAATTCGTAACTCATGAAATTTTTTCATCCAGTGATTTTGTAGGGAAATTTTTTTGCATATTTTACTGAAGTGGGTGATGTAAGAACATCCATGTTTTATTGAACTTGTTTTCAATTCTTATTATAACCATGCATATATATGTGTATATACGCTGAAGAGCAATTGAATTAGAAACAGCTGGCATTGTGCAAATTTGCCACTGGGTCTGTAAACTGAAAGGAAATTTCATCAGCAACGATCCCACAATGTAAGAAGTGAGGCTCACATTATCAGTAATAGTCGAACGTAGTATGGGTAAGATTATGATCTTTGTGGATTTGATCATGGGCAAATTGTCAGGTCCTGACAAATGGGTCACTCCATTTCAGAAGTTGTGCAGGCACTGATTTTCATCAGCCGCTGTGTCACTGTGAATGCACCGATTCCTGTAAAACCATCCCTGCCATAGACAATGGCATGTGGATGAGCGAGGTTGTCATCGACTAGCTTACATTGTAGCAGCAGATAGACAGGCCACAGTGTAACAGATCACTTGGTAATTTAATGCTTGTTCGCAGCAATATATAACCAGCCACACTATTCAGAACAGTCTCTTTGCTATGGGGTGTAGAAGTCATCGTCCCCAATGGGTGCCTCTGTCGATTGCATATCGCTGGATGTAAAGATTAGCATGGGTATGGGAATAGCACCACTGGATCCTAGAAATGTAGAAAATTGTTGTCTGAACTGATGAGAAGATTCATATTGTGTACATGCCAATGGCAGGGTATGAATATAATGGGCCACACTGTATATTAAAACCTTGTCTGTTGCCAGTCACGCTAATTTCCTTCTTGGGTTTTGCCGTGATGGAATAGTGTTTAGAGGGGGTTGCTTTTACTTAGTGGAGAGGGGGATCCCCCCCATGTTCATTCTACATTTAATCAGTGTTTGGGTCATTCCACATCAAATCAACCCAGCTCACAACCCAACCATTTTAGATTTTTATGAGATTTGGCACTTTTATCTCACTACCCGAGAAATGAATAAATGCCCAGTAATTAGTCCTTAATTGCTATTAGTTTCCGAAATAAGTGACTTTGGAGGCATCCCCACTAGGCTTTTACTGATTTAGGAAAAATACCCTTGTGCAAGGAAGAAACCTGGCTGTCGCCCAGAGTTTTTGCCAAGAAACATGCCAAGCTTTGCATACATTACAATTCACAGACACAGGTGCTGTGCTTGGAGCTCTCAGATTCAATTGTAAGAGTATAATGTGAGTTTTGGTAACAAAAGGAGCTTGGCAACCAGGATAATTCTGAAGTTTTACCTAAATTTATGCCCATGCACATCCACCATGATGGAAGAATTAATTTTTATGTATTATTTTTCAGGTGAAAATAATAAATTCAAGGTTCATTTTGCCGACCCAAGGGTGTGTAAAAGTTTCCTTATGGCTTGCTGTCCGCATGACATCTTAGCTGCAACTGTAAGTACCTAACCTGTTGGGTATGGGCAGGTTGTAACTACTATTGAATGTTTAAAATTGGGCTTTGATCCAAAATGATATATTTGCTCCTGTTTCTTGCTTATTATGCCTCCCCCCTCTTTCTCCTTTTTTTTTATTTCATCACAAGATTATATTATGCTATTTTCAGATAATTCCTGCTTCATTTTAATGTATTAAAAGCCGTACAATCACTATCAGTTATACATTTTTGCATTTCGTAATAATATTGCCGACTTTGTCTATTTCGAGTTTAATATCGAAATTGAGATTTGTGACCCGATAATTAACTACGCAAAACAAACTTTGGTGAGATTTTTTTTTTCTTTGCCTTTGTGTTCTATCGTTTTCTGCCTACCATTTGAACCTTTCAATGTTTATATTTATATAAATCGAACACTACGCAGATTAAATCAAACAACAATTTTTATCAACTTTTTTTTGGCATAGTGATACCTTTCCTAATGTTATGGCTATGGCATGGTTAGATGGTGAAACATTCAAAAAAAATGTTTTTCGGTTCAGGTGCCACCGAATGCAAAAAACGTTTTTTTCCTTTCGAATGTTTCATCATCTAACCATGCCATAACATCGGCGCTGGTATCACTACGCCAAAAAATTATTATTTTTTAAAATTTTTTTTTTTTAAGACTGTTTAAAAATTGCTTAACTTTCAGTGTTTGTTAGTATCAGTATTAGATAATGACACTAATTATCAATTTATAATAAAAGTATTTTTAATATGTAAAACTATGATTCAGTGATCCAACAATATATATGTGGAGTCAAACTCGATTAAAATGACTTAAATCGATGTTACGTCAAAATTCATAAATCCCCCTTACAGATTACTCGTATGTAATTTATTAATGTACACATCAAAATGTTGGTGGTCCCTTCAGTGTGGTTGCAACTGAGTTGGGTGTATGTGGTCCCAACCTTCGAACTCCCTGAGCCATGTAGGCTTATGTCCATAAACTTCGTTTGAGGGTGACTTCAGTATATTAATCCTATCCTAGCTGACACGTTATCAGGGGTGATTATGTTCAGGGATTTCCATAAATTCCGGGAATTTCAACTTGCCTCTTCCGGGATTTCTTTTTAAAAATTACGAAAATTTCATTTTGTTTCCTATAATTTTTTATATTCTTGTGGAAATCAGTGTCTTTACCAGAAAATCTACTTAACCTTTCAGGGAATTTTCTCGTTTATTCAGGGAACCCAGTTTGGACTTAACAATCACCCCTGCATTATGCAGCCATAAAGAAATTAAAGTACAAGTAAAATAATAAATTTTTGACTTTTTTTAACTTTAAAATGGTATTAAGCAACGTTCAATCTTTTTCTTTAGACTACTGTTGATTATACAGATTTAGTTTTTGTTAATTTTGGAAATAGGTTCATTTCTGGAAACACTTATAATTTAGGCTCCATGCCAGAATTTTGTTGTAAACTTAGGTTAGATTTAGATGTTAGGAATTTTGTCATGTTAATTATGAATCAAAAAATTATTCAAGAATTATAAATTTTAAGAATTATGAAGATGCCCTGAAAAGTTTCCATCTGTACATTGTTCCTAGTGATATAACCTTTTCTTCGCCATTCAGAAGCTTGGTGGTGGTGTCATAAAAGTGGGGGGGGGACACATAAATGTCATTTTTTCTCATGCTAAACTTATTAGGGTATTGTACTATTGACCAAAATAGTGACCCAGTGGCAACGCATTTGGCTACTGCGTAAATAACCCAGGTTTGATCTTAGCAGGTACCTAGGTTTTGCGAGGATGTTTGCTACTACTAATCCACAGACCAGGGATCGATTCCTTTGCCAAAAGAGCTTTAGATTCTATGTGATTTTAACTATACTTACACCACAAAACAAAACCAGCTTGCTTCTGGTATGTCTTGCTAATCTTGTAACGTAAGTTGTTCCATTTATCCCAGTGAAAGCCAAAATTTAAATCCACTTAAGTTACTGGTGTATGCAAATTTGTGATAGTAGACACCCAATTAGAACTGTAACTGAAGCAAATCTCTCAAGTTTTTCAGTTACTTTAAACCAATGGTTGCATTTTTTTTTTATGGTCTATTTACTCTTATTTTCACCTTATTCTTAATCCTTTTTAATTTGTCATCCATTACATATAGTAAGTATATACTTAATCATTATCATTATTATATCTACTAATGGAGAAATAGTTTTGATTTTGTGTATATTTGTGAGGTATATGTGTACATATACTTAGCACTTTTACTTGAATTTCCAAACCTTTACATTTCAGTTGATGGCTGAGGAAAAAATAATTATATGTGTACCTGCATCCAATCTATGCCGAAAACCTTTACTCCTGCCCAATTATTGGTTAAGCAGTTTGGAGCCTGATTTGGGTGGGGACCTCATACTGTGGATGTGAGATTCATATTCCTTGTCCGTTTTAAATTATATGTTTAGCCTACAAACATGCCTGGCCAATGTGGTGAAGGCTTCTTCCTCCAATTTGCATTTATTATATTGCGTTACAGTACTCTTAGAGGGACCTCCATCCTGTAGTGGTTAGATAATGTGGCTGTTGATATTATACAGATGTCTGGGAAATATCTCCATTATTATAAAAATTCGTAACATAAAAAAAAACAACAGGTGGTCTATCGAAACTTGGTTCGCAGTAAAAGAAAGGTCAACTCAAAAGGCTATTTGCACATACTATTTAATAAACTTCAACATGAGTTTCTTTAGTTGCAAGAAGAATGTTGACTTGGTAGCAGATTTTCTGCCAGGTGCTTCATTGGAATTTTGGAACATTTTCCACGTAACAAACTGGGTTCAAACGCTTAGTAGTATATTAAATTGTGGATCAGAGGTAATGTTAATCTGTAAGTCTCATCATAAATAATGAAGTGCCTAGTTTTGAATATGAGTTAAAACAGAAAACCTATAATTTCAATTTTGATGTTGAAAATTAATTTATAAGATTTTTTTTAATGTAACTCATATTCAAGACTACATAATCAGTTACTCACGATGAAACTCACAGATTAACGTTACCTTCAACCTGCAATTTGCATACTATTACTAGACATTTGAACTTGGTTTGTTACCTGGGAAATGTTAAGCAGCACCTGGCCGGAAATCAGTTACTAATTGGACATTCTTCGTACAACTGAAGAAGCCTATGTTGAAGTTTATTAAACGGTATGTGTAAAAAACCCTTTCAATCAATCTTTTTTTTTTAACACAAACTGTGTTTTGATAGACAACCTGATTTGTATATATATATACATGTATAATAATGGAGATACTTCTCGGGCACCCTGCATATAAAAGAATTTTTGCGAATTATTAGACTTGGTTTAATTTTCTTGTGAAAGAGAACTCGCCAAGTAAACTGTTATAGCTATCAACAAACTATTTAGTTAAGCAGTATAACTTATGCACATTTTGGCAACACCATCTGTAACTTGGTGATTGAATTGGACAAAGGTTTTGTCAGTAGCTTTGAACTGATGCTATTGTTGAAGAAAAGGGCTTGAAGAAGCTAGTTTTGGTGTTATTTTGTCTGTTTGGATTTGATGTTATTTTGTTTGTTTGGGTGGTGCAACGCTTTCCATTTCCTAATTTTTGTAGAAGTAGTTAGGTCCTTCTAGGAGTTATTAAATTTTGAAATAACTATTTTGTATTTTCTTATATGTATACTTTACATATCACTTAAAGCTTGTGTACAATATGTAACCATATTAATTAAATTTGTGTATTTAATACTATGTGACTACAGTGTGGCTCCTTATAATATATGATAAATTAGAATGCGGCTCTCATTAACCTCATGCTCGCCCATCCCTGGCATATATTGTCATTTGGATGACTTCAGTAAGGCTGTCGAGAGCATTTTACTTCATGAGGATTTCATAGATGAATTTGCTATAATAAAGGTCAGCAAGTGTTAATATAGTTATACTATCCTTTTTCTTCACAAATAAAGTTGAGGTGGGTGTCGTCTGAAAAAATAAATGTGTACATTCTCAGCTACACATCAGGAATAACAACTTTGGTTACTATTGCAACTACATTTTAAGGCTTTGTGCCGGCTGAAAAATTGCTGTCCTTTCATGTTTTTAAGCGGCCATACGGTCAGATTGTGGTACGGAAAAATCAGGAGGGTGCCCTCCCGATTTTTACATAGTACACTACGGTCGCTTAAAAACCTGAAAGGACGGCCACTCTTCGGCCGGCAAGTGTGAAGTCTAATGAGAAGTTGAGTGTAAATACATTTTGGAAGAGAGAGAGAGAGATATTTGTTGTAGGAACATAATTTATTTGCTCAATTGAAGACCATTGTTAAGACAATTGTTAAGTTTATTATGAAATTTGTGAAAAGTTGGATGATTTCTTGGGTTGAATAAATTGTCAATGGGGGATTTTATGTTAATTTTCTTCAGCCAATGGATTTTACAAAAGCAATTATTCAGGTTAAAAATCACTTATGCCTACCTTTATTAGTAGGTAGTACTATTACTACCACCACCGTACTGTCCCGTTTAGCTTTTATTTTCACAACTAGGTATTCATATACTGGAATACCATTAAGAAGGATATTCCAGTATCTAATGTACTTTCTAATTTGATCTAATTTTTGTCACAATGTTTTTTTATTTATATATTTAAAGTAGACATTCGACAGTGTTGACATTAGCAGTAATACCTCTTGGAGTTCATTTGAAGGTGCAGTAAAAATGTCCACGTCAAGCAGATATAGTAATCTCTCTTGACAATGTTGTTCTAATTAACAAATATTTTTGCTTAACCACATGGTATTTTCCTATCCCTAGCAAATGCTTCATGGAATTGCACATATTGTGTTTAACGACATTTTTTATATGCCCTTTGAAAGCTGTTAATAGAAGAGATTTGTTATTACATATTTATTTTGAAGAGGTTTTTTTTTTTTTACATTTCCAAATAAATGGAAAGTGACAAAACATGTGTTTTAATACAGTTTTGACTCAGTTTAGTTATTTGTTTAAATGTAGTAATTAAAAAAAGTCTCACGAAGGTTTGTTTTGCTTGTATATCTTTTTTTGAGAGGGACTTCACAGACTTTTTAAATGCATGACGTTAAGTCAAATGTTATTCGGAATTAATATTATAAGGAATTGAAATTTTAAATTTTGTGTGCAGAGGCTAAGTTGTATTCGAAATTAAAAATATTGATGTTGTTTTGAAAAATTGTACATAATGCTGTATGTAAAATGTTTGGTTGACTGCATTGTTTTCCTTCTCCCTTGATTAAAAAACAATATTGGCAGATAATAATTAAAGCTTTTTGATAATTTGTGAAGAGGTGAATAAAATCATTATTAAACCATCTGCTTTTAATTTTTTTAGAGATATAACAAACTAAGATAGGAGGGTACAGTCTCACGTGAGTATTCGATAATGCTGGCCAAATTTTTTTTCTTTAATTCATATTTAGAACTACGTTCCGATAGTTTAGTAAACTCTCATATTCAAAATGTATTAATAGGATTATGAAAGGAGTTATTTTAACATTTAACTATTAATTAATTCCCTTTATGGCTCTTGCTCTCAATAAATTTTATATCAGGTTGGGGTAAATGGTAGATAGATTTTTTACTGGGGTACTTTAAAACTGTCAAAAATGTGGTTGGTCCTTGAATTTTTCTCAAAACCTTTTTTCAAGTTTTGGCAAAAAAAAAAAGGGTATTTCCCTTATTTCCCCGAACAAAACCAGTAAGGCTTCGGACACGTCCACTGAGCATGGCTAATACAAGGGATGCAAAAAGGGTAGCTTTTGATGGCAGTGTGCCAGGTTGAAAAGGAGCAACACAAACACTTTAATTTTTATGTGCATTGTGATTGACAATATGAGGTCCTTGAAAAACATCATTTGGTCCTTGAATTTCATCAGGACAAAAGAGTGGGAACCACGTGTAGGTCCCTGTGTACCATAACCTTTGCTGTCCTTGCAGCACAAAATCTAAACAGATGTTTTTTAGGGCTGAAGTCGGGGTTCGACTCCCAACAGTGCAAAGAACGCTTACTCAGAGATCTCATAAAGATCGCACTGCTCACTGTAGTCCGGGGTTTGGTTCCCTAGGCCTTAAGAGGTTCGGATTCCTCGGAAAACAGTAGGTCCCGGCGCAGCATGACCACTAGTCCTTCGGCCATAAAACCACAAAACGAACAATTCATGGTCAATCTACCATGCTTGACAGAAAGTACACTCCCATTTCTTTTCAACATGAATAAAAAAAAAAAGTTCCTTTTACGTGTAGTTTTGAGTTTTATATTAAAAGAGAGAGAGAGAGGATAATACAAAAGGACCCTGTGGTGGTGCAGTGTGGTAACGGGTTCTCCTAGTGTGCCGCTAATCCGGGTTCGACTCCCAGCAGTGCAAAGAACGCTTACTCAGAGATCTCATAAAGATCGCACTGCTCACTGTAGTCCGGGGTTTGGTTCCCTAGGCCTTAAGAGGTTCGGATTCCTCGGAAAACTGTAGGTCCAGAGGTTCGGATTCCTCGGAAAACAATAGGTCCCGATGCAGCATGACCATTATAGTCCTTGAACTGCAAAACCACAAACATAATATAAAAGGAATTTAATGGGAGATTATGAACAAATTTTAAATAAAATGTTTATTTTGTAGCTTTTCAATAAATAAATTAAGCCCTACTGTGTCGTGGTTGCAACATGTTTACCTACCATGCCGTTAACCAGGATTCCATTCCAGTGGGTTCTTGAATTTTTTTCTGCCCTCCGTTGTCCAGTGACTAGTTAACTAAGCAACAGAAATTCAGATTCCCTGGAAACTATAGCTCCTGGTGCAGCATGACCGTAACAGTTCTCGTGCTATAAAACGCAAATATATCTGGCTAAAATCTTGTTTCAATTTTCTGCTCAGTCTTTTAAAAATACATTTATCGTTGACCCTTTAAATATATGCTGTAGTCCAGTGTTTCTCAACTGTCGGGCTACGAGAAATGATCCTGGAATTTTGCATTTGTTTTCCGAGCATTTTTTACGAATAAATCTTTTATTGTGGAAATATTCTCAGGAGAGTATCAGTCCGAAATGCGTCATAAAACTTGGATCCAGAGCGCATAAATAACATCTCTGCAGCAAGTGTGAATGATCAACCTGTGTTTTTTTTAAACTTGTGAGTATTTATGAATAATGGAGAGTTTTAAGACATCAAAATCTTTTAGAATTCAAGGAAGGGTGTACCGCTCATTATGGCCTGTTATAAAAAGTGCTTTCAAACCGATAATGTGTGATGCATCCTCTGTTCTTAAAATTGAACGAAATAACATCTATGTTGCAAATGCCAGTGAACAGTCAGCAAGGAAGCATGCCAAAAGAGTGTGTATTAATAAGGGAGTGTACTGATGATCTTTATGATTATGGCATAATTATCCGTTATGATTATGGCATAATTATAGTTCAATGTAAGAACTTAAAAAAAAAATGGACAGTATGAGTAGACTTGTCTGGACCGAGCCCTCGTTTTATAAAAAAGGATTTTCCAGGCTGTGGTCTCATACATGTTGGGAAACACTACTATAGTCAGTTATATACCATGAAACTGCACATTAGTTTTTAATGTAAAATATATTTTTTTATAGCATATAGAAAGTTTATAGTCAGTTATGAGTAATATCTTTGGTATATTTGATTTTTAGAAGATACACGTTAGCATGTGTAGGCTACGCTTTTTTTTAAAAAAATCGGGTTATACATATTTTAGACTTAGTAATTATGATAAGATAGTGTAATGTTTCACCAGAAGATTCTATGACAATTATTACTTTGACACTGATGTAAGTTTTAAGAAGCCAACTGCCCTATCGAGTGTCGGCAGGATGCCTTCTCTCTTCGCTTGGTAATGGAAGCAGTTCCTGGAACGTGGAGTTTTTAGAAACTAACTAGTGTTAAAACAACAGTTTTTAAATATATTTTTCACATAGACAAAGTATTTTCATTTATTTAAACATACATTAGTAACTTTTGAATTATGTAAGCTTAGGTATTTTATATTATACATATTTTTTTTTAAACTAAGGCCGCATTATCTCGTAGCACGGTTATTATAAATGTCTTATACAGTGAGTGTGACTTATGAGTTGTTAAAGGCTGTGGGTGAGTAAAAAACACTGTTGGTCGTTTTAAAACTATATATTTCTGTCTTTCAATCTTGTCAGGTTTTATGTGAAGAATTCTCAGAACAAGCCGAAATGTTTTAAAATTTTGTTCTTTTTCCCCAGTGTATTTGATTTTTCATTTCTTCAGTTATTAATTTATTAAATGCGTTTAGTTTTGTTTTGTTCAAATTATGTGGCATTTGCAGCTGATGAAGAATGTACGTTTAAATTCTACTCATGTCCAGTACCTACATTCCAAATTTAGGTGAATTATTTGTTTAGGCAAGGACATGTGGATTATAGTGAGACGAAAGCAGAATTATATTTTTGTTATTTTCGTGTGTTGCAGTAAAACTTTGGTGTTTTTTTTTATCTTAATATTCTCCGTCCACTCGGTAATAGCGTAGTGGTAAGGTGTCTGGCTTCTTCGTGAATTGTCCGAGTTATAGATTCAAGCAGGTACTTAGCAGCATGCATACGTGTATGCGGATTTTTAGTGCAATATTTTAATACCCCAAGCAAAGAAGATTAAGATGCCTCAGAAAATTGTAGTCCCTGGTGCAGTATGACTTCGGCTTCTCTTTTGTTATGAAACGTAAACTGTACAGAGTCTTGTCAATTTTTTTTTTTTTACAATGATTCAAAGTGCTGCGTGACAGCAAATTGTAATCTTTTATGTGCCTAACTGGCTGCCTATCATAGAGCTGTTGTTACTTGTGAGCACTATTGTTCAGTGCTATTATGGACACAGGGCAGCTGTGACCACTTGCGTGCATACCCTCCAGGATCGGTATGGCTATCACTTTAATATTCTCCTACGACCTTCACTATCAAAGCAGAAGTGCTCTCATTGTAACATTGTCAAACTAAGCTTAAATTATGTTAAATGCACTCTAATTATTGCTACTTTTCATAACTTGCCAGTTTTTTAAAATTGACAAAAATTCTGAAATGGTGAAATATTAAATGAGATTGACTGTTTTGACACTATGGTTTATAACTCAGACTAAAGCTCTTTTGATGAACTATTTATTGTTCATGCATCTTTGTCCTAAAAAAATTATTTTTCTTTTGACACAACTTTGTATTTTTTTTATATCGAAATTTTTTCACAAAATCTTTGTTCATGCACCTTGTAGTGTCATTTTTTCTTCTAAGATTATCAAATGATTACTATTAATGAATTATTTTCATTTGTAAAGTGTCTGGTTCCAGTGTAGGTCTTCAGTTATGAATATCTTCATGAAGTCCTTTCTTTTCTTTTTTTAATTTTCTTTAAATGAATTGTTTAAACACTTTAAATGATCCCTTGTTAACTAACACTTTATGTAGCTTTACCTACTCTTGTAACGTTGTTTTTTTATAAACACTTTATGTAGCTTTACCTATGCTTGTAACGTTGTTTTTTTATAAACACTTCATGTGTGAAACTACCAAGGTTTTACTGCACATCAAAAAACATTTTTTTTTAATATATTTTATTTTTTTGAAAGTGTCACGTCATTTTTGAGTGAGCCATAATCGTTGACTTGTTTCAGTTTTAAAATGGCTCAGTTGCTATAGATTGAACCCAGCTTCAGGATTATATTCCCGAGTGTGGAACTTTATTGTGTTGTTCGCTGTAATTTTATTGTTGGCTCTTACCCACTAGTAATGAAGCTTATCATTTTTCCTTGAAGGAAACTTCGTGAAGGCAAGATAATGTTTCCACGAGTGAGACAACTTTCTTGTATCTGCTATTGGTAAAAACAATGAGGCTTTTATCACTTGCACAACGTGTTGAATTTTATGACAAACATTGACATCATTAACACATTCCTTAAACATGAAGCTGCTTTAAAACAAGTTTTACATGGCAGTGTGTTAGTTTGATCTGAATTTGCTTTTACAATTTGAAATTCCTGCAAATACAACATGCTTTACTTTTTTTCTTAATTAAAAATGCTACTTCGTTAAAACCTGTCATTGAAAAATCCCAAATTATTATAACAGACATTGGAAAATAGCTAAAATCTAGGAGGTGATATTTTTTTACCTTTTCCTTAGCATGGGAAATAATAAAAATAGATTTATCAGAGTTGCCGTTAATGTAATATATGTAGAATTAGAAAGCCGTTAACGTAAAATATATAGAATAGAAAGAAAGGACTCAATATTAGAAAAGTAGCACGTCCCAGGGACCCACTATTTAGTAAAAAAAAAATGTTTTGAAGACCCGCATTTTCCAAAAATATACCAACATTTTTAAACATAGCAGGTCCTTTGTACTCAGTTTTATGAGCACCCAGTGACACCCCTGTTTATCATAATGTTCAATTTTTGTCCCTGGGTAATGGATGTTCGGATTCCTCGAAAAACTGTAGGTCTCTGAGCACCATGACTTTGCTTGTCTGTATTTTTCAAAGTTTAAAATCTTTCTTAAAATTACTTAGTGGCTTGGAGACTTAAGCATTTTGCTACTGCCAGTATTACCAAACGAATGAGTCTTGATGGTGTAACCCTACAGTAGAATAGAAGGAACACACACACATTTGTCCATCGTGTAAAACGCTGGGAGTTGATTCATGATGGTGTAAAATGGTTGCCATTTTTGCTATTAATCTGCAACGTTTGGGTTAATATCGTCGGGATGCGGAGTTTTAACTACCTCGAAAAACTATAGCCTGAACATGGCATGTGCTCAGCTGGCTTTATACACCATAAAACACAAAGTGTTTTGAGGGCTAATTCTTGGAGCATTTTTTAATCCATTTCCAAATATCTGCTACATATAACATTCCCAGTATCACTGACACATTTTTGATGACTTGGTGATAGTGTGCCATGCAAATAATGCTGGTTTGGTTCCAATGGATTTTAGTGTGCACTTTTTTTTTTTAAAATTGGACCACGGTCGTGTATTTAATTTCCTAAGCGAAAGAGGTTTAGATTTCTCAGAACACTGTAGGTCCTGGCTTAACTTAATCCTAACTATCTTTGTAGCATAAAATCCAGACGGATACTATAAACTCTCTTTTGGAAGAGTTACATCTTTTAAGTGACTTATTCACCATAGAGAAGCCATGAGGGAAGGATTGGACTTTGTATCCCCACTTCCAACTGAATAAATTCTTGCACACCCCCAATTTTTACATCATTAAAAATAGCAAAATCACTTTTAGTGTGTAATTGGGAAGTGGGAAATGGAAAATTTGCACAATTTAACTTTATATTTTGCTTTGTAAGGTATATGAAATATTTTTTATAAAACAGATAATATATAATCACCTTTTTTCATAGACCATAAATAAGCTTTTAACATTTTGTTTGTAATTAAAATTCTCATTATAAATAGTTGTATATAGTCTCTCTCATGTATTCCTTTAAAGCAGTGGTTCCCAACTGGTGGTCCGCGAGACGGGTCATTATTTAAAAAGAAATAATAATTAATAAAAACGCTTATAAAAATTATTTATTAAATATTAAAATTAAATATAAAAATGAAATTGATTGCATATTTGTAGTATTTTACAATCTGATGGAACTTCAGAAAACGGTTCGTATTAAAAGTAATTCGTCTTAAGCGTGTTCGTCTTAACGAGGTTTGACCGTATTCTCATTAGATTTTATTATTTCTTTTTCTGTTTATTTATTTATTTTTACTAAAGAACGATTTTACAAACACATTTCCCCCAAAAAAGGACCCGGGTCCCTTTTTTTTATTAAGGTCTCGCCGCACACTCCTGACAATTTTTCAAAGTGGTCCGCGGACACGATTGTGGTGGAAAAGTGGTCTGTGGGCACGATTGAAGTGGAAAAGTGATCCGCACCATAAATTGAGTTGCGAACCACTTCTTTAAAGGAAAGTATCTATTTTCCCCCATAACGTTTTTCCAAATGTTCACATAGATATCTAAAAATCGCCTAACCTAGTATGAAAATCGCACGATGGTTATTCACAAATTACATGCATTCAATTTATTCAACAGCTAGTAATTTAGCGTCATAATGAAATAAAATAATTAGGGGTACATTGACAGCCATTTTATGCTGCACTCATGTATAAACATCTGTCATGTTTGTCATAATACTCAACATGTTATCACTGTTAATTATATGAATAAAAATAAATAAAACGCTGTTTTTATCTGGTGATAAAATATTGCTTTGGACTATTTTTTTAGCGGATGGACTTGGGTGAATGTCATAAAATTCACGACCTTGCCCTACGAGCTGATTTTGAGCAGGCAGCTGAAAAGAAGGATTATTATTATGACGTTGATGTAAGTATTGATCATCGTGACGAAGTGGCATAAATTTTAAATTGTGATTAGTGATTAAGGATAAAAAACATCCGTGTTTAATTCCTACAGTAGCATAATAGTAAACTATTATGGCTGTCATTTGAATAATACAGATTCGATTACAGAAGGTACTCGGTACTTGCTTATTTCCCCAGTAGTCAGAGTGTGATCCTCCAGGTGCTAAAAGTCCCAACGCAGTGTCTCCTCAGCGTTTATGCGGCACAAAGCGCAAATAAATCATGATCATAGTTGGGAATGGGTGTTCATGGAATTACCGATGTTTTTATGTTATTCAAATTGCCCATTATTATTGGTACAGTGTGAACTTAGCTGCTCCTATGAAACAACCAGTCATCTTCGATAATGGTGTTTGAATTCATGATCGTTATTTTGAGTGATACATTATAACTGTGGAAAAAAGTGTTGGAAGCCATAATTATGGCTTTTATTCAGATTAGTCTTTGGTAAAAGGTTTATAGAGATCGAACCTCACTGTAGTATGACCTTAACCATACTTACACAATAAAATTTCTGCTAACAAAAGATCGGACCTCTGTCATAGTCAGGCTGCAACGTTTGGTGAAATCCTTGAGTGGTTACATGAATGTCTATCATGCTGTTCATCCAAGTTTGATTCCAATAGTACTGTAAAATGCATGCAGTTTTTCTGCCATTGAAGTCCATGATTTGATTTCCTAAGCAGCATAGGTTCAGTTTCCTCATAAAACTATGGAACCCAGTACAGACTGATGTTGATGGTCTTCTGTTATAAGACGCACACAAGCAAATGTATGGTCAATCTATTTTTATTTTTTCAGCTATAATATTCTTTTCACCAGGGATATTTTTGGTTCTATCAGGCCATGTTTTTACCACGTAGTGGCGGGTTTTATCCCGTTTGTCCCAGCAGCATAAAAAACAGCAGTACTTTGTGTATTCTGTTTGCAGTCCAGTCAATAACGCAATAACTTTCAAATCTGGGCATATTTTTCATCTGTATTTCCCGTATTGAATTTTTTTGAAGCAGGCTCACCATGTTCTCATACGTTTCTTTTGTATGGATGATGTACCTACCCAATAGGTATTGAAGGGTGTTCATTCTTGTTGTGTAATAGAACTGCTTTTAAGCTCATCTTGGAAGAGTCAATGAAGAGCCTCCATTCTTCAGGAGAATTCGGAAATTTCAGTTCTATTAACAGATCTTCGATACTTTTTCAGTATACCAGATCACCGGTTTTCGCAAAAAAATTCACAAATGTAAACTGCTTCTTTCGAAAAATGAGTATTTCACATTTCTTTCCAAAAGGTTCCATTGCTTTAGACGTGAACCAAGTAGTTAAGCTTTAGTTTTTGAAAGGCCTAAATCTCGAACCAGTTCATTCAGTTCTGCCTGGGTTATTGGGTGTGGCTCCATCGTTGGATTAACAAATGGTGAACACTCACCTTCTATTTTTCCGGAACTAGCTTTTGGAGATGTTTCTACAAGCTCTGATTCTGAAGAGAAATTATATTCTTTAGGCAGTATCGGTACAGGCAAAGAGTTCTCGTGTGGAACAGGTCGCCATGCGGATGCTGTGTTAGGGTAGTGTATCTTTTGCTTTGATTTCGCAGTGGAGCCTTCGATGTTTGTCATACAAAAGTAACAATCATTCACATGATCTTGAGGTTCACTCCAGATCATGGGTATGGCGAAATTTTATTTACAGTATTTTTGATTACATAACTAAAACGGCAAGCCAGCTTGAAACTCCATGTTGGAGAAATTTATTTCAAATGTAGCAAATACTAGTTCGCCTAAAATTTCGAGTAGAGCATCAATATGGAAATTTGTAAAATATGCTAATCTTAGTGCTTTGTGGTCTGGGCTTTGTACTACACAGCTACTGAAATTCACTTGCTTCCCATTTATTATAAATTCCTCTAACATGAACAATCATTAAATTAAACAACAATATTAATCAATGTTTATTGGCATAGTGACACCTACGCCAATGTTATGGTATGATTAGATGGTGAAACGTTCTAAAGACAATAAATATTTCTGCGTTCAGTGGGACCTGAACCCACGACCTTCCACTTGCCTGGTGGAGGCTTTACCATCTGAGCTACGAACGACAATATCCAATCTCTTACGAACGTATATAAAGACTATTTACTGATGCCAGTCATTTTTGCAGAATGGTGCAGTCGTGCGTTCAGTTCCCACCGAACTCAAAAATATTTATTTTCTTTCGAACGTTTCACCATCTAATCACGCCATAACATCGGCGCTGGTATCACTACGCCAATAAACGTTGATTAATATTGTTATTTGCTTTAATCTACGTAGTGTTCGATTTATATAAATAAATGAATGAACAGTCATGTGAAGGAAACTGGTCTACTTTCGTAAATACAGAAAAATTGTGCAATAAATTAACTGCCACAAATGTTAACAAACTAGTTTCTATTATCTCAACTTTAAATCTATGTAATGGAGACCACAATGCATCTGTGGAATATTCGAGCAATGATGAATTGGCAAATTCAGAATGAAGACAGGGCTCCAATGGGTATAATCATCGCGGTTTGGGTTGGGCCCCCAAGTATGCTTGGCTGTATGTATATGTATTGTGGGATGATATAAATCACTTATGTGGTGCCTCTACGAAGAAACGACGGGCAATACACTGCCTTTAACTGGCAGTAAATACTGATACCAATATGATAAAAGAGACTAGTAGTGGGTGTAGGGGAGAAAACAGGATGGCTAGCAGTTTATTTATCTTACAACTATTAGTTTGTTGCAAAGTAACAATTATTTACAAAACTTGATATTATGATCTCAATTCTTTAATTTTTCTTGTGTAAATATTGTGTATTAAATTTTCTTTTTAACAATTCATCTAAATTTTGTTTTCAGCTATTAAGATTTTGAAGTAATGGTATTTAATAAATTTTAATACTGATCTTTTAGATTTAAATTTTTAATACATGTTTATAAGTTTAATGAAAGATTCATCAAAGCAAATTTTGGAAAATATATATAATTTATTATTTCTTCCTTTCCTAGTTTATAATTTTGAAAAGAATTTTTGAATCAAGGATTCGGAATATTTCATGTAACTACTTAAATGTTTCCTTATAAGGATCGTACCCATTTTCAAACGTTCTACTTTTTTTT
>QLNU02015003.1:103742547-103761205 GCA_006491805.2 Dysdera silvatica
TTTTTTTTTATATATTTTTGTGTTCACCTAATGACTAATATATATATATGAAGTGAAACTTGCTGAGTTGACCAAATGATCCCACACTTTCTTGGTCAATTTAGACAGGTAGCCAACTTATAAAGATATAACACCTCCCCTCCCTCCTCCCAAAAAGGGAATTAAAAACCATAGCGTGTTAGTGGTATGTGTGCATGTTAAAAAGGATGCACCACTTGGCTTGTGCATCCCATTAATATATTATGCACACATAACAAATAGACATATTTATTAAATATATACTATAATTAAAATTATTATAGTATAATTTTTACTTGTATATAATTACTGGTATATAATTTTTAGTTGTATATAATTACTGGTATATAATTTTTACTTGTATGGTTTATAAAATATGTTTAACTGTAAAATTATCATGAATTTTTGCTTGATGGCACTCTGTAAGTTTTGTCTGGGCTCCCAATGTTTCTATACAGTACGGCAAGTTTTTCAGTAATTTCAGGTTGCTTTATTGATGGTCAATTTACAAAAGGATTTTTGTTATGTTTTAACATATTTTGTGCCAAATTCCAACTATTTTTCTGGTCAACATTCAAGGTGGGGCAAATGGTAAAGTTGCAAAGCTGTTATCCCTTGTTACTGCATAGGCTATTTTAGTTCCTTGTCACATGATCCAAAATAGGCAGGTGGCAAACTTAGCAGATTTTACTGTGTGTGTATTCGTGTGTGTATAATTATTCAAATATCTTAATCCCAAAATTGGAAGTTTGTGAAATAATATAGTGCCTGTTTATTTGCTGCTAAAAACTATAGTAGTATAATTCCTTTGAACTCAATTATCTGTGCGACTTCCATTCCATGCAATTTTCAACGTTAAAAATCAGAGGTTTGTAACTTTGCCAGGTTTAAAGATCCATATTTATGGTAACTATGTTGAAAACTAAGGGTATTTAAAACGCCACCACAGCTGCAAATTTCTATTAGCAAAAGATGTACATTAGGGTGCTTCCATTTACAATGTTAAAATCTCAACTTAGCATTTGATCTTTCTCCAGAGTGCCATTTGGTGATGTCTCATATAGGAAGTGTGTCTGTAAACATTTTTTAAATTGAAGAATATTTAAGACTTGCCCATTTAAACTTAAAAGCCACTTTTTTATGCGAAAGTGTGCACTATGATGAGCATTTACAGTTAAAATTTGGTTCTTATTGTTACAATAATAAAAATATTCATGTAAAATTTTATAAAATTATTAACTTAATTTTATTAATTAAGTTTATGTGATTACTTAGCTAATTAGTTGATCTAGAGAATAATTGCTAATATTTTTGCTATTTCTCGGCACAGAGGGCGCCACCATTTGTAATGCATTTTGAAACATTATACAGGGTGTCTACTCATCTGGAAAAGTCAGGGAAATTTGAAATACAAAGGCCAAAGTCAGGGAAATTTGAAATTCATTGTTATGATAACTATATAATTAGTGTAAAGAAATACACTTTTTAATACAGCTTTTGAATTTGTAAATTCACTGTAATTGAGTTATAAATGGCTTTGGGGTTTTTATCAATTTCATTACCTTAAAACTTATTTTGATTGCGCATATTTGAGTGCATTGTGTGTTGTTTACTGTAATTAGTGACTGGAAATCGATTAAGATTTGGTCTGGAAACCTGGAAAAGTCAGGGAAGTTTGAAATAGAATTTGGGTAGACACCCTAAATATAGGAGCTCATTGAAGCTTTGAAAAGCAGAAAAAGGTTATAAAATCAGAAATTTTACAGAAAGATTAGTCTGTAAGAAACATGGTGTAGCATTTGGAATTGGCGTGCGGTACTAAAATATGGTCAACGACCTCGAAGGAAAAGGTTGCACTTACATAAGAATTCAACAGTTCTTTTTTCCCTGTAGTGAAGAACAGAAACAGTGCTTATTGCAGGTTGTTAAGGAGTACAGGAAGCAATTTTCTGCACTGACCAAGGCTGACGTTATAAAGCCATCCAGACACGCGGACAATAAACTAGATTAGGTATTGAGGTATTTAATGTAACTGATAAACAATGCCGATTGCAAGCTACGTTGTTAAACTGCCACAATGCACTGCCAGTCTACAATATATTGTACTGTATTATGTGTGAATATTAAAAGTATTTTGACTAAATAGGGGTGACAAATTTTTGTAATATAATGTTCATAATGTTAGAAAATATCGGAACTTGTCTTGAGTTGGGCAAGTCATAAATATTAATCTATTAACCGAACTTTTTTGCTGGGACCTCTTAGCAGTTGATATCATTCAACAAAGGGCAGGAGGATAAATTTCCAGCACTTTCAATTTCTAGGAGCACCCTAACGTACATTTCACTCTCTTTAATTTAATAATAGTTGTATGTATACCTTAGGTTACTGCTATCTATATTGAAAATTATACTAATATTGCACACACGCATATATATAAAGATGGAAGTTTTCAAAGGATTGAATGTTGTATTATTATTGTATTTAAAATTTGTACTAACTTATAGTAAATGTACAATTTTCCATTCAAGTTTTTCTTATTTTCATTTTTAATCTGTCTTTGAAATATTTATTTCTTATACAAATATTCATGCCAGTGTCCTGCTGTATGTCACAAATTTACTGAAAAACAATCCAAATTTGATTTCATGAAGGAATATAGTTCATTCATGAAAAGAAGTCCGATGGAACAGTTATAAATAACGGGAGGTGAGATCACAAACGGGCTAGTTCATTACAGTAGAGGACTACAATTTCAGAACTGGCTTTTGGTGAATGTTTGTCGGCGCCAAAATCAAGTTCTGAAATTGGAATCCTTCTCTGATATAATGAGAAAGCATTAAATTTCTCCTTTGAAAAATAATATATTAAAATTACAGATAAGCTGTAACATCATTGGTGAAATATTTAATAATAAAATTAGTTTTTTGTGCTCATATCAGAGTTTTAGTTTGGAAGTGATGGAAAGGAAAAAAGATACCATAACTAAATTTGCTTAAAATAAAAAGTTTTCAATTTTCCGTTGTGGTTCTGGAGATACTGAGCAACCATGCTTCTGTGCATATTAACTTTTGACTTTCGTGTAAATTTTGTGCTTATATTCATATTATCGTTATACTTACGCATATATTAGATTTGTACTTACACAATTATTAACTTTGTGTTTATATGCATATTAATTTTGTATTTATGAGGGAAATATAAAGCTACAAATTACTTTATTATTGCCATAGAGCTAAGTGATTTCTTGGAAAATGAAGGTGAGTAACAAATTTGAAATGTGTGTATATATGAACTTTATTTATTAAATTCTTGGTACCTTTCGATAGATCTACTTGCCAACAGTTTGAAAGACAAGAGACACATAATCAGATTTATTTCTTTTTAATTATTTTTTAGTAACTATCAAGACAATCCAAAGAAGATTGTCTTGATGTACCAAAAATTCTCAGCAAGTTTGCATGCTAAGCTTTTTGTTTTTTATATACAGTAAAACCTCCCAACAACGATATCCGATATAACGATAAATCCCTCTACAACGATAATTTTTCTCGGTCCGTATAATAGTGTTGTAGAGAGGTTTTACTGTATATATTGTCCTCCTTTGTTTATACCTAGACTAATTAATGTTATATTTAGGCGATGGAGCATCTTCAAAACTTCATTGATGAATGTGATCGTCGGACTGAGCAGGCAAAAACACGATTAGCAGAAACCCAGGAAGAATTGAGTGCTGAAGTTACGGCAAAAGTAAGCTTTTATTTAGTTTCGGGTAGTTTTAACAATTTTATAGGTCAGTGGCTATGATGATGGCATTTAAATTTGCTGGAGCTTATTCAACATACAGTAAACTGAGATATGTGTGAATATACAAGGTTTGTCTAAAAAGTATCCGACCTATGGCTGGGAAAGATATATTACTTACATGACAAGGTTGAGACCCTAATCCCCTTCAAAGTAGGCCCCTTGTGCCTCCGCACACTTAGCCCACTGTTCCTTCCACTGCCGAAAACACTTCTGGAAGGCTTTTTTTGGAATGGTGTTCAACTCTGCCGTCATGTTCTTCATTATCTCTTCTCTACTCTCAAAACAAGCTCCTTTCAATTGCCTCCTCAGTTTCAGAAACAACCAGAATTCACAAAGAGCCATGTCTGGAGAGTAGGGTGATTGGCGAACAACTGGAATTCCGCCAAGAAGGTCTAAATAAGGTGCGACGAATGAGATGGAGCATTGTCATGATGCAACTGCTAGTTTTTCGCCGTCGAGAGATCTCGTCTTTTGCGCCGAACTGTATCACGGAGTCTGAGAACTTCTTGATAGTACTCTTTAGTCATTGTTTGTCCTTGGAGTGCGTATTCGTGATGCAAATTTCCACGGAATTAAAATTCCATTCTGCGCGAGAAAATTCAAGGTCGGATACTTTTTAGACAGACTTTGTATAATAGTTTGGGGGGAGGGGGGTCATGTTAAACTGGTGATCCCATCTTTGATGGGTCAATATAGTGTTGTGGTCTTAAATTTAACAAACAGGTTTTATTCCAGAATCTGGTTAGGTTGCACATTTTTTAATGAATGTAGCTAGCTATTTATGTATGAAGAATCTCTCAGAGACAGATGTAGTTCTGATCAGTGCAGCAGCACCTTTACTGTCATAGAACCATAAATATAACCAAACAAATTATTTGGATGCAAGTACCTCGATAATTATAACATCTTGGTCCATTGTTAAAAATTCGAAGGAATTTTTTTTTAAATCTCTGCACACACAAAAATCTCACATAGCTATATTTCATACAGGGACAACAGAACTACTATTTTTCCTGGTATTTCACCTAGTTTCCACCCTACTTTTTTCCCTGTATTTTAGGGTGTCTTAGTTTATACCCTGAATATAATAATAGGTTATGGCCTGGATTATATGCACTAAAAAATCAGCAAAATGCCGTTTTTTGATTTTGAAAATTTGTGCTGTAAAAAATGTCAAAATATACATGTATATACACTTAAAACGAATATATATATATACACCCAAAATGGATAAATATGGACAAATATTTTTTGAAAATCACATCTTTTGTCTTGAAACAAATAGATTTATTATTAACTGTCGAGTAGAAATATTCGATATTACACAAAATAATATGCTTTACACTGCAGAATTTTTATTATGGCATAGAGGCCATTCAAGTATCATGTGTAAGCATAATTGGTGGTGGGATGAGATTTTGCTTATTTTTTCTGACGACAGGGAGGGGGAGTCTAAAACATGCTTATATAATTCTTTCAGTCTTGCATAATAGAACTAAATTTTCTATTTTACTAATGAGGATAATGATTATAATTTAGCAGTGGCAACATTTTTGATACTCTGGCACATAATTAAAATATTTTGTAAGGGACATTTTTACCCTCCCCAGTTTTTTGAATATAGAATTTAGTTATAATTGTTAATTATTTTCTTTTTGGATAATGTTTATTTCAAGACTGTTAAGATTAAGTGGAAATTTTACACTGTAATAATAGCCCATTTTGGCAAAGAAGAATTTGAACCCAGGATTACTAAAATTATAACTAAAAATTAGTGTAGAATATTACCCTAATTTAATTTGCGTGGTGTCCGACTTACTAAGAACCCAGTTACGAGAACTGGGAGAAATGGAACATGACACTATTAAAAATTTAAAGCATATTTATTTATTTATTTTTAAAGAAAAGGGTAGAGGAATTGTTACAAGAATTGTTGACAAATTAATGGTCTAGTTTTTGGCCTAATTGTAAACATAACTTTCTGTCGAAATTTCAGGTGAGGAGAACACATATTATCTTATACGAAATTAAAAACAACCAATATTTTTCCATTGAGATGACAATAAGTTACTTGTAGTCAGCGAAAATGATAAAATGTATAAATACTTCCTTAAATGAGATTTTATCATACAGTTACACTTCTAATTAAACTTTGAAACAAAAAAAAAAAATTAAGAGGGCTCGTTACGTTAAGTAGAAGGGAAGAAAGTTTAGAAGAAAAAAAAAGTTATATTACCATCCCCAAAGCAGAATGTGTTAAAAGTGTGACACACGTCGCAGAACAAGCAGCTTCACTGCAGAACATTCGTGGAATGATTTTTTCTTTTAATTAAAAAGACATCAGAAAAATGTTTTCTACATTTCTATTAAAAAAGGAATTTACATTTTATAGAATTTAAAAATGTATATACGTGCATTTTCTGCAGAACATTTGTGATCAACTAAAGGTTTATTGCAGAACGTTACAAAACATCCTGATTTGCGGGTTACCACTTTTATGGCTTGGGTCCCTGAAAGGGCCTAGAAGAATTACATCTTCACATTTTGAGAGTTGGTCTGGGAATGACCATTTCACATGAAATCTTCACTCACTCGGAGAAAGTGGGTTACTGCAAAAAAGGTTGAGAAATGGCGATGCTTGGCGATCATCTTTAGAATTCATCGATAACATTAGAGTCGCTAATTGGCTCTTCGAAATATAGCCATCTATGAAGTAGAATTGCAGACTTGTCAACATCGTGAGAACTTCTCCTAGATCTTATATTCCTTTGAATTTGTGGCTATTTCGTAGAAGGGAAACATATGCCCCTTTGTGATATATGTGAATTTACATCTAGTAGTGACATTTCAAACAAAATATTTCTATATGTCGAAGTTTGGTTATGTGAGAATTTTTTACCTTTTACGGTTTCTGCTGATTGAAATAACGAAGATGCAAGGTGAGTTGCCCTGCATGTGCAGAGCAAAAGTGCAGTCCCAGTGAGAAAAGAAAATGGCAAATTGTCGAAGTTTAGTTTTAAGAAACAGAGAAAGAATAATGAAAAATGCTGGATTAGGAATATAATTATTATTTTTTAGTATACTTTTTTTTTTATTAGGGTCATTGCACAGTCACGCTACATTTAAACAACATTTTTACTGTTTAACATGCGGTGTGCTGATTATGTGACCTGCATTGTTGAATGTTATGATATATTTTGATACAGTGGGTCAAATCTTTTATATCTAGTGTGGTTTCATATTTTTAAATTTGTACACATATACAGAAAAAATGTAATGTCATGGTCACGTTACGCACATGAAAGATTTTTTAAAACTAAAATTAATTATTTTATTTCTATTCTGTTTTTCAGGTGTAAGATTCACAACTTTTAAATATGATAGATAACTATTCAAAGAATTGAAAAACAGTTTTATTTACTTAATGAGATTTTAATAGACTCGGCAAAATAAAATATGTACTTGGTCACTTACTTTACAGAGTATATTTAGTATATTATATTTATAGTGTATTTGAGGAACGAAGTGCTTCTGGGAAAATATACAGTGCCGCCAAGCAACTTCAGGAAGTATACGAATAAGTCTATACATTGGGGGGGGGGAAAACTTTTTTTTTGTCCCCTTTAGCATGGAACGACCCATTAGAGGAATCTCATGGGCAATATAAGGACAGATTATTTTTAACGTTAACCTTTACATTAGAAAAGGAATAATAGACATAAATTTAATTTACTTTTGAAGTGTAAAACTTCATTCAACAATTTTAAATATCTTCATATAAAGTACATTAGTGCAAGAATATTTTTCAGCAGACCCTCATTCATACTGTAAAAATACATTTAAAAAAAAATAATAAAAAATACATAAACAATTTTACTTGGTATTCAAATTCTTGATAAATTGTCCATGTTCTTGTTGAATTAAAAAATCAAGTTCACAAGTAGAAAGTTCTTCTAATGTTGGAATTGCTAAAGTCCAATTATATTGTTGATAGTCTGTATTGTATGATTATCAGTGGACATTTATTCAACACTTGTAAAGTTTACACAAGAACTGGAGTGTAAAAGCATATGATGTTGGCCCAGGCTGACCTGAAATATGAATTAAAATCCGACAGAAAATATCTACATATATATTATTAACTTATTAAAAAAAAACGAATTGAAATTAAAAAAGAAATCATGTTTACCCATAAGTGTGAGTCCCTGCCTTTTTTTTAAAAAAAAAAAAAGAAAGAAAAAATTTAATTTTGAATGAATAATTTGGAAGGCATGATGTTGGGTTGGATTTTACATCCCAACAATAAATTGCCAAGTGATCAACACGTGAAGCCATCAGGGCATGTTTTTTTATAATTTTCATTGAAAATTGATGATTAGTATTTTTTGACAGTCATATGGAAGGTACACCAGTTCATACGATGGGTCTCTGGTTCGAATCCAGGACACAGTGTTGTTTCTTTTTCTTCTTTACCCCCAAAAAAATCTAATCTGAGCTTTGACGCTGGTGTAAAATACTATTAGTCATAATTAAACATGTGCATTTATAAATTCCTTTAAGTTTCTGCTCAGATAAAAAGTAAGAGGGAAGTTTAGCTTTAGCAAAGTGGGGAAATTTTTTCGATGAAGAAATAATAAAATGCTTAAAATTAAAACCTTTATGTGGTATGCGTTTATTCTAGAAATCCATGGTTTTTGTACATTTATGTGCACTGAATTATGTAATTGCATATAATCCAGGCTCTGGTTATAAATAGTAGTGACTGTAGCTGTATTTAAGTTAAAGCAAAAAGCTTGTTTTAAACATGCATTTTTATGAAATTTTGGCCTCCATAGCTCAACCGAGTACATGAATTGGCAGAACAAATCGGTAAGAAGTTGGCTCAAGCTGAAAAATTGGGAGCAGAAGGCAATGTGGAAGAATCGATGAAAACTTTGGAGGAAGTGGAAGAGTGCCGGAGACAAAAGAATGCTGCAGAGGTGAGTGTATATAGTCATCCAATACATTTTTAAGCATGTACGACTGCAAAAGAAAACAGGATATATCCTTTGAAGCATAGAGGATATAGATTATGTGTCTGCATAAATCCATCAAATATACTATTTGAAATACTCCTTTTATTTCGTATATTTGGCAATGTTCATTCATTTTCCATTTATAAATTAATTTTCTATTACTTAATTCTGCATATACGTAAAATTCTAAATTTAGCTTCTATCTTCATTTATTTTAATTTATTATTATTTTCTAATTATAACTTTCACATTACAGCAATCAAATATGTTAGTCCAGTGTGCGTGGTACATTTTGTACATTCTGTATATTTTTTATGTATTTTTTAAAATGTCATCTTTACATTATATTTTGCATAAATTCATTGTTTCAGCATTTGTTAATATCAATTTCAATTATCGTTTTTGTTTATGTCTATGTGATTTTTTCTCATTCCATTTTTGTTTCATCATATTACTGTTCCTTCATTCATCATTATTTTCCCTTTCTATCCACTTAAATTGTATCTCATTACCAAGCTAGTTCTTTTTATTATTATTTTTATGCTTATTATTATTATGACTTGGCTTTTCCCACTTCTAACAACTGTTCCTGTCCCCTCACAAATTCATGTGATGTAAAAACCTCATTTTAATTATCTTTTATCTGTTGTATAGCAGCTGTGTTTGCATGCCACACGTAGATAATTTCATATCACCATTCTTTCTATTTTATACAAAAATTATTTACTTTTACAAGTATTACTATTTTCTTTATTCCTATATGACTTTAAAGAAGTTTCCTGAACTTAATCTACCTTAATAGTTATATATATATATGACAAATTAATTATATTTTAAATAATATTTAATATTATTATAAAATTGTACTTTAAAAATAAAATCCCTATTTATCCTTAAGTATTGGTTGTGCATTGTCACTGATGATGTTTCACATAAGGAGTTCAGACATTGTTGTCGGTATCTTTTCTTTCAAGATTGGCAGCTATGTCTTTCGTTCTTTGGGACATAAAAATAAGAATATGCTGAAATTCTTGAAATTTCAGCCATGGGGGGGGGAGAGAGTGGAAGCTTTAGATAAGCTTTTGGGAAAATATTCGAATAATTTTTTTAAGTGATTTTTAAATGGAGATTATGTTGTAGCCAGTGTTCATTCCAGGATTAGAAACGGGCAGGGTGCTCTGGATTGAAAAAAAGGCATTTTATCAAAAAAATGTTTACATGCTTCAGTTAATACTAATTGAAACTTTAACAAACCATTTTTTCTCAGTGGGAAAGGTAACTAACCATTACATTTAAACTACAGTCAGAGCCTGCTATATTGGACTTCAAGGGATTGTACTTTTGGTTTGTTATATCCGATGACATACATATTAGAAATTGGACAGGACCAAAAAATGGTTCGTTATAAGCAGGCGAGACATATAGAACCAAAGATATATTTTTGGTGATGTTTTTTTGGGAAAAGGACAGGTTTCCAGTATTATGCAAATGTTAATTACAGGGTGCCTTTTTTTTTACGAGGGCAGGTAGGGTGTGACGTAATTTCATAAAAGGGTAGGCAGGGCACTCCGCCCCACAAATTAAGCCTAGAATGAATGCTGTTGTAGCATCCAGATAGTTTGTGATAACTATAAATCAGGGTTTTGAAATTCTAGGTGGCGTTCTTCTCTCACAAAGCTTGTTGTATCATGGTTTAAATGTTGTTTAAAGCTGCACTTCTTGTCACATAGCATCCATTGTACATCCTTTGAATATGAAAATTTCATTATATCTATATCTAGCATTTAAGCATTGCGAGATTATTTATTGCAATCTTTAATGTGTAATTTTTTTCCCGTTCTGCCATTTTCATTATTTTAGCAAGAATATAAAAACTCCATGCCAGCTTCAAGTTACCAACAGCAAAAATTAAGAGTTTGTGAGGTCTGCTCTGCATATTTGGGCATTCACGATAATGATCGTCGACTTGCTGATCATTTTGGTGGAAAACTTCATCTTGGCTTCATTACCATTCGGGAGAAGCTGGAGGAACTGAAAGTAAGCTGTTTTTCCTTTCTGTCTCTCTATCCAAACGTGAATTTTTCAGTGTAAAATTTTATAGACTTGGAAAAAAGGAAGGACACAAAATTTCTTGTGATTATTATTTTTTTTTGCCCTTGAGCTAGATTTGTGATCTTCGTTGTGTGCGCGCATCACAAATTGAAAAGATATGTTAAGGCTTTGAGGTTCCGTAGTGATAATGCATTTGTGGCTTCCAAGTCAAATGTATGTTTTGTTTTTAAATGACCGATAATACCCAGTGTACTTTTTTTTAAACCAGTGAATATACTCTAAGGCCGTGGTTACCAACCTTTTTCAAAATGCGACCCCCTTATAAAGTAACCAAAACATCGGTGACCCCCCCACCCCACCTCTGTCCGCTTCTGCCACATTTGCTTAATAAGGGCATTTTTAACAGAGTAAAGAAAACACATTAAGTATAAAATTATATTACAGATATAAAGTTAACAACCATTAGTAGAATATTGCAATGTGTGTAGCCATGTTGTTGTAAAAGCGTTGGAAACATTTGGTATAAAATTCCTTACAAAAATAATTGCAACTAAAAATAGTTGTGGTGACCCCCAGAAATTTATTCACGACCCTGTTGATAGTCTCAACCACTCAGGTTGGGAACCACTGCTCTAGGGTGTGATTCTGTAACTGATCAAGATTCGGATAGCTTGGAAAACTGTACTTTTTCCGAGTATTATGTGTGTCGAGTGATACGTGTGATCATTCTGTGTTATGTATTATTCAGAGACCCCAGAGCTATTATTTCTATTTTTATTTTTGCCATCACACTTTTTTTTCCTATTTTTCTACTTCTTCCAGGTGGGCAGATGACCAATGGGGATCACTGTTCTTTCCAAATACCCACCACCTCTGCCCATATTATCCTTCAAGGTCATGTTCTTACTGCATTCTTTGTTTTCAAAACAGCGTTGTGCCCACAAAGAAGGGTGGGCAAAGCCTTATTTATGGGTACAATGGACAACCAAGTTGTCCATGTTTGCACCCCTTCCCTTCGTGGCAACTTTTTTTTTTTTAATAGAACAGTGATCATTTGGATACCGTGCGGTAGCTGCTAACCTTTCTGGTTTTTCGTCACTTCTCCTGGGCAAGTCACCCAGTTTTTTCAAATTCCTTTTCCCTGCTCCTAGTAATGTTTTCCAATTGAGAGTTGATTGACGATCATTGATTGGGAAGAACTGATGTCTTTCACTATCGATAGTTTCAAGGTGGTCAATGACTGGGAATATCGTGAAATGTCAGGGAAATTCGTGAATCTGGAAAAATCAGGGAAATGAAGGATTTTTAAGCAACATTGCCGAAAATAGCCAGATTGTGCTATAATTTTTCATGTATAGGAAGAAATTACAAGAATCTTACTCGTAATTCAAGGGCTAGTGCAGGAGTCTTGGAGTCATTCCATCATAGCCACCCCAGAACTCAGGAAAATGCATGTCGCAAATACCAGGTATTTATATACCCCCCAACACCCTCCAGATTTTGTGATACACCTCCCTAAAAATGTTGACCCCCCCCCCAGTTTATGAATTCTGCGTAAGCCCCTGGCAAGTACATCATTGCTAAATGAAGCCCCTTGAGCTACATTTTCCTATTCTGTAAGCAGTTTTATTGTGTTTCTAGTTTGAAAATTGTAGGCCACAGAAACACAGAACCATCCCATAAATGAAATTTATGTTCATCAATTTCAACTCTTAGCTGTCTATTTCTTATTGGGTAGAAACCCTTCATAGTTTTTGAATATGAGACTATCCTGAGCAATTTATTTTAACGTTACTTCAACCTATTTTCTTATTCTGTCTACCCTGTGGTAACGCATTTGCCTAGTGCGCCGTTAACTAGGGTTCGACTTTCAATGGTGCAAAGAACGCTTACTCAGAGATCTCATAAAGATCGCACTGCTCACTGTAGTCCGGGGTTTGGTTCCCTAGGCCTTAAGAGGTTCGGATTCCTCGGAAAACAGTAGGTCCCGGCGCAGCATGACCATTGTAGTCTTTGAGCCGTAAAACCACAAACTTATTCTGTCTGCTCATCCTTCACAAGGACACTTCTTTTAGCTTTGTTGTCAGTTGAGAATTTTGATTATCCATCATTGACCTGTCCTCACCACATTGTCAACATGTCTTTCCACACGAAAAACCTTGAGTAGGGCATAACTAAAGGATTTGGCTCCTCATATGATGGACAAGTTTGTGTATTCCTGCTTAGATAATTGTACTTTCATTATATACCTTCCAATATAGTTATTATTTGAAATTTCATATTTAAGTTCTTGTTTTTATATTAATATATATTTGCATATTGATTTTTCTTACACAGGCTGTGGTCAACGAGAAACGACAAGAGGGAAAACTGAAACGTGAGCGTGAATATTATAGAGATAATGAAAAACATGGTAGACAAGACTGGACGAAATCTTGGGGTGACAGAAGTCGTAGCAAAAGTCCAATGAGGCGGCGGAGGTAAAAATGAAGTTATTTGATTTTGGCAGGATTAGCGATATTATAAACCTGGTTTAATCAATTAAAACCGTCAAAAAATCAAGATAAGAGGATTTGATTTTAAATTAGTGAACTTTATATGTGTTGACTTATCAATATCCTGTATCTACATCTCATCAATAACATACGTTATGAAATGTTATAATTGCAATACCAATAGAGTAAAACCTCTCTTCAACAATATTATAGGGACCGAGAAAAATCGTTATAGAGAGAGTTATTGTTATATGGAGAGTTCATTATACAGTAACACCTGGCTACAACATTATTACGAGGAACAAGAAAAATTAACGACGTAGAGGGATTTATCGTTATATCGGATATCATCATTGTTGGGAGGTTTTACTGTATATGAATAAGTATTTTCAAAAATGTGTTAAAACAATAAAATTACGGGGGTTTAATTGAATCTGTGTACCAAAAATTATCGTGAATTTAATGCAAAGAACAGCAAAAGAAATTATGTTGTCCTGAATTTTTTGTTCATAAAAGATAGTATAAATTATTTCAGTGTTCTAGTTCAGTGTATTCATGTACCATTCAGTGGCACATTATAAGTCTTGAGCTTTCTCAATGCCTATTCAATTACATAATTTAGAATGGATAATTTAATGTGCAAGACATGCAACAGCGCTTTCATATTTTGCACTGACATTGAAGTGTAAGAGGCAGGCAGCAGGGTTTCTTGGACTACAAATGTTATGAAAAGTGGTAAACAACCATAGACTTAAGATAAACCAAGAAATCTATTTGGCACAATTGTGGTATGTGTGAAAATATGTGTTAAGTAATTAATCTTTTTAATTGTTTGATTTTAATTTACATTAGTGTTGGTATGCTGTTTAAGCTAAGTTTTTTTGTTGTTGTTTTTTCATTTGTGCCCAGGTCCAGGTCTTCATCACGAAATCGCAATAGGCAACGGTCTCGTTCTCGATCACAAGAGCGAAAGCGGCACTCAAGACATGGCCGACGATCTGACTCAAGGGAGCTCCATCGATCACGAGATGACCGAAATAGGCACCGTAGGGATCGTTCAGGGGATCGACACAGGGACAAAGTTAAACGGTAAGTGACTTTTTCATTTCCGTAGTTGTTCAAATTGCAAAGGGCTTCATAGTCACAGCAATTGCTTTAATGGAGTTAAACTGCTTCAATGGAATTGCTATAAGCATGGTTTTGTGCCAATGAATTCTGATTTGGAAAACACAGTAAGCCATTTGGGTCCTGTTTTATATTGTTTTGTGGTAAAACACTGAATATGAAACAAAATCTCATAATACGTCCATGGTATGTGTTAAGTATTAAGCATAGAAATATTAATTTATTGGAGGGTTGGCTCGTTTTGCAAGAATGGAAAGTATGTGCCGAACTGCACCAATTCCATTACCTTGTGCCATTGTGATACAAAAAAGCAAAAATCTATCTGTTTTGCACTATCATAAGCCAAAACGACTATTTCTTGTGGGTTGGAATGAAAAAATGTACATTATTTTCATGTCTGCCAACTATTGTAGAAAATGACCAGTTTTCAGTCATTACAGAAATTGTATTGAAAATTGCAGATTTTCAGCCATTATTATGTTTACGATATTTTTCACAATTTTTGCGATATTTTTGGCAACTTTTGCGTAATGCCTGAACTGTAACTTCACCTCAACGCAACGTCTTCTCATCCTGGGACACACCAGTCCGGGACAGGATTTACGACTCCCTAAAAAGTTTTGCTCTCTCTTTTTAAATTTTTAAATGTCCCCCTTTTGCATATACTAAGGTTTCTTTGATTATTGAATTTTTTTAAATATTTCTTTCTGATATAGAATTCTTAAAACCATTTCTTACTGTTTGGATGTGTTCAATGATAATTGTAAAAAAAAAAATCACACCTAGCTGCTGGATCTTTTCTCCCTTTTCCCTCGCCCTGCCCCAAATTCCAAAGTCTACACTATTTACTTCATGTTCTTGTATGGGTTATTTGAAGCCATATTTCTGGATGTAATGTATCAACTCAACATCCATACTTCAGAGTTTATAAACTCTGCAATAAAAAACAGCCTTGTGTAATATGTTCGTTCTCTTCCATGTGCACTAGACCTGTCTCGGTATAGGTATGATACGATGTATCTTATTGCCATGTGAAATTTGCGTATTTTTTAAGGATTTCCCTTCCTTAATCAGGGAAAAAAAAATTTTTTTTTCATTTACAAGCACCTGTTGTTGTTTTTTTTAACTTTCTCTGGCGATATGCCTGCTGCAAAACTTTAAACCAAGCCACAGCCCTATATTCTCAATCTGTTTCCGTCCTGACTGATTGTTTTTTCATTGGCTTTATTTCATTATACCATGTACCAATAAACAAATTATAGCATATGTTGTAATATTTTACATAGCTTATCTCCCTTGGGGAAACACTCCTAGGTGCTAATCAGTTTCGTGTGTATTCAGATAATATATATGATTTTTTAAAAACTTTGCAGAAGTCGTTCAAGGGAACGTGATCATAGGAGAGCTGATGGAAAGGACGGAGTTGACGAATAAAAAATATTAAACAACATGCATATGACATACTGTAAACCATAAATTTGTACAAGTCAATGTTTTGAGATAAGTTCAAAACTGTTCAAGTATTGCCTCGATATCAGTGGACTGGTATATTGTATATATATTACTTCTTTTTTTTTTTCCATGCACTTCACTTTTTTTAAATGTATTCTGTTTCGTTGTAATAAATTTCTGATTTCATGACTTGTGTACACTACTATTTATTTATATATAATAAGTTTTTCTCTCAATGTGTGTAAATGTAAGTTTTAACTTGTTTGGCACATGACCTTTGATGCCCCCGTGCCATAAATGTCCACGCAACCAAACTTGATTTTCTTTTAACTGACTGAACCGTGATTCGATTCTAAGCATAGTCAGATTCTGATGTATAGTAGTTCATGAATCATGTTAAGCTACTGATTCCATCCCAGAAGACATAGTATGAGAAAATACAAAGTCATTCTCCAAAACAGCAGTTCCTAAACTGCGTGGCCTTGCAGTGTGGAAAACGTGCTCGCCTAGTGTACCATTAAGTTGGTTTAGACTCCCAATGGTGCAAAAAATGCTTACTCAGAGATCTCATAAAGATCGCACTGCTCACTGTAGTCCGGGGTTTGGTTCCCTAGGCCTTAAGAGGTTCAGATTCCTCGGGAAAATTGTAGGTCCAGAAGTTCAGATTTCTCGGAAAATTCTAGGTCCAGAGGTTCGAATTTCCCGAAAAACAGTAGGTCTAGCCCAACATGACCATTGTAGTCTTTGAGCCGTAAAACCACAAACCAATAAACGTAAACTGTACTCCATGGAAATATTCTTGGGTGGTACCTTATCGTTCTTTTTCAACATGAAGAAATATTTTTGGTTTGCAACTGAAAACTTAAGCTTCAAAGGTCATATCTATATATTATTACCCTTTTCGGAGTTAACACAATTGATCAATGTGTGAAGCCATCATGATATGGTTTTTTTTTTTTTTGTGGGGATGAAAGTGGATAACACTTTTGACACCCATGTTTAAGCTCTAGTAAGCTTAAATTTAGGTGTTAAAATGTTTATCCATCCCATATCTATGTGAATAACATAGTGAGGATTTACAATACCTAGTCTAAATTCGTCCTCAAATATTTTGTACAATATTATTGCTCTTCTCAGCACTAAGACAATTGCCAAATAATGGTCAACACACAAAGCCACCGGGGCAAGTTTTTTGTGGGGAATTTATCATCTAATAATTTGGACATTCACCTTTGAGCTCAAACTAGAGCTTTTATGTATGGGAGAAAAGGTGACATTGTCCCTGACATAGAGTTGAACTAATGTTCCTCCCTTGAACCTATAGTGCCTTAACCGCTAGGCCATTGAGGATAGGAGCAATGCTCCTTTTCTCCATATATAAGGTTGTAAGTTATTACCCTTCTCAGGGATAACGCAATTGCCAAATAATGGTCAATACACAAAGCCACCGGGCGATTTTTCGTGGGGAATTTATTATATTTAATAATTTTGACACCCATCTTTGAGTTCAAAGTAGAGCTTTTAGGTATAAATATTTCACCGTATTGTAAGTTTATAGGCCCTATGGTAGTGTAGTTTTAATGTTTTTACCTCTTGTGCCATTACATTATCTCAGGTTTGGTTCCCAATGACCCCAAAAGAATACTTATATTTATAACACTTCATTAACTGCCCATTGTAGTTCGGGGTTTAGTTCCCTAGGTCTTAAAAGTTTTAGATTTTTCAGAGAACTAGGTTCTTGCACAGCATGACCCCTGTCCCTGCACCTTAAACTCACAAACTGACTGTGTGCGATTGTTTTTCATTAATGTAGTTCGGCAAGATCCTTATTTCTCTGAAATTAGTGGGAAAAGTAACATTTTAATTTTATATTTAACATGCCCAAATGCTTAAAAATACCATCCGTCAATATTACTGCCATATTTTCTATATGATAAATTTGAATTTTAAATTATTAAAGATATTTTCTTTGATTATTCTAATATTTGTTAATCAAAGTTGTAATTAAATAAAAACAGCCCAAAATTTTCAAATGTGTCTTTGGCATAATGGCGGCAATAGTGCCTCGTAATCAATTTCCTTTCTGGAAAGTGATCCGCAATTCAATAAGTTTGGGAGTTGGTTCTCTAGAGTGGTGATTAGCGAAGTTTATCACTCTTTAACGTTTTATAACAGATTAGCAACATGAGGCTGGGATGGAAGGAGAGTTAGTAAAAAAAAGTGAAAACTAAAGTGGGAATTACATTTCAATTAAGAAATTTGTTTTCAAATATTTATTTTCTGAAAAACTAAATGGATATAAAGTTGCGTAGAAAAAAAATGTTAAGGTCGAGGAGGGAATCAATAGAAATACCAGACTATCTATGTTGAAATGCATGATGTTTAAGTCTATGCATACTAAAAAATAAATGAATTTTTTTTTTTAATACAAAATCATTATTAGTTCAGTTGATGAATGACCTTACAAACTTCCCGCTTCTTTCCCATATCTTCGTTATAAATGATACAAAATAAAGTTAAAATATATATTGATATGTCAGATGTGCTTTAAAAAGCTTTAATTTTATGCATTATTGTTTATTTTATTTTTTTTGCGTGGTTAATGTTACTACAGTGAAACATAGAAGTGGTCATTAAATGAAGGAACAGCCATTCCATTATATATGAATTAATAAATTAGTTGGAAATATGATA
>QLNU02015003.1:103789148-103804287 GCA_006491805.2 Dysdera silvatica
TCTTATCAATCCTACTTCCCTGTGCCTAATTTTATACTTCCAGGTCTACTTCAGAATGCATATCTCTTGGCGAGTTCAGTGCTTTGGTTCCAAACATGGTTTTCTGGTATCCCAGTGTTTCTAGCAACCATGTGACTTGCTTCCTTTTATAGCAATTTCCCTTTTAGCATTGCATAACACTTGTTATTACACTTTTTTTGCATACTTTGGTAGTGTTTGCACAGGGTAGGGAAATCATTCCTTTGTTTGTCATCATCATAGTTGGAGCAGTATTTCTGAGCTGCTGCAATTTTTACCTTGCGAATGAGTGACAGGTATTTTTTAAATGTTTTTTAATATTTGTGGAGCTCCGTAAAACAAGAATTTAGGAGATGGCATCATCATGTTTCAAATGAAATTTTTTTAATTCATATTTAGGCCTACATAACTCTATGCCTATGTATTGTTGGATACTATTTGCAAGGAAGAATTGCATAAATTTTTTCCATCTTTTTTACAATCCATATAAAACAGGGTTTGAAAAATACTGGGTGCCGGGTCACCATGGCGACTAAAAAGTTTAATCTGGCAACCCTAATTCTTTACATTATTAATGTGTTTTCTCTCTCTAATTGTCGTTTTCTTTTCCATTCTGTAAAGTGAGGAAAGGAAGGAGAACAAGAGCCGTTTTTTCTTGAGGCTCACGGGAAATGTTTTGTTTGCCTTGTTTTTGCCACGGGTTGACAGTTTTCTAAAAGCCCAGGCGGCCGCTCAGAAGGTCATTCACTATACAGGCGTTTGGAGATAGGATGGGAGTCACCGATCTCCGCCTTCTGCACATGTGCATGGACTTGACGTCTGTTCGTTGATCTAAAGGATAAGGTAAAGGTTTTTTGTAAATATAATCAGGGCCTGCATAGTCATAATTGGAGGGGGCAAAGAGGCTATAAAATAAGGGCAGCTATGCCTTTTTAAGAAGGGATTGTTTAATCAAGCATGGAAAATAATGGATGGCGGTATTTATGGACTGTGAGTGGTAAAATTAAATTGTGAAAAAATGAACATATAGTGATATAATTATAAAGTATAGTGATCTTGACAGCTTATATCGATATTATGTATAGAAGTCCTTGCTAGAATTTACCGCTATTACTATGTTTTCGCTTGACTGCTGTCCACGCACATGTGCAGAAACGCGACAGGAAAAGGCTCCTCCTCACAAGAAGCTAATAGATCTAGCTAATTTATAGCGTGTTTCGGCATTACTGTTAATTTAGCGGCAATGTTCTTGCATTTACAAAGTCCATGCATATGTGCAAAACGCGGAGCCCGACAGCTCCCACTCTGTCTCTAGATGCTTGTATTCCTTATTGCCAATTTAGCATTTTAAAGCTACATCTTGGTTTTTTTCAAGACCAATTGACTCAAAATATAGGTGAGCAATCCACCTTAATTAATTAAAATTAATAGTTTATATAAAATTATTAATAAACTATTAATTAAATTATTAATAAACCATTAATTAAAATTATTAATAAACTATTAGCACTCAAATTGTCAATAATGATACTTAAAATTAGTAATAAACAATTAATTGAAATTAATAGTTTATTAATAATTAGTTGTATTTAACACAACTTTAGATGGGAAATTCAAAGTGATACTTCTTACAAAAATTGATATAAATGCTCTTGAAAATGACAAGCAAAATATGCTGGTATCCAATTGTTTAATGAGAAAGTCTTAGAAACTTCGACGATTACTGTTGCCATATTTGACACACTTCAATGGCCGGATGGTACAGATTTATTTAATTCTGGAGAAAGTAAAATAAAAACGTTAGGCTTACATTATAGAAAATTTCTAAGTAGTAAAGATGAGACTGAAGAAGAATTTCTTGGTGATCTTCTAACGTAGTGGTTTGTTCTAAAAACACTTGGAAAAATTTTTCAATATTGAACAATTGTTGGGAAAACTGAAGCCATAAAAGACAGATTACCAAATTTAAGTTCTCTATTCAAGATAGTAACTGTTATACCAGTTTCCACAGCATCATGTGAGAAAGGATTTTCTCACATGAACCTGATAAAAAGTAAATTAAGAAACAAATTGGAAGTAAGCAGTTTGCAAAATTTATTGATAAATTTGAATGGACTTTATTTAAAGGACCTCAATGCTAAGTATTTTAAAACAAAAGCTGCGAAGCATGTCGAAGGACATAAACGCAATGCGTAAAGTGTGTATAAATTGAATATTTTTGTATTTACTATGATCTTATTAGTGTTAAATTTTCTTCCATAAAATTAGATTGTGCTACTTTTCTGGCTCCAAAGTTTTCTAGCCTGGCTTCTAACATTTCAAGGGATTTTTCAATCCCTGATATAAAATCAGATTTTCTCCTTAAAACCAGAACCTTACTTTGTTATTTCTGCCTCCGCTTTACATTTTGGCTAAGTTTATTTAAAAGCTGCTATAGATATTACTTAGGTTATCAGGACACTTTCAATTTTCACCAGTGCTCTTTATGGAGGAAGGGAGGTCAAGTTAGGTTTGGTGACAGACGTTTAATCACATTTTAATCTCCCAAGTTGCTTTATTTTTTTTGGTGCTCTTTTACAATATGGTAACTGCTTTTGTTTTGGCGATTTTTTGTTTACATCCATTTTTTTAGTTTGACTCTTGTTTTCTCTTATTTTTTTTTTAATGTCATCTTTTTTTCCTGTCTAATTTCATAGTTTTCATTAAAATAAATAACCACAGAACTCCCGGGTGCTGGCCCAGGAACTTTCTTCATTGTTGGACCACGAAACTTGTAGCCGCTCCCTATGTCCGTTAATTATGTTAATTCCGTTTTTTTTACTTTGATTTTTTTTTACTTCGATTCTTGTTTTCTCCTACTTTTTTAAACATCGTTTTTTTTGTTTAATTTCATAGTTTTGATTAAAAAAGAAAACACAAAGCTCATGAAAGTTGACGAGGCATCGTTCCTCATTGATGGGCCATGAAACTCATTACGGCCCCACATGTCCTTTAATAATGGCTTTCTCTTACTTTTTTATAATTTTTTTCTCTAATTGCATAGTGTTAATCAAAAAAATAACCATCAAACTCCGGTGACGGCCTTACCTCATTGGTGCACCGCTAAACCCCTAGCGGTGTCCTGCATCCTTTAATTCCAGTTTTCTCCTTTTTTAAATACTATCAATTTTTTTTTCTAATTTAAACAAGGTCAGTTTTACCGAGTGTGCAGTGCATGCATGTACGCAAGTGGCCGATTTCTAGGGCAGCCACATTTGATTATGTACTTCTATAGCAAAAAAGTTTTGTTAAGAATTAAAATAAAGATTTTCTTCAGAGATTAATTTTTGCCTTTGCTGATTCAATAGAATGGTCATAAAAATATAATGGCTGACTCATGCCATTGGTTGGTTTAGGAATCTAGAATAATATATTCACATATGAACAAAAAAGGATGGGGGGTTGTTGGGGGTGGTGAAATATCTGTGGAATGCTGGTGGCCAACAACCCAGAACCGGCACTGAATTTAAATACCTTTTTTTTTAAATTTAAATACAACTTCATTGGTTTTTTTTTTACAAATTTAAAATGAACTTTTTTTTCTTAAGAATGAAACACTCACCAAAGCGGAAGTGCTTACCGTATTGTAAAGAGCACCATTTTTTTTCTGAAAATTTATGCATTGAAGTTATTTTTTGAATTATGTGTATTTTTCGTTACACTTCATAGAGAATTAATATTGCTAATTACTGGATTTTGAATATTGTGTCTCCCACTTTGAGAACCACTGATTCAGGTCCATTGATATCAGCAACACTAAGGTGATCCCTAACCATTACTACTTTATTATGTAATTGTCCATGAGTACCTTATTACCTTAATCATACTTTATTTGGATGATAGAGAAATTCCACTATATAAAACACTGATATTTTTATAGATTAAAAGGTACGCAACCCCAAACTTGGAGGCACTGTATTCTAAAAAATTGTTTTTAATGACATCTAGAAGTAGGATTCCTACACAATCTGGAATTGTCAGGGAATTTGAAATTGCCTTCGAAGGTCACGAAAAAACAAGATTTTTTAGTCAAAACTGGGAAAAGTCAGGGAAAACTTTCTTAACTTCTATTTTGAATAGCTAAACCTCCTACAAACGTGAAGCCATTTTTCATGCAACCAAAATTTAATTGAAAGCTTTATGATTGGTTAGTGAATTTTGTTGTAAAAATCAGGAATTTTGTTGAAAATGTCAGGGAAAATTTGGAAAACGGGGAATTTTTTCTGCCAATGTGAGTGGGATCCCTGTGAGTGGCAACACTTCCTTTATTTGTGATTTTTTTTTAATATTCTAATTTATCAAAACAAAATTTTTTGTTTTCATCTTACAATTATTCTATATTTTTTTAAAGGTATATCGAATGTTTGAAGGAATTTGTTCTGGAGCTGACAAGGCATTTTTAGAAGACACAGAAATTTGTTTGCGTTTTATGTCTTGGCATTTATAGATCATAATGTCCAGACTCAGAAGACTTTTGTCAATTGGTATCATACTATATTTTTTAATTCTAAGTTAAAATAAATGAATTCTAGTTACGGTTATGTGCTTCCTCATATATATCTTGACTATGTATGTGTCTGCAGGGCTGTCCTGAAGAAAATTATTGAGAGTATGCGGTGCTGTCTTAATTAAAGAGTATTGAAATTGCAGGGTTACCGGACTTGATGTCACCGCGCCATGCTGACTGGCATCTGGCTGTCTATTATTTGTCCAAGCCCAAGGATACGGTTGCTACTTTCATTAGTTTTCATTCCTCTCGTGATCGTACGTGGGATATTATTCTGAGGCTTGCGGGTTCAGAGGGTTTTCCTCATTTGTTTACATTCAAGTTTGTAAATGATCAGCAAACGGAAAAAAAAGGCTGAACTTTGTTGAAAGTTATACAAAAACTTTTTTGTAACTTTGAGAGTACACGGTGCATACTCTGTATTTTTCAGAATTTCTTGAAAGTATGTGGCACACACAGTGCATACCCTTTGGAGACAGTCCTGTGTGTCTTGTCTCATATTGATCACAGTATATATACTTCAAAGCCGTGAAGTTTTTTCAAAAACATCTTATGGTTTGGATGTTGTACTATGTTGCATACATTATACATATCCTATTGTAAATAATTTAATAAATGGTCGTAGGGTGCATGGGTGAACCACATAATAATGATATGATTGAAGTAATTCAGGCTTTTAACTATTAAAATTTAACTTCGTAATATGGGAGATTTGGGTTATGGAAGTGTTTTGTGAATGCAGTTGGATTTATTTGTGCATGTAAGTTTTACGATTAAAATATTTTGTTTAAAATGTTTAACTTCAGTTGTAAGTTTTATCAAATAAATGCTTTACGTCTGTGGTTCTCTAACTCTTTATCCGGAGGAACCTTTTCCTTACCACATTCCTTGTCGTGGAACCTTCCTCCATAAATATTACTTAAGGACAATCTAAAGGGCTATTATTATTAACCACTGGTTGAACATAAACATCAAAATGAGCAATAAATCAGTTTAAAAAGGTTGACCATACTTTCCCATGTGGGGTATTTACTACGGTTAATATCCAAGAGGTTGTTATGAAGGAAAATTATAGAATTTATGGCCCTGCGGCGATGTAGTGTGGTAACGCATTCACCTACTGTGCCATTAACGGGTTCAACACCCAACTGCACAAAGAATGCTTACTTAGAGATCTCATAAAGATCACACTGCTCACTGTAGTCCGTGGTTTGGTTCCCTAGGCCTTAAGAGGTTTGGGTATTCTTTGGAAAATTGAAGGTCCATAGGTTCAGATTCCACAGACAACAGTTCTGGCAACATGATCATTGTGGTCCTTGAGCCATAAAACCACAAACAAATATTTATAGAATTTAAAAATTTTTTTGAAAATTTTACGGATGTTTTACAAATTGCTTGTTGTGGAATTCCTGGAGGATCATCGGGTAATTCCAGGGTTTTGCAGAACTCATTCTGAAAAACAATGCCTTATGGCATTCCGTAGTAACACATTCATTGATTGTGCTGTTAATCCAGGTTAGAATTTAATGGCATCATAGAATGCGTGCTGCTTTTCTGCTCGCCATAGTCCAAGGTTGTGTTCACCAGATGTTTAAATTTATTTTGTTTTAGAAGAACTATGATTTATCCATTCTTTTGGGTTTCCATGCACCTGGAGAACCTTAAATTGTCAGGCAATTCGAAATTATCCCAAAAAGTCAGGGAAAATGAGATTTTTTGATCAAACCAACCTGGAAAAGTCAGGGAAAACCATAACTCTGGTTCTGAATAGTTAAATTTCACATGAACGTGAAATTTAACTATTCAAAATATTTTTTTTTTTCAAACTCGAAATTCAATTTAAAGTTTTGGTAACAGGCATTTTTGTCAAAAAAACAGGACAAAGTTAAGGAATTTTTTTTACTAATGTGAGTGAGAACCTTTATACTCTTTTTGCGAAATGCTTTTTCTTCTGTTTGTATTTTTATAACCTTGTCATCTGAAATGGTCAAACTATTTTGTAAAAGGGTTACTATATATATATATATGTTGTATTTTTCAGAGGTTGATGAGTCAGATGCCATAGATTCAAGTAATTCAATTCTACTTAGCAAATTTGAAGCAAGCATTTTGGAAATATGGCTGGTCTGTATTTTTTTCTTTTAAAATTAACTTATTATTTATTTTAATATATTAATTAAATATTTATTTTAAAGGAAATATTTGTCAGAAATTTTGTTCTTTTTATTTTATTAAAACAGCTATTGAATTTTATTTTCAACTGTATTGTTACGCTTTTAAATATTGGTTTCCAATGGTTTATTTCCTAATATATAGTGTTCCTGGCATGTTATAATCAGTCATGAGCTGAAGCTGGTTCTCTCAAACCCATTGTTAAAATACCTTTGAAAATAATTTAAATAACCTTTAAAATAATTTAATCTTGAAAATAATTTAACCTTAAGAATAATTTAAATAACCTTTGAAAATGAAAATTGGTTGTATTTTCTACAATTCAGTGAATCTGTTGCTAAAAATTTGGCAACCCTATTGGTTATAACTCTATTAGATTTTTTTTTCAATCTCCATGTTCCCATTATCGACAGATATCCAATAAGCATCTATTCGTTAAAATTCTATTTTCATGACTATCATACATCTGTCATGTACATTAAAGTAGGAATTCGTTTTTGATAGTAACTATATTATCAAAATTATACCTAGCCTGCTCATAAATCAATTGAATTAAATTCATTAATTTGATAGAATTCTTCAGTTGAATTGACTTTTTTATTGAAATATCTATTGCCTGCTTTAATATAAATGGTGTAAAGCTGTATACATAATTGCTGAAGAAAGTGTACTAGAAAAAGTGTCTCACTGTTCTTGAAAGTTTTAAATGTGAGTTAAAGAGTTATTGGGGAAAACGCAAGATTTCTAAACCTATTGAAACTGGGGGTCTTCCATATAAAATTTATGGTGAGTTGTTTTCATTTCAAAATTTTATCTGCGTATCTACATATATTTAGGTTTTAATTAAAAGTGGGCCCTGTGAGGTGGTGTAGTGGTAATGTGTTTGCCGACTGCTCTGTTATCCAGTGTTTGACTCGTATCATAAAAAATGAACGCTTGCTGACTAACGTTGTAGTCTAGGGGTTGGTTCCCTAGGCCTCAAGAGGTTTGGATTCCTCAGAAACCTGTAAGTCTTGAGGTAGCATGACCCTTGCTCTTCTTACACTATAAAACTCACAACCAAATTAATTATAGTAGAACCTCGAATATCCATCTGGAGTATATAACTCCCGATTTACCCTCTTTCTCGCTTAACCATCAGTGTCAAGTTCAAGTCAGCGCTGCTAGGCTAGTTGTAAGCATCAGTACAGTCTTGCCCGCCATTCGTTCCTCGTTCATGTGTGCATCTCTAGATCAAGTTTATGGTCACGCTACTGCTAAAAATTGTTTGAAAATATGGAGTATAAACATAAACGTGTTGTGCTTGATTTGTCTAAAGAATTGGAGATCATTAAGCTTCTACGAAGGGGAGAAAGTTCAGTTAGTATCGTGTCAATTTATGGTGTGGGCTGAACAACTGTGAACGATGTTAAGAGAGATGCTGAAGAAATCGAAAGCCATGATTCCAAACTTATTTCTGATGGCAACATAACGCGAAGAAGACAATGAAAAAAATTATCACTTGAGCAGTTGGACACCATTGTTTATCAGTGGTTCATTCAAGCACCTTCTCAAGGTGTTCTCCTTTCAGATTCAAATAAACCTCATTTGTGCCTTCAACAAGTTTCATAATGTAATTTTTTTTAAGTAGGTAATTTTAATAAAAACATACTATATAGTATTTATATAAATCGAACACTACGCAGATTAAATCAAACAACAATGTCAATCAATCAACGTTTATTGGCGTAGTGATACCAACGCCGATGGTATGGCGTGATTAGATGGTGAAACGTTCGAAAGAAAATAAATATTTCTGCCTTCGGTGGGACCTGAACCCACGACCTTCCACTTGCCGGGCGGAGGCTCTACCCACTGAGCTACGAAGGACAATATATAATCCCTTTACGACCAATTAATCAATCAATTTAATACCAGTTTCTTTGCAATTTGGTTTAAATAGTAGTCGATGTACTACACCATTCTGCGAAATAACTGGCAACAATATATATACGTTCGTAAAGAGAGTATGTATTGTCCTTCGTAGCTCAGTAGGGAGAGCCTCCGCCCGGCAAGTGGAAGGTCGTGGGTTCAGGCCCCACCGAAGGCAGAAATATTTATTTTCTTTCGAACGTTTCACCATCTAATCACGCCATAACATCGGCGCTGGTATCACTACGCCAATAAACGTTGATTAATTGACTTTGTTGTTTGATACTATATTGTACTATAAATTTTCCCTTTCTTGCTTAACCTTCTTTCCAATCATCCATCAAGGCTCTGGTCCCATGTCTGATGGATAATCGAGGTTTTACTGTACAAGTGAGGAGCTTTGCATGCACTGAGGTGGCCCCCATTTTCAGTATGGCTTCCAACTGTGGCTTGGAAGACCATTAAATTGTCGGTACCATTCCGAATAATCATTCAAGTAGAGTGATGGGGTATAAAATTATGGATAAATAATGATGAAAGTGAATAACTATCTGTTAGATTTATTTTATAAACCCATGGAAGTAGCTGTTTCTTTTTTTCATTTAATTAGGTTTATATTTTAAGTATTAATTGCTAAATAGCAAAAAATTTACACTATATTTGATCTAAAGTTAGAATATGTTTGCTGGAGATTTGAGCATATTTTATATTATACAAATTGAATAATAAATTGTACAGCTATAATATCAATTATTATACAATTTGCATTCCACAGGTAAAAGTCTTTTGAGCGAATATGCTTACTTATGTGAACCTCCCGCCCAAACTTGGCAAGAAAAATTTCGTCAATGGAAGCCCAGACTTTTATTTTGTAATTATGTACTTCACTAATAGTATTGAATTTGGGTTAAAAAGCATGATTTTCTATTTATTATACCAGTTTATTATTTTCATTATATATTACAATCACTGCAATATATCATTACTGTCGATAACATTTTGCATCGCACCGCAGCGTCTTAGTGGTTAAAGCTAGAGTTTAACCTTATTGTGATTGAATTTTAGCCATTTGTAAATCCATTGTAGTTTTAATGGTACGTTATGCTGTTAGCCCCATCTCAGATGACTCATTGTCCAATTCATATTTTCATTCTGGGGTGGGTAAAGAAATTCTTCTCAGAATTTCTAACAAAATGGCAGATTCATAAGGGGCTTCCACTAATCGAGAAGCTTCACTGCTTGTCAACTTATAAAAAGCTAAAGAATTGAATGAATTGGCAAAGAGAAAACAAAATTAAGGGGAAACGTAAATGAAGAGGGAAAATATAAAAATTTTGAACATAGAAAAAAGAAGTCTCAGACGGCTGCTGTTCTCTTTTCACCATGAACAATATTTCTAATGTGAAAGTATGCCCTGTATTTGTGCTTCTAAAGTTAGTTATAATCAGTTTTGACTCTCTCCGCTTGTTCATCGTCCATCTAGAACTGCGTTTCTCAAACTTTGGTCTCTCACTGACCACTTTAAGCACTTTAGCTTCCTTTATTAATCGCAGACCAACAGAGGGGAGATTCCACCCCCCATTAAAAAAATATATTGCCTGAAATTAAGGTTGCCAACCATACAATAATTTTCAGCATCCACATATCAGTAGCTTATGCTAGAGCTTTTTTTTTTTTTTTTTTTTAAAGGAGAAAAAGAGGTGCCATCCCCATCCTGGATTCGAATCCGGGTCCCTCCATTGAGCCCAGAGTGTCTTAACTGCTAGAAGAATGAGGATGTCCTCATTCTCTTCTGCATGAGCTCTTATATATGCCTGCCAATAAATCATATAAATCGGGGTTACTTTGGTCATGTCCTTCCTTGGGGGAATCGTTGTGACAGCGGTTAGGGCTTAATATTATTAAGCATAGTTGACAACATGGAAGATATTCAATCAAACAACAATGTCAATCAATCAACATTTATTGACATAGGGATACCAACGCAGATGGTATGGCGTGATTAGATGGTGAAACGTTCGAAAGAAAATAAATATTTCTGCCTTCGGTGGGACCTGAACCCACGACCTTCCACTTGCCGGGCGGAGGCTCTACCCACTGAGCTACGAAGGACAATATATAATCTCTTTACGAACGTATATATATTGTTGCCAGTTATTTCGCAGAATGGTGTAGTACATAGACTACTATTTAAACCAAATTGCAAAGAGACTGGTATTAAATTGATCGAAATGCACGTTGCAGCATATGTATTTATTTTATATAAATCGAACACTACGCAGATTAAATCAAACAACAATGTCAATCCATCAACGTTTATTGGCGTAGTGATACCAACACCGATGGTATGGCTTGATAAGATGGCGAAATATTTGAAAGAAAATAAATATTTCTGCCTTCGGTGGGACCTGAACCCACGACCTTCCACTTGCCGTGTGAAGGCTCTACTGCTGCAACGTGCATTTCGATCAATTTAATACCAGTCTCTTTGCAATTTGGTTTAAATAGTAGTCTATGTACTACACCATTCTGCGAAATAACTGGCAACAGTATATATACGTTCGTAAAGAGATTATATATTGTCCTTCGTAGCTCAGTGGGTAGAGCCTCCGCCCGGCAAGTGGAAGGTCGTGGGTTCAGGTCCCACCGAAGGCAGAAATATTTATTTTCTTTCGAACGTTTCACCATCTAATCACGCCATACCATCGGCGTTGGTATCACTACGCCAATAAACGTTGACTGATTGACATTGTTGTTTGATTTAATCTGCGTAGTGTTCGATTTATATAAAATAAAATAAATGTAAGATATTATTACCCTTCTCAGGGATAACACAATTGCCAACACACAAAGCCATTGGGGTGAGTTTTCTGGGGGAATTTATTATACAATAATTTTTGGCACCCACCTATAAGTAGTGCCGAAAATTATTGTATAATAAATCTCCCCCAAAAAAAAACTCACATAAAAACTCACCCCAATGGCTTTGTGTGTTGGCAATTGTGTTATCCTTGAGAAGGGTAATAATATCTTACATGTTGCCAACTATGGTTCATAATAATAATAAGCCCTTCTCAACCACTGTCACAATGATCCCTTCTCCGCCATCCCAAGGAAAGACATAACCAAAGTAACCCCTGGATTTATATGATTTACTGGCAGGCATATGTAAGTGCTCCGGAAGAAGAGATTTATTCATCTCTTGAAATATGATTTGTAGTCAATTTTAACTCCTTTTGTGATAAATTCTAAGCTTTATTCGTTGTTTTTCACTTCAAAAAAGCACCACCTTTTGTTAGAAAACCTCTAAAATATCCGACCATGTTCTTAAAACATGGGTTGGTTGCCAAACCCACCTGAAACAAAATAATTTTTAGAGTAATGCTATTTGATGAAAAGAGTGTCAGTTACGATCTTATTTTGTCAAATTTACAATGAAAATGACATCATTAACTTAAACAAGCAATGAGCCCTGCGGTGGCGCAGTGTGGTAACGCGTTCGCCTAGTGTACCATTAATCCGGGTTGAACTCCCAACAGTGTCAAGAATGCTTACTTAGATAACCCATAAAGATCGCATTGCTTACGGTAGTCTGGTGTTTAGTTACTTAGGCCTGAAGAGGTTTGTATTCTGTGGAACACAATAAGTCCCGGCACAGCATGACCATTGTAGTCTTTGAGCCGTAAAACCAAAAAACAAACGAAATAATAAGCAATGTAGACAGCACGGGTGTATTCAGAGGATTCAAATCTTTCACAAAATGCTGAAAGGTAAGATTTATAACAATCAATATTTATGAGAGATTCCTTAAATTTCACACAAACATAAATTCTAGTTATGCTGGAAATTTCTAGTCCATTTTTTCTGAAATTTGGTAATGATCCCATGGACCACTTGATAAGCCACCGTGACTACAATTTGAGAAACACCCATATTTTTTATTTTTTTTTGCTCATTCTAGAACTGTTAAAAAAGAAAATTAGCCACATAAACAGGCTGGACTTGAATTAGCGATCTTTGGCTTACTTATCAGTGCTTTGACTGCTGGCAAAAATTGTCTTTTTCGTGGCTATTATGAGTCAGAAATAGATTTTAGCGTGAACTGTAAAAAAGTACGAAGTCAGACATACTTGCAATGGTTAATTTTTACACAAGCTATATGAATTATTTAAGGAGATACTTTCACGGCATCCTGTAGCATTTTTACTATTTTCAGCACTTTGCGGGATATTCTGCCATGTTAAGTCCATAAAACTTGACGTTTCAATTCAACCTGTGTGCATCATCATCAGAAGTAAAATGTTAAAATCTAAAGTCTAAAAACTAAAACCAACCGACCAGGGTCCCTTTGCGAACAGACTTCTCACCTGGTTGCTCGGCAAGACCATTATCGAATGGGTCTATTACAACGAATAGATCATGGACAACTGGAAGGGATTAGGAACAGTAAAAAGTCCATGGAGGGGCCCCTTCAGTGGTAACAAATTCGCTTAGAGTGTGATTATTCCATTTTCGACTCTCAATTGAAAAAAAAAAAAGCTTACCAACTAACTACTTACCGTAGTCTAATGATTAGTCCCCTAGGCCTTAAGAGGTGCAGATTCCTCAGAAAACTGTAAGTTCCAGCGCAGCATCACCCTTGCTGTTTTTGCACCATAAACACTCAAACGATGGACTTTCAACTGTGCCAAAAGGAAAAACACTTATCCACTAACTACTAAACAGAGTCTGGAGATTAGCACACTAGGCATTAAAAGACCAGGATTCCTCAGAAAACCGTAAGCCCCAGTGTATAATGACCCTTGCTATTCTTTCACTATAAAACTCGTATAAATGAACAAACAATTCCCACAAATCTGTAAAATGTCATGAACGAGGCTTATAATAGCGGGAGCAAATCATAATACCTTCTATAGTAAAACACATTACTTTGAAAGCTGAAGTTTTGATTTATTTTTATTTCAAACAAATGATTAGCCAGACAGTGGAGCCTCGATAACTGGAAATTCAAGGAAAAGGAGTTTTACTTTGAATTAACTATTTTACGAGTTATTGAGGTTCAAGGGGTGTTCCAAGGGGGAAGAAAACTCATTTCCGTTTACTAAGAACTTCGAGTTATCAAGTTCCCACTCTGTATTAATTATTTAAATGTGTTACCTCCAGTGTAAATCTAGTTAAAAACATCATGTGCACTCTATTCTAGCAACGACGAACTTATTTATGGGATTTCACAACCAAATCGTTGAAGAACGATCAGACACTGATCGTTTTGAGTTTGTGGATGAATATAGTAAAGAACCAGATATTGACCACTTGCCATTAACTCTGCTACCAGATCTTGTGATAGAAGAAATGATTAATAACATGGATGGTTTTCAAAGCGTTCCTGTGAATTTGCGTTATAATTCAGTTGTTCTTATGGTTGATGTATCAGGTAACTTCTTGTAAAAATTTAGTTTTTTTTCATCTCGTGTATTAAACAGCTTATTGAAATAGATATTTTTGTGGAATTACTTCAGGGGACAGCAATTTGCCAAAGGTTTTTTGCTTTGGCGTATTTGATAATGAGGGGCGGGATGATATCTTTGCAAGAATTACTGATTCATGAGGTTGCAATGTCTTAGTTAAATGCCAGAATCCAAAAAGAGGTATGGGAAGGAGTCCCTCCTCACTAAGCATCCACTGATGCAAGAAAAGCATTGGAGGTGAGGGCTGCAGAATGGGGCTCAGCTTTAAAAAGATTCGACTTTTCCAATTTCACATTATTATAAATCATAAAAAAAATCATGATTTCCATCGTGGAGACTACGCATGCACTTTGCGAGTTTACCATGATGGAAAGTTCAGAAAATTCTCCAATTACTGTCTTATGATCTAGTGTCATCTTTGTAAATGTTTAATATTCCTAACTTTCCATGTTTTTTCTTTTTAAACTTTTTGTTTCTAACAGTTTTCTTGCCTATCTTCCTCTTATTTTTGCATTATTATTGCTGTAATGTGTTTCAGTATTGCCGGTCTAACTAATGACTATTTTCATAACAATGTCTTGCTGTGTGTGTGTCTTGACAAATACTTCATAGGATTATGTGCATTCTGATTAACGACCTTTCCCATTTTAAGACATTTTTTCATCTCTTGCAAATCATTAATGGGCAAAAAATTTTTTTAAAGTATTTCTACCCTTTGTTTTGTTTTTCTTAGTTATCTCTTTTGAGTGTAAATGAGAAAACAAATTGTTTTTTAAGTTTTCAAACAGTGTGCTTAAAACATTTCTTATTTATTCTCTGCAAGAGTTGTTATCGAAATTCTTGTAATGCTAATTTTATGGCTTGACTTTCACTGGATCGATTTTTCCAATCTATTGTTTAACCCAGTTTCTAACAGGGTTGGCTTTCTGCCGGCAGAAACTAGTTTTTGCCATGCCAGTGGCAGAACTGGTTATAACTGGTTTTAACTGGCAGAAAGTGGGAGAAGCTGGCAGAAACTAATAAA
>QLNU02015003.1:103804387-103846956 GCA_006491805.2 Dysdera silvatica
ATATTGGAGGCTATATTCATTCAAAAGTTCTTGATAGCAGGTGGAATTCATACGACTGCCGATGAAAGCTCCAGGCGTAGTACCGTTGTAGCCAAAGACACTACAAATGGTCATCAACCCTCCTCCTTGAACTCTACGAGAAAAGTATTGCGGCGCTTTCCGCAAATCGTGCCAATAATGTTGAAAAGCATCCGGACCATCTAAGTTGAATTTCTTTTCGTCCGTGAAAAGTACCTGCAACCATTTATCGTTCCACTCCATGTGTCGTCGAGCCTAGTTTAAGTGTTCCTGTTTGTGAACTTGGGTGAGAGATGGTTTACCCTTTCTTTTTCGAAAAGATAAATTTTTGGAATTAGAGAGCACATTCTATACTGTCCAACATTTAACTGGGAGCTAACTAAGGTCGTTTCGGACTTTTGCAGCAGACTTTCCTGTGTTACTGGCCTCTCTATTAATGTTCCGCTTATCTCTTTTACTCAGTTTTAGCTTCGCTCCCCGTTTTTCGAGTGGATCCTTTTGGGGTTTCTTTTTGAAAAGGCCCCTATAGCACTCCTTGGACGCCGAATAAGCTGACAAATTTTGAAAATGGATTTTCCATTTCATTTAAAAGCCACAATTTCCTCTTTCTCGAAATCCGTAAGTATTTTCCTTTCTGACATGACTACAAACGAGGTTTTCGCATAAACCTGTTCACACGGGTATTTATACGAACCTACGCATCGAAAGAATACAATATGCAAATTTTTTAGCGCCTGCACTGCCATCTGTTAGTCAGGAATGATAGTGTCCCTTAAATTAACAAACAACATTTGTTACATAAATTTGCATTTTCCCCATTTATGTGACGATATATTGATATAAAATTTATTTTTCTACAAGACATTATGGTGTCTCGGCATTCTTCAAACTCCTATTCGCAGTTTTTGTATTTTTTTTAGCATTTACGTAAAAATATCAGGTGTCCACTAAAATACCAAACGCACTGTAGGTTGATTTGCAATTATTTATTATGAAATTATAAATTAAATTATTATGAATGGTAAAATTAAATTATGAAAAATAAACATAGTGATATAATAACAATAATAATAATAATTAAAAAGTATAGTGATTTTGATAGCTTATATTGATATTATATATAGAATTCCCTGCTAGAATTTACTGCCATTACTAATTTTTGCTTGACTATGACTACTGATAAACTGAAGTCCAGGCGCACTTGCAGAAACATGGCAGAAGCTCCTTTTCCTCCCACTATCTAGCAGCTAGATGCTAGTAGATCTATCTAATTTACAGCGTGTTTCAATATTACTGGTATCTAATCGGCGATGTGTTTGCATTTACAAATTCCACGCACATGTGTAGAAGGCGTCTTAGGCTATCCTAATTCCCTTCCCTAGCTCTTGTAACAGGTTTGGGGCACATAAAATTCTATAAAATATGTGAGTGGGAAGAAAATGTGTGGCTAAAGCTCTAGTTTTTATATGGTGCAACACAACTTTAATTTTTATGTCATAGGATTCGATATGCATATTTCATGTGTAATAGCACTAAAAATGGTCTTTTTGATTTAGGTATAGCTATAGGTGAAATAAAAACATTGATTTTGGGCTCACCAAGCGAATTTTTGCTTTTCGTTATCGCTGGCGAGGTGTTAGTCGATCTTCGGATTGCTGAAGAGTCTTGTGGACCTGGAGAAATTGTTGTATCTGAAGACGTCTATCATTGTCTCAAGGCTCGAGATGTCGAAGTGTATGAAACGACTTACTTGTCAAAGGGATTTGTCAAAGTATAGTATATAAAGCATTTACATGAAATATATAAGGTATTCTCAGTATTTTATAAATTAATATTTTGTCTTCATTGTGTTAAGCTTGGACTTGGTTGCCCATTATCACCACTTCTTAGTCTATTGGGTTGACTCTTAGTAAGCTTGATTTGTGCATATGTCAACACATAATGGTTAGGAGGTCCCATTATGCCGTCTGTTCTATTTCAGATGACATACAGCAGAGTATCCCGGGATGTGAAATTTACAAAATACTACACTTGACATTTCATTAAATTACAAAATTAATAATTTCTGAGCAAATATAACAATAAATAATTGTAGCACGTTATAGTTTTATGTATGTGATCAACATATTTGTTAGCAAAAAATAATGTAAAATGTTAGAAATAATATGAAAAATGAAGTTGATAGAGACAGACTGACACTTCTGAACTGGACTTCTATCAAACTTTAGAATTCTGCTGGAGCAGTAATTCCCATGTAATGTTGAGTCTTTACAAGCGGGGACACCACAGGTCTTCTTTTGCAGAATGAAATAAGAATACATTTTTGTACAACTTATTGTCATAGAATAATTGTTCATGTTCTCATTTGAACAAAGCACCTGTAAAATATAAGGTGCTGTTTAGAAAAATGCACTTTAAGATTGCAATTTCTTCTAATCTACTTTTGAGCCAAAGCTATACTAAAGTGCTTTTAAATGTTTTTGAAATATTGTTAGATTTCACAGTTTTCAATGATTTGTTTATTTTTTCAGCTTAGCTCCATTTCAAGCAATGAAGAAATGAAGTGGCCAAGTTTATGTGAGTTGAATCTATTTTTTGTGTTTAATGAACATTTCATCAAGTTAAAATTTTCCCGGGTATACATAACGAGGTGACATTTGCACACATGCACAGACGCATATATTCGATAGAAGCTGTGTCTAAAGAGAAGCTTGAGACCAATGGAAATTGTTCGCTGTGTTCGGTTGCTTGCTAAATCCGTTTTGAAATTTAAAACTCCGAACCTTGAAAATAGAGTCTATATAGCTAACGTGCATTCAACAGTCATACGGTAACATTCAGCTTTAAATTCCATTAAAATTGAATGAACAACATATGATACCCTTTGAATTTTAATATAATAAGCTAAGTAAAAAACATTATATAAAGGATCTTACGTTAGTGATTATTCCCAAAACGAACTTTATTTGGAGGTGCTTAAAAAAGAGTCGGTAGTTTGCTTGATTTTGCTGTATCCATGTTAATTCAATTTTTGTCATTAAAATATTTAGCGCTTTAAATATATAGCCATCAGTGTAATCTACTGCCTCAAAAAAGTGTTTTGTAGTGAAGGAAAAACTCGCAAAAAGTTTTTATTGGTGTACCTTCAATAAACCTCTATATGGGTTCCTTTAGTTGCATGAAGAATGTCTAATCTAGAACCGATTTCTTACCAGATGTTCTTCAGCATTTCCCGTATAACAGTGGAAGCAGGGCCTGATCATTGCAAAGGCATCCGAAGCCCAGGCTTTGGGACTGGATTCTATTCTGAGCATGTGCGTGGACCAAGATCAGGCGCAGAAGGGATTTTCACCGTGCAGTTCCCACTCCTGCTAGAGTCTAGTCCCAAAGCCCGGGCTTTGGACGCCTTTGCGGTGAGCAGGCCCCGAGTGGAAGGGTTATCCAGTAGTTCAATTAAAGGAGCCCCCATTTGTAAGTACAAATAAATGCTATAAGCATAACGCCTCTTTATTTTATGATCATAATGTTGATTTTTACTTATGAATCTTACTTGCGTAATGCTACGTCAAGTTTTTATTCTGACTTTATTTTCCTTTAAATCAGTCCCATGCCCAGGTTTTTACAAAATTCTTGTATCTGAATTGGTAGCATAAATATAGGATGTCCTTACTTTCACCACACTTCACTTGATAAAAGGAACAGTAGTTATCGAAATGTTACGGAATCTTTTCTTATACATTGGATTAGTGAAAAAACGTTCTTAACAAGATAATTTGACGTAGCATTATGCAGATAAGATCTTTATTTAGAAAACTGATATATGCTTACGACGTTTTTTGACTGTAAATATTAAATATTTACTAGTTATGGTAAGCCCTGTTTAGTCTTGATCTCATTTGTTCAATTAGTGGATGGTTTTTATTTGGCGACCAAATCCAGAATTTTAAATATACATCTCTGCAAATATTTCATATAGAAATACGACTTCTTTTATTTGTTTAATTAGATATAGGACATTAGTTTTCTAAGAGGAATTTTTTTAGTAGAGGGGCGTATAAAAAGTTAAATTCAACACACATTTTTATACAAAAGTAGATGTTGTAAAATAAATAACACATTCAACATCCTTTCATGGTTTGAAAGCTTTTTCTTTTCCTCGGAAGTCTTTTTCTGTGAACAATTCAGATGCTGACTGTGCTAACACCTATTCGGAATCATCTAAGCTTAATATAATTTTAAAAATTGCAGTGAAACCATGTTACAATATTAAACGTTGTGTGGAACATGGATTTTACAATCCATGTTCCACACAACGTTCAATATTGTGGTATTGCACTTAAGGTTGTTTTTGTTAACAAAAAGGAACTTTTTGATTTTTAGTTTCAAACCGATTGAAGCTATTTAGGCAATGTGGACCTCGGCAAATGGCAATTTCAAGAGCTTTTCTTTCACCAGTGCTTAGAGATGTGAGTTTTAATGTGTCATTCTGATCTTTAAAATACATTGCTCTTAAATCGCATATGTTAAGTTATGGGTAGCCTTTGGTTAAGGTTTGAATGGATTAAATTCAGTCAATATTAAATTGAAGTTAGTTTATAGTATGTAAATCATCAAACGTTCTCAGACTGCATTTTGATAAAGAGGAAACAGTTTTAATTTGTTTTAGTAAACTTGCGTGAAAGAAACTGTTAGACGTCTTCTTAATGCTCATAGTGTGAAACTGGTTAGCTATTCTATCTTCTGAAGATGCTTTGCATATTTGTGAATGACAGGGCAAAAGTTATATAGAGTTATTGTGATGACACAATCTATATATACAAAGTGCATTTCACAATAATTACCATGACTTGAATAATTAACAGTTTAATATTTGTGTCAGCTCTTGTAGTAATTTACACAGGCAGGGGAAAAATCCTTTTCATGCTGTTCCATCAAATTACGTAAACTTTTTATTGCAAAAAGAAATTTGCATTATCTTTAAATTTTTATTGTGATTGCTAAGATTTTAATATAAACTCTGAAGATTATAATTGTGTTTCATGATTAAACTAAATGATTTTACCATGCAAATTATAATTGACAGTTATAAGTATTGTGTGTACACAAGGGGCAAACTGGGTCCTTTCAAAGTGTGCATACCTTGGGTTATCGGAGGGCAGGAGTCTTATAGCCCATGAGGGTGCAAGTCCCATTGCCCTCGAAGGCGCACCGGCAGCCCAGTTCTCCCTTGTGCGTGTACATATATATATATGCACAGTCAAACTCTGTTCATACGAGAAGGTAAGAATATGTAAAATTTCTCGTGTTGGCCGTTACTCATAAAACCCATAAAAGGAATAAAAATTTCAAATTACAACTTTTAAACCAGCAAAAGGAGTAAAAAAGAGTGTATGTAGCTTTTATATTATCAGTGACATTTCTCCATACTCATGTTCTACTACCAGAGATGTTTTCTTTAACTAACAGTTTAATTTATTGTACACCATGCATCTTACCTGTATCTGTAACTGCTGTTTGTAATGCAGGTTGGCATCGCATGTCATGTTGTATCAGTTGTTTCTCTGATGAAAATAGCCCAAGGCTATCGAGGCAGCTGTAAACGTTTAAATATACTATTCAACTGTGTTAATTTGTTGTCTTCTCAATTATTTTAAGTTCAGAAAACAGTTAATACACCACAACATAGGTAGTTAATCTCTTTATACGTATCGCCCACTTTTGTATCTTTGTTGGTAGTAAAACTTTCTTACTGTTCGCTGATTCCACACTAACTTAATTTAGCACAATGTTCTCAAATTATATAAAATGTTTTCAACTTATAAATAAATTAGTGTCGATAATGTTATTTATATTTGATTTTTGTATTTTAATTATTCATCACTATTTGGAAAAGGTGTACATTCCTTATGACATCACTACACGATCACTTTTCATCATCATGTATCTGAATTATATATTCTAAATTGTATCAGGGCTTCACTAATCATGAAGGAAAATTGTTAATTAATCCTTCTTTGAACTAACCTACCAGTAATATATCTGTAGAATTAACCACAATTTATTTAGAATTTTAACAGATTGCATAATGATATAATGTTGTATAATGACAATACATTGCACAATGGCAGCAATAGTCAAGCTACCCCAAGTTCATGTTTGAGTAATTGATAATGTGATAACTTTTTGTGATATTAACATGTTTGGTATATATTATGGCATCTTGTTTCTTCTCCAATGTTTTAGGTAAAAACTAAAGACCAGCTTAATTATCTGTCAGAAGTTACTCGAATAACTATCCTATTCATTCTTCTTCCAGACATCGACGTCCATGCCCAAGGACTTGAGCTTGCACTACAAATTGTATTGCTTTATGTTCAAAAATACGAAGGTAATGAAAAAAAAATGGAACAAGAATTATATGTTGATCTAATTTTTTTCAAAATTTGAATTCAATTTGTATGAAAACCTTGTTTTGCCCTGATTATAACTTCACAAAATTCTCAGAAATTCAGATATTGTGTCCAAATACTCAACAGAACCTTACTGATTGTTTCTCATTTTCAATTCTTTTATGATTACATTTCACGTTGTCATATTTAAAGATTTAATTTCTTATTGTACTAGCCTGTATGTTTTCCTAAAACAGAGAAGACGTCAATAGTGCATACATACTAATAATGCTATTTGCAAAAGCCAGTACTATATACCCACATTTTAAATTACCTATCTGTTACAGTATCACTTACTTATGACATAAAAATTTCAGCAATTCCCGTTGAATGTCTCTATAACCAAGTTTGATTGAATTTTTATAATTTTTATCTTGACTTGTTTCATTTATTGATTACTTTAAAACGAAATTGTCAGCACAAGATATTCTTGCATGTACATTTAGTTTTCATTTTTTTCCTTTTTGTAGGAGTGTTGAATAAAGTTATTTTATTTGATAAAGTAAGTACAAATTTATGATTGTCACTGTTTCTGTAGCTCCATTATTAAGTCCTTATAGTGCCATTAATTGTTTATGCTATTTTCATATTTCATTACTTCTGTAGCAACTACTACTTAGATAAATAAACTGTTATGTAAACAATGTATCAGAATAATTAATTCTGATAGGTTGTTTCCATATCAGTTTATTTTTGATTCTGATTTCAGGGCTGTACGTTTCTTGCTGCGTTTGGTCTTCCTGGTCTCAAGCATTTAAACGATGCTGCTAGAGCTGTTACTTGTGCTGATGTCATCATAACTGAACTTGAAAGGGTTCACAATATGTAAATATAGCTTTGTAGTCAATAATGTCATATCATGTTGCGCATGAAATTTAGATTTTTTCTTTACATACATAAAAGATTTAATTTTAATTTTGTAATTTAAATTTTCAATATTTTACCCTTGGCGCTTTAAGTTTTGGGCATCTTGTTGGATATATATATATATTGTTTATTACAGAGTGCATATTTGTTGGCATGCCTCTACAGAGGTGCCGTAGACACGCTATAGCGCGTAAAATATGCGGAATAGAAGGAAAGGACTCAATATTAGAAAAATAGCGAGTCCAAGGGACCCACTATTTGGTAAGAAAAAACGGTGTTTTGTTTTTTGGGGACCCACATGTTTCAAAACATGCCCATATTTTTAACCATGGCTGGTCCTTGGGACCCAGTTTTATGAGCACGCAGCGTCATGCCTGCCTCTAGCTCCATGCGTGTGGCTTTCGAAAAGACTCTTGACGAAGGTACTAAAATCGTATGCGTACACTTTTATTTAAATTTAACTGAATTTGATTCTTTTCGTAAAAGCAGTTTTATGCATAATTATTTAATATTGTGTTGAGATTGTTCTATTCGATTGTTTTTTATGTCATGTTGTTAATTATTAGCGATATAAATATTTCATATATATATATACAGGGCTCGACTATATAAAAGTCCCCCTTTTTCCATTGGCTGTCAAAATACATTTTCTCTAAGACTGCATCACTAATCGTCCTAAAGCTAATTGAGGCTCCCATAATTTTTTAATTGCTATGCTACTGATGGCAATTAGTGAAATTAATCACTATCTCAATGATGATTACTTGCCGCGTAATCAAGACTCTTTGTCATGGTGGCGAACCTATTCTTTAATCTACCCAAATCGGAGTGAATGAAAAGAAAATTTGACTTTATGGCATCAGTATCTTGCAGAAGAGTTTTCTTGAAGGCTGGTGACATTTTAATGGATCAAAAAAATAGGTGAAGGGCCTCTTCAGGTTGGGAGATTATTGTTCTTTAATGCTAATTCATATTTAATGGAATAAAATTCAAATCACCGGTGATTGAAACCTGTTATTTAGTTGCAACAAGAATTTCGGAATGTGTTGTTCAAAAATAACAGTTTAGTACATCCCTTGATGTCTTTGTGCACTATTTTTATTGTAAAAGGGTTGGGCATATAGTGGCGATAAGGATTTTTTTTTTAAAAACATCCAAAGAATGTGAATACAGTATGTGGAATTCATCTCTCTTCCACAAACTTGAAACTTAAAGAAGAAAACCTATACCTAGTGATAGATAATTTCTATTTATGAGAGTTGTAAATAGTGGCAACATGGGTGGGAAAGTCGAACAAGTTTGCACACACCCAAATAGGATATGGACATTATTAGGTGACACTAGTGACAATATGTAGAGAGAGAGAGAGAGTATAAACCAGTCAATCCAGTCAAAAGGGTAGTTGCTATGTGGGATTGAAATGGAGAGTCATGGCCATTGTTTGGAGAGAGCACGAGGGTCAGTTGCCCCCCCCTCTCTAGAATTGAAATATATGCAATATTTTTAATACATTAAAAAGGATAAGTGGATATGTGCTTGGGGTTAATATTCAAAAAAAAAAATATGCTCCCTTGTAATTTGTCTTAATGACACCCTTATGGAGAGTGTTGCTTGTACCAAACTAAACTATGTTTACAAAAGGTGATTAGCAGTAGTGAATTAAAATTCAATTAAAGGTGGCCTATGACAAAAATGCATGAGAATGTCATCATGGATTACACAAAGCCTGTGGCAACAATGAGTTAGTGCAGGGGTCTTCAGTCCACGGCCCGCCGGCATGTTTTTTGTGACCAGCTGGCCTATGAAAAATTACAAATTGTTTCACATAAAAATACACACCTTAGGAATCTTAAGTCTATGTATTTTATTTTATCCTGTTCACATTTTCACATTTAGTAATATCTTAAAACGCTGGTGAACTAAAATAACATTCGGTCTTCCCTCAATCGTGTTTTATTTTAATCAGTAGCACCCAGAATAATCCCATGGGGGGCCCAGTGGTGCAAGGAATGTTTGGTGGAAAAAATGGCCAGTCTCCATATCAATTACGATTGTCTTTTTGTGTTCATTTATCATTATTGAATTACTAATAATTCTACAGTGCAAGATACTTAAATAATTAAAAATGGTAGATTATGTTTATACAATTTTACAATGGCCAGCTTTTGTTTTCCACAAAAGATCACTGTTTTAGTAATAGGTTTAAAAATAACCCTATTGTGCAAAACTTGCTTTTGCTTGCCCTCTGTCCACTACTTGATCTACGGAAGCCTTTTTTCCTTTTGCGACCTTTAAAAACTCATCGGCTTTGTGAATTGAATCCTTATGATACAGAAAAGTTCTAATGTTATCTGAACTTCTCCAAGGTCTTCTTCCAATTATTAAACTCTTTTGAAACAAGTAGATCTGTGGATCTTAAACCGACTTCATGGGGTGAAAAGAGAACACACAAAATTAGTGTTAGTTATTAAAGTTATATATATATATATATATATATATATTTTTTTTTTTTTAGAGTGGCCACAACTGGAATTTCGAGTGGCACATGCTTTTGTGGAATGGTTGGACATTCACAAAGACAAGAATATACTGGTAATTATTATTAATATGTGTACAGTCAAATATATTCAGTAATTCAAATATTCTCATGTTCACATCTGAGTCATTCCATGTCAAATCAACACACTGATTCTGACTGAAATTCTTAGATTTTGATGAAACTTAATATATCAAGTATCTTTAAAATAGTTATGGATGGAAATCATAAAATTTTTTTGTGATCTGTTCGAAAGTTATTAAATATGAATTATTTAAAATTTTATTAAAAATTGCTGTGTCGTGAAATAGTTAACTACTATTTTCTCTGGAACCAAAGGAGGTACAAACCTGGTAACATTTCATTTTACAGCTCTTTTAACAGGCTTTAATTTGATATATAACATGACAAAAGTTTCAATAAATTTTTTTTAAAGACTGAATTAAATTTTAAAATTAAACTTTTTCAAAAAACGACAATTTTAAAATTTTGAAAAATTCACAAAATTACTTCATTCTACCCCCTTACACCTCCCAAAGTGAAATTTTGGGATCATAATGGGATCGGGTAATACAGAAAATTCAAATTTTATATGTATGATGAAAATGTCAGTTTAATTTTTAAAATATATATATAGATTATAATTTAAGTAGTTTAGATTGCGGGAGATAGAAATCAGAAAAACCTTAATAACTGCACCTTCCCTCCCACTTACTCCTCTAAACTTGTGAATCATAGAACATATTTGAACAGGCTGCTTGGGGACCGTCCATTAATTACATGCACAGTAGAGGGGAGGAGGTGTTGGAATGTGTACCCATTTGTATGTAAGGAGGGGGTGTTATTAATTTATATACTTATAAAGTGCAAATAAAAACTTTTTTTATTAGTACACTTACATAGTTTTGTTTTCAAGCACAGAAGGTAAATGAAATTTAAAATCTGCAATTTTCTGCAACTACATCACCGTTGGGGGGAAATAAGTATGAAAGTATATGTAATTAATAGGGGGAAGGTTGAAGTTTGTCCACAGTTGTACATGGGGGAAGGGGTCAAAAAGTACCTGAACCCTGTACATGTATTTAATGGATGGTCCCTCGTATTTGTTGGAACATGTACAAGGTCAGGTATGTTTTTTAGTCAGACTAGCATTAGAACTGGTCCTAGTAGGATCATTTTAGTTTTGCTGTGCTAATTTTGTTGCTGCCAAATTCTGACCTGTCATTGGTTTAGTTTTGTGTGATTTGTGAATGTTTGGTTATCACACTATTTGGTTATTATTATTATAATTTTATTATATTTATTATTATTCTAGTAGTGATCTCCTCTATAATGAATACCAAGGGAAAGACAGATGCTTTAGACTGCATTAATCCCTAAAAACGCCTGATCACTCCTGTATAAGAAAAGGATTAAGACCTGTTATGCCATGGATGTGTTCGTTGTTACCAGGAATTACTAAAAATTCCAAAATTTGTGATAGCTGTAGAAAGGAGCTTTCAAAGCTGAAAAGTAAGAATACTAAAAAAAAAAAAAAAAAAAAAAGAAAAAAAAAAAGAGTGATCCAGTCTGTCACCAGATATACATGCAATTTTATAAAGGTATTAATCCCTCAGTATGCAAGAAAAGGTAGAATATATTTCCAGAGTATATAAAGATATATTATATATATAAAGGTATATTATATAATATATAGGTATGTTACATATATAAAGACATATTATATATATAAAGGTATAATATATATATACAGTAGTGGACAAAATTGTGGAAACCTTTTGAAAAAAGTTTATTTTAGAGGTTTGATGGCTAATAACACCACTTTTTTTTGTACCAATACTATAAAATTATATATCATTAGAAAGGTAATTTAATAAAGATTGTAATGCAATAACATTTGTTCAATTATCTGTATTCTATCAAAAGTTATAGCCAAATAACCAGAAAAAAGAAGCACAGCTTGCTTACATTTATATGAAGTAGCTTTCCTTCATTTGAATGTGGCCAATGAGCATGAGTGTTTACAGAGCCAATCAGGTGTCATCTTGTTTTGGCAATGAGCCAATCATGTTTTCTCTTGTTTTGGCAATGAGCCAACAGGTTACAGGACATTTATCAGTGTGTTCTGTAATTGCTATCAAGTTGGTTGTTTTTTTTTTGTGCTCTTTGATTTAGTGTGCTTGTAAAACGTAATAAAATTAAAGAAATGGCGCAAAGAGTTGACTGGTCACCTAGGAAGCGATGTAAAATAGTAATATTAAGTGAACAAGGCTACAGTTATGAAGAAATTAGAAGAAATATTGGGGGAAACTTAACTAAAGGTGGCATTTCTAAATTTTTGAAGAAGTATAAGGAGACTCAGTCATTACAAAACCAGACTGGTAAAGGCAGAAAAAGGTGCACAACAGCAAGTGATGATAGAAGAATTAAAAGACAGTGCCTAGGTGACAGGAAAAAATCATCTCTGTGTATACAAGGTGAAATGGCGCAATGCAATGTGAAGTTAAGTGCAAGGACTGTTCGGCGCAGACTGCATGAATGTGGTCTAAATGCAAGAATTCCACGAAAAAAGCCATTTTTGTCTGTCAAACAGAGGTTGAAAAGATTAAACTGGGCTAAAACCCATGTTAACTGGACAACGGAACAATGGGACAGTGTAATTTGGAGTGATGAGACCAAAATCTCACTGTTTGGTAGTGATGGCGTAAAATACGTATGGAGAAGAATTGGAGAAGATTTCCATCCTGAGTGCATTACACCTACCGTGAAACACCCAGTTAGTGTTATGATTTGGGGTTGTATAACATCAAGAGGTGTGGGCAGAATTTGCGTGATCAATGGGAATATAAATGCCCAAAGATACATAAATGAAATACTTGAGCCCAAGCTGCAGCCTTCTGCATGTGATCTTTTCCAAGATAATGAAGCATTTATATTTCAACAGGATTCAGCTCCATGTCATGTTGCTCGTGTGTGCAAAAAATGGTTTCAAGATCATCATATTCAACTGCTGGAATGGCCTGGAAATAGCCCAGACCTTAACCCCATCGAAAATCTATGGAGCCGGCTAAAGAAGCTTGTTAGTCGGAAGCAACCCAGCAATAAAACACAATTAACAGAAGCAATAATTCAATCTTGGTTTCATATTATAACAGCTGCAGAACTAAAGAACTTGGTTCACTCCATGGGAAAGCGTTGTAAGGCCGTAATTAAGGCTAAAGGTTACCCAACTAAGTATTAACTGGTATGGTGAACATTTTTGTATATCTCATTTTTTCTATGTATATCACCTTTCTTCTTTATGAATGCTGTTCTATTAAAATACGATTCATAAATGTTATTGCATTACAATCTTGATTAAATTACCTTTCCAATGATATATAATTTTATAGTATTGGTACAAAAAAAAGTGGTGTTATTAGCCATCAAACCTCTAAAATAATCTTTTTTCAAAGGGTTTCCACAATTTTGTCCACTACTGTATAAAGGTATATTATATATATAAAGGTATATTATATATATAAAGGTATAATATATATATATAAAGGTAGAAATATTGTAATCAGAAAGTTAAAAAAATCAGTTCTGCAATAAAATGGTTCCATCCAAATGCTGATTTCTCTTATGATGATCAGGAAAGTTGTCTTTTTTTTTGTAAAATTATGGTTGAAAGAGAAAAGAAATGTGCCGGAGTAGGTTATGAAAGAAGGATTAAATTCATCCGAGTATGAGTGTGAGATGGATCGTGGGCTAGACCTCACTTGATTGATGATTTTCAGTACCATTACCAGGCAAGGAAGGAAGGAAGGACAGATGAAAAGAAGGAAGGGATGGAGAGGCAGAGAAGGAAGGAAGGGATAAGGAAAGAAAATGGAAAGGAAGGGATGGGGAGGTGAGGAAGGGAGGGGAGGTGGAGGAGGGAAGGAAGGAAGGGAAAGAAGGAAGTAAGCAAAAACCATAGTCGTGAATGAGGAACTGTTTGATTACAACTTCGCGGAGCTTCTATGGCAATGCTGGCACAAAAACATACTATAAAATTTGTTTCCCACATTTTTAAATACCATAAAAACCACACACATCTGACAAAGAACAACAGTAAAGTTTAGTACCTCTTTTTTCAACTTCGCTGAATCGAGACATCCATGTTGTTAACATGACGTAAACAACATGGCGGCAAGTCAGTGTCACTGTTGCCATGCATTTAACACTTCCCACTAAAAAACATTAGGGTACATGTTCTGTACTAGTGCCTTATGATGTAGCCTATCTCTAGATTATTCATCTAACCACCTCATCTATGCCCGTTAACAGACAGTCAGGGTTGTGTATATCTGATTGTTGTTATTTTCACATTTGACAATTTGTTACCTACGTTTTTATTTACGATCCTAAATGACAATATGATAGTTATAGGTTGGCGGGTGAATATGGCCTGTCGTTTAATGACTACATACCCAGATGAGCCAGTTGTCTTAGATGCTGATACGTATCATCTTTCTTGTAACGAATTGGGTGAACAGTCTTTTATTCAGCTTGAGAAGCGGAAACTGAAGGGCATCAAGATGGCTCCAGCTATATATGGCTACTGCAAATCAAGAACCCTAAGGTAGTTTTTTAATACTTATTTATATTTGCCATTTTTTTTTCTTTTCGGGTATATGTTAGTGGTCATGACTAGGACAGTAATTTTATCGTGGCGTAAATTCTAGATTTTCCCCTATTATTGCATAATTTCTAACGTGATTACTTTGATTAACTTTTATATTTAAATAATTTTAATACTGCCATTACCAGCAAGCCTTTTGAGTGAAATTTGGCAGAAACATGTACTTAAACTATGCATTTACATTTTGCATTGCCTCTTCGTAATCTGATGGGTTAAGCTAAAAAGTTAGAATCCCATTCATTCTAGAGAAAGAGCATTAGTATAATGTAAGAGCAAAGGTGACGTAGGGCACGACATAGCATTTTTCAACAAGTGATTTGCGAGTCTTCTGCAGGTATCTGTACGAGGCTTATAAGCAAGTAAGCAGCATCAAGGAATAAAATTTGAAAACAACAATAATGATTTCCACGATTTTTAAAAGTAGGGTGTATTTTCTATAAAAAAGCTGAAAAGAATAGAAACAAGTTAAATTGAAGAAAGTTATTTTTATGCAGAATTGCCCTTGCTGTTCTTACATCACAAAAATACATCCAACCAATCAAAGAAAGTTATGGGTCGGTTATTTCTTATCTGGGATATTTTGAAGGCTATAACTTTGCTGTCACAGTAAGCAGCCCTTTAGCTTAGGATTATGACTTACACACTGTTTGAGGGTCATTCATTAACCTTATGGTTCTGAGTTACACATGGAATAACCAAGAAGCATATTACCAGCCTTTTTTCGGAAGCAGTGCCACATTTATGTATAGGCCAAGTGGCTCCCAGCCTAGTGGCCCACAGGGATTTTATGTTATTAAAAGTTAATCATTGTTTTAATTCTGTTTATTTACAAATGCCAGAGGTATTTTCATTACTGATAAATTTGAATGTTGAAGATAATGAGTTTAAAAAACCAAAAAAAACCTTCATAATCCAGTGATTGAATATCACAAAGGCTATATCCTTTAAGGATCCATTCTATCCTTCCAGCCTAGGGCGCCATATAAACCTTAAACCGTCACTGTTCAGAAATAATTAGTATTATGAATGTTATAGATCACATTTCTTTTCAGTATTATATATTTTGGTATTTTCAAAAATTTTTTAATTTAAAAAAACGTACTATGTATTTATTGTAGCTGTAAATACAATTTAATATATACAACAATTAAATTCATTTGGAGTAAGTATGTTTTTATTTAATTTTAAGACCAAGTAAAAGTATAATGCCTTTTATTATCAAAACAATTTATCAATCCTTAAAGTGCATTACTGTACTATGCTTTTAAAAAAGTGTCTTTTATAATGACGAAATTTGCACAGTCCTTTGGAGATCATTATAACTGATTTTCACCATAAAATGCAAGGCGATACCTGTCCATTCTCAAAAAACTGTAACCAATTCAGCTTTTTTTATTACTATATTCACGTTCAGTGCCCCGAGTTCATTATGAATTTGCTACTTAACCATGGGAGCATGAAATTCATGAAAATTTATTGCCAAGTGTAATATGCTCAAATCATACAAGCTTGTGAAAAAAAAAATCAGAGAAACGTAATATGAAACAATTTTATATCTATTGCTTTAAAGGTATTGGGGTAAGCATACATTGTTCTTATGTGTTCATCAGTGGTAGATCGTGACGAGATTTGAGGGTGCATGCATGAAGCCAATTCACCAAAACCCAAAGTTACCATAAATTTCTTTCTTACTTACCTAATGAGCTAAAAACCAGTTTCTTGACGAGTATAGGCCATAAATTGATGTGTTTTGGTGAATTAGCCTTCATGCACACACCCTAAAATCTTGCCACGAGCAGCCACTGGCATTCATATATGTTACTTATGTGGTGATGTTGAATATATGTGTGCAATACTTTTCAGCATGCCGAAGTTGTTAGCACTTCCCAAGCGAACAATGATTGATTTCTTTAAAACTGAGGATTACATGAAGGTTTTACTGTGTGACATGAAGGAGATTCTGAAACTAAATGAAATAAGAAACAACATGCAGCTTCCTGTGATCACTATTCGAGGACAAGAAGGCAGTGGACGGAGTTATTTGTTATACCATTCTGTTGAGATAGCTCACAATCTGAATTATGAGTGAGTTTAACATTTTTTTTCCTCATCTGTACTTTTGGTGAGCAAAATTCAAATAGACAGTTTAGCCTTGACAACGCCTACACTGCCATTCCTGGTTATGACTACTACTATTATAGTACAATGATAAGTGCCTGGCATTCTCCTGTTATAAGGTCTTGGTTTTATTTCTGAGCGAAAAAGGTGGGGTGTTTTGTAATACAGTAAAGCCGCCCAGCAACTATATCCGATATAACGATAAATCCCTCTACAACGATAATTTTTCTCGGTCCGTATAATAGTGTTGTAGAGAGGTTTTACTGTATAATGAACCCTCCCTATAACAATAACTCTTTCTACAACGATAATTTTTCTCGGTCCGTATAATATTGTTGTAGAGAGGTTTTACCGTATTTATGATAGCCAAACTTACAATTCTCATTTCCAGTAGTTTACCTCCAAACCCTGACTTAGTATGGTTCTTTTCAAGATATTTCTATTTTTTTTCTTTCTACTAATCCTTACACCAGGGCTTGTTATTTCCTGAACCTCACAGGTTCTTTGGAAAACTAGGTTTCAGTGAAGCATGGCCTTAGTTGTCCTTACGCTACAAAAATTCAAACAACAAATGGCTTATCCAGAAACTTTGGGATCTAAAGAAACAAATTTAGTAAATCATATTTCATTAGAAACATTTCAATTCACTGATTCATGAGTTGGGAGGAGTTTATGCTGTACAGGATATTTATTGCTGAGTTGTAGGCCACACTGTGGCGCAGTGGTAACATAGTTGGCTGGTGTGCCATTCACCCAGGTCTGATTGCCAACAATAAAAACAACAACAAAAAAAAACATGTTCATTAACTAACTGCTCACTGTACTCCAGGGGTTGGTTTTCTAGGAGGTTCAGATCTCTCGGAAAACTGTTCTGATGCAGCATGATCTGTGTTGTTCTTATGCTGTAAAAATATAAACAACAAAGATTGTTGACTCGCCCTCGCATTTTGACAACTGGTTTTCTGAGCTGCAAATGACCTTAACAATCAGCTCACTGAGAGTCTTGAGTGCTTTCGTCCATATGCAGCAAACAAACCAATTACGGGTGTATGGTTTTAAAGATACTTTGACAACCATTTCACGTGAACTGGCAAGATTCAGCTTTCCCCTAGAGACATCTGATTATGTTATGGAGTGTCATGGAGATTTGTGGTGAAATTTAAACCAACTGTGACCAATGCCTTGCTGGCTTGTGGCTCAAATGCCATATATGACTAAACCGTGAAGAGTGGACATTTTAAATAAAAATCTGTTTTGATTGTACAAACTCAACCATTCCTTCTTTATCTTAAATATCTTCCATGTATCAATACTTTTTATTTATGAAAAAAATAAATAAATCTGTAAATAGATTTCCTACACGTTTCTGAAAGTTTTGTATAATTTTTTGTATTTAGAATTTTAGCATTTAATGCCACCGAGTCACATGTACAAGAGCCGTTTTGGTCAATATGCTTTATCCTTCGCTATTTTCTAAAGTTGTATACATTGAAAGAATCCTGTTCTTTCGACACGATAAGAAAATTTATTCCGGTGGACAGCAACCCATATTCATTCGTTCTTAATCATTTGCTTGATATTAAGGTAAAATTTTACTGTTTTTCTAAATATTTTTAGTTCATTAGGATGTGCAGAAAGGTATGTTGTTTCGCTCTTTGCTTAGCTACACATAGTCACCTGGAATCTGAAAGGAATTACCACATTTTTGGTGAGGTGTCTGGGATCTAAAACAGCACTTCAATAGTATTGCATTCACCTGACAAGTCACTAAACTAACTTGACTTCCAGCAGTGTTCCCCCCCCACCTCCCCAAAAAAGAACTTACCAATTAAATGTTCACTGTAGTCTAGAGTGTGGTTTTCTAGGATGTAACAGATTCAGATTCTTCGGAAAAGGTCATGGTGCCACATGACCTTTACGAACCTTGCACTATAAACACAAACTGTGATTTGAGACAGTAATCCCTTTTGCTCATCTGGTGACGTATATGTATCTACCATACAGAAGAGCCTAATTTGAAACCTGCTGGTACAATGTGCAGTGATAATATGTTCACCTAGCATGTTGTTAACTCGGGTTTGGTTCCCAACGGTACCAAGAAAAAGAATTTTTACTAACTCCTCACTACAGTCTAGGGGTTGGATTCCCAGGCCATAATAGGTTCTGATACCTTGGAAAACCGTAGGTCTCGGTTCAGCATGACCCTTGCTACCCTTGCTCTGTGAAACTCGCAAACAAACCCAGTACTTGCAGTTTTTTCCTTTTCCGATCTATGTTCCTGGATTTGTATCCAAAGGTAATCAAGATTTAGATTCCTTGGAAAATTGTAGAGATTGGCACAGTATGGTCTTTGCTATAACCTTGCACCGTTAAATGCAAGTAAGCATGCAATTCCTGGTCCCAGAGGTAAGTTTAATTTTGCAGTAAGTTCCACATATGCTAGAACTCTGTCACATTTAAAAACTTACTGCAAAATTTTGTTGATTTGATCCACAGGTATAAGTTTTTAGACAGTGTTTTGTTGAAAGTTTGATTTTTGCACTTAGGTTTTTGTGGGTAGCGCTATTGATATATATATATATGATGAGGTGTAAACAAGGATTTTGCTCAATGGTGTGTAAATATATCACAATGAGAAAAATTGCAAAGGACTTTTATTACTATTTTTTTTAAATTTGGGCATACTACTTTCATGCTGATACTTGTGATATGTAGGTAATTGAGTTTGCAAAAAATGTTAAGGTAAATAATAAGATAGCAAGGCAAAGGGTTATAGTGATATTGTGGTTTTCAGTATTCCCTGTAAGAAAGATGGATGTGCCTTATATTAGCACCGTTTGAAATATGTGATTAGTAGTCGACTTTGGCAACATGGCTTCTAGAAAAGCCACCACATTGAAAATGTCTTCTCTTCATACCATTTAAGGTAAAAGATAAGTTGTTGCTTTCGTCAGCTTAGCATTGTACAGAACACTGAATAGTCATAAAAGAAATAAAAAACCAGAGATATCAGAATCAAGTAAGGTTTTAAGGAGGTGGTGAGTAAAGGGTATTTAGTCTGGGAGGAGAGTGACGAGCAGTTACTGTTTTTTAAACTAGTTGCATTGTCATGTGAGGCACTTGACTGTGTCATTCTATTGTGTATTTTTGGTTTTTGTGTAAAAGGATTTAATATTAATCTTTAGGGCCCTATGGTGGCACAGTGTGGTAATGCTTTCGCCTGGTGCGTCACTAACTTGGGTTCGACTCCCAACGGTGCAAAGAACGTTTACTCAGAGATCTCATAAAGATCACACTGCTCACTGTAGTCCGGGGTTTGGTTCCCTAGGCCTTAAGAGGTTCGGATTCCTCGGAAAACAGTAGGTCCCGGAGCAGCATGACCATTGTAGTCTTTGAGCCGTAAAACCACAAACAAATAATATTAATCTTTAGTTTACATGTCATGATTTACACGATATAACCTTGCTTATGTTATTTTTTATTGATCAAGAAAACAACTGTATCAGTTGATAGCTATAATAGACACATGCACAGTGAGATCTGCGTGTATTCTGTGGAATGGGGAAAAAGGCATCTCTATGGAAAAATTGAAACCAAATGAACTTATAAAGTGCATTTGGTTATATGGAAGTTATTTAATTTAGACGCAAGATTGTTTTTAAGCTAATTTAGTTAAATTATTAAATCATATTATGGATTAAGAGAATATAGATGAACAACCGGAAACTAAAAGTTGCATTGTTATTGTTTCGGTTCAAAGATAAAAGCTGAAGTAGTTTCGAAAGTCATTCCAAGGGGGACAAATGCTTGTTTTGTTCCCAAGCTAGAAAAACTATTTTCCCTATTCTGGCACTATCTGCACTTGTGTACATAATTTTCTTCAGCACTAATGGATTTTTAAAGACTTTACTGTACTTTAAAAAATGTTGGACGTCACATAAGGGACCCTGTAGTGGTCCAGTATAACATGTTCGCCTAGGCTACAGTTCCTGGGTTTGGCTTCCAAACAAAGGAACACTTACTGACTACCTTGTGGCACAGTGTGGTAACGCATTTTCCTAGTATACCATTAACTCGGGTTCGACTTCCGACAGTGCAAAGAATGCTTACCCAGAGATTCCATAAAGATCGCACTGCTCACTGTAGTCTGGGGTTTGGTTCCCCAGGCCTTAAGAGGTTCGGATTCCTCGGAAAACTGTAAATCCAGAGGTCCAGATTCAGAGGTGCAGAAAACAGCAGGTCCCGGCGCAGCATGACCACTGTAGTCTTTGAGCTGTAGAACCACAAACAAACAAAGCTTACTGACTGTCATAGTTTGGTTCCCTAGCCCTAAGAGCTTTGGATTCCTTGGAAAACTAGGTCCTGATGTAGCGTGACATTTGCTGTCTTTACTCTTTAAAACTCAAACAAACCTAAACATAACATATGGCTACAGTTTGCAAAATTGTCATTATATGCAGGTTCAGTTGAAAGAAGCTATTGTTTTAGACAAGTTCGATGAATACTAGTACTATAGGAAAGCTGCCAGGAGCGTGGTAAATATTGCTATATGCAGATTTATCATTATAGGCAGTATAATTATATATAGGTTTTACTGTGTATATATCAGTTGATTTATATATATGTCTAATATTTGTTGCTTCTGTTTAAGACTCAAAAATATATGTAATTCTATATATCATTTCTGTGTGGTGACAGTTTAATTTATCCAAAAAATATCAAACTCTAAAAAATCGATTTCTTCTAAACCAACAGTCATTCTAAATTTATATAACCTTGTTACTCAATGGATTCTGCGTACACCAGTCATAAGACTTTATTACTTTGTAATGTAATTTTTTTTCCTAATATGTTATACTTCATAAATATGTCACCTTATAAAGTAGGACATCCATATTTTAATAAACAATTGGGCTGCCACTTTGATAGGTCTCCAAATATACAGACCATGATTTAAAAATATAAAATGAACAAAACCCGCATCTTTGTGAACTTCACCAAATTTAAAATCAAGAAACGAAGTCTTACATGTGTATTCTTAACCAAATAACATGAGTATGCATCATAAGTAAAATGGTGTAATATTTACTGATGGAAATCATAGTAATTGATTATTTATCTTATTTTATTTAGTATCCTGTACCCAAGACAATGTCTGTTTCCATTGAGACTATTTACTATGAGACTGGACAATTGTTGAAACAGATTTTTGACAAGGTATCAATTACTTCTTAAATTGTATGTAAGCTTCCTTGTTCACATTATGTAATGTCTTATTTTTGTGTTTCTTGCTTTCCATCATTCTGCATTCCCTTCTTTAGAGAATTGCTTTTCTAATCAATTTCCCAACTGGTCAGTTTTTGGTACATGCCACTTTTATTATGTGCTTTTGTGTTTTTTTTGTGATTTTTAATGAGCTAAAAGTTTCTCTTTGTCATTTTTCAATGTATAATAATACTTCATTTTGTTCATAATTTCATCATACTAAAATTGCTTGTACGATGGTGGGTTGAAAAGTTTCCGGCCTAACAAGCAAAATAAAAAAAAGCTGTTTAATGCTTACTTTATTTTTCAACGTAGTCCCCTTCCAAAGATATACACTTGCTCCAGCGGTACGGCAATGCTTGGATCCCCTCTCTGTAAGAGCTTTCGTCTGAGGCCTCAAAGTAGGCATCCGTCGCTGAGATGACTTCGGTATCAGAACAGAATTTCCTTCCAGCCAGAAATTTTTTTAAAGGTTGGGAAAGAGGCTGTAGTTCGAGGGGGCCTTATCAGGAGAATAAGGTGCATGAGGAAGAATTTCAAACTTCAGTTCATGAAGTTTTGCCATCCATCACAATGACAGCCTTGTGGATGGGAGCATTGTCCTGGTGAAACAGGACTTTCTTCTTGGCCAGACCTGGTCTTTTTCTTTGATTTTGGAATGCAATTTATTCAAAAGATTAGCATAATATTCAGCATTGATGGTCCTGCGTTTTTGTAGATAATCCAATAATAAAATTCCCTTAGCATCCCAAAAAACTGTTGCCCTAACCTTTCTAACAGACGGCACACTTTTTGCTTTTTTTGGTGCTGGTTCGTCCTCCGCTGTCCACTGTTTTGACTGCTGCTTGGTCTCTGGAGTATAGTGATGGATCCATGTCTCATCCACAGTAACGAAACGCCGCAAACAATCAGTTGAGTTTGAGTTGTATAGCGCCAAACATTGTTCAGATATCGTCATGCGCTGCAGTTTTTGATCCAAGATCAGCAAACGCAGCACCCATCTTGCTGCCAACTTTCTCATACCGAAAATATCGGTTAAAATATGATGTGCTCATTCTTTGGACATACCAACAGACTCAGCAACCTCTGTCAATTTCAATTGGCGATCATTCTTAATGTTTTTGTGAACTTTTCTAACGATTTCATCTGTAGTGGCTGATTTTGGTCTTCCAGAACGGTCCGCATCCAGAGTGCTTGTACGACCACGTTTAAAATCTGCAACCCACGTTTTAACAGTTGTAAACGAAGGAGCAGATTCCCCCAGTGTAGCATCTAGCTCAGTTTTAATATCCATTGGAGATAAGCCTTTTATAAAAAAATATTTTATCACAGCTTGCACTTCAGTTTTCTCCATATTCGGTTAAAAACAAAAGGAAATTTTAAAACAGCACAGTATAAAAACAACCAAACACAAATCCTTTGAAATACACAAGAAGTATTAAACAAAGACGGCACTTTGAAGCGCCTTTGTCAAAGTAACTCCGGGAGCGCCATCTCTAGATGAGGCCGGAAATTTTCCATTCCACCCTCGTACATGCTTGAATAAAAATTTAGTACATTAAGATTAATCTTCAGGATGATTTGGTTTAAAATATTTTGTGGAATTCATTTTGTCAGATTTGATTTATAATTTCTGGAAATACAACCTGCTTTAAAAACGTGGACCGTCTGTACTGTATTTGGCTGGATCTGCTATTTGTGACAAAAAAAAAAAATCTTAGATAATACATTCTGACTCACCTGTTTGAATTTTAATAATACAAGTATTACATCAACGTTAGCGAAGAGTTGGGGAAATTTTTTGCCTGCAAAATTGTGTCAACTGTTTTCTGGAGACTTTTGAAAAGAAGAATTGCTCTACAGCAGTATAGATTCTATTTTGTATTAACGGCATATAGATCTTGCAGTAATATGTTCATTTATTGTGCTGTTAATTCAGGTATGATCTCAATGGTAACATAGAGTGCATGGTATTTTCTGCATACCATAGTCCTGCACTTGGCTTTTTAGGAAACGGATGTTGATTCCTTGGAAATTGCAGGCCCCAGCATACAGGGATGTTACGCCTGAGCCAATTTGAAATTCTGATACAAGCTGATACAAAACGGCCTTTTTGACGAATTTTGCGCCAAACGTTGCACCATTTTTTTTTTCAAATTCGGTATTTTTGTCTGAAAAATGCCAATATTTCCCACCTGACCTCTCTTATAAGAGGGATTTAACCAAAGAAAAGAAATTTGCTTTTATGATCACATTCTTAGAAAGAGATTGGAATATAGTTTTACTGTTTTATTAATTTTAGTAGTTTTGTTTTCATTTTTGGAGAAGGAAGTTTATCGAATTGTTCATGTTTTCGATGCCTAGTTTTCGTGGAATAAAGGTTAATAAATTATCGCTAGATCATCCTTATACTGGAGTCATTCGAGTTTGTTTCTGCTGCGTGCGTTTTTATTATTTACACTTACTTTCTGTGAAAGTAGTCTGAGTTCTACCATTTTCAACAATGTATCCCTAATAACATTGTTTTTTGGCTGTTGAGATATAACAAGAATTTATATAGATTTAAGTTTCACATTTCTGTTTAAACGTAGAAGATGATATGAATATCCAGCTCAACTCCCTTCCGCGTTATCCTCTCCAGCTACCGAAAGCAGTTTCACACATCATTGAATTATATTATAACTTCTAAGTTTGGAAATAAAGTTTGTTTTTGTTGTCATCCTTTTTTTTATTTCATTTTACTTTGCAATAATACTAATTTTATAATATTAATTAATTGGGAACTAAATTCGTACAATATACACTTTTTCTGGGAAACATTTTCAATGAAATATTTCGAGGATATCATGATCCGTTTTCTTTATTCGTTGAGGTTACTGTTTACTACAGTTGAAAAACCTTGAGATCTTCTGGACTAAAGGGTATTAATTACGTAAATTATTTTTTACTAATAAGTCACTAATTTCTCTCTCTCTTTTTTTTAAGTTATGTCCTTTGAACAGTCCACTTCTAATTGCTGTTGATGATGCAGATTGTTTGGATATCTTTTCCTGGCAGCTTTTGCACAGTTTGGCTAATTCCCATAATGTAATCCTTCTCCTTTCATTACCTTTGAATTATCTCCCATCTTGTTCAGCTGCTGCAGTTATTTGTGAAAAAAACTACCACGAAACTAAGTTGGAAAAATTGAACGAAGCGCTTGTGGCACCTCTTGTTTGTTGGCTCCTGGATGTGGATGCTGTGCATGAAGATATTGTGGAGTAAGGGTTTCAGATAATATGATATATAAATATATGATCAAATAAATATGTAAGATCGGGAAAGAATGAGAAATATGCAATAAGTCCAGTATCATTGAACACCATGCCTTTAGTTGTGGAGGTATGATTGTATAGAGACTGGATTTTCTTTGGGATCATGCACTGACCTGTACATGTTCATGTGGAGGGGGGGGAGGGAGCAATGGCAGAAAAGTATCGGGATCAAGTCCTTGAACCTTTGTGAAACTCTACACTTTAACGGTGGGTTCTGATTTTCTTTTGATGATAACAATAAGGGATGATATAATGAGTCATTAGCATACACAGAAAACATTAGGCTACAGATACAATTTCATATATTCATATGTATGTACCCATCACAATGGGGGAAGGTGAACTCCACCAACACTCCCTTCATACTCCAGTAACTGGAGTTATAGCTCCATTGCGCTATGTATGGAATCAACCATAAACGTTTGAAACCAGAAATTAAAATTTCTAATAGAACATTTTCTAATTCAGGGCAGAATTATTTCATTTACAAATAGCTGAATTACCATAACAACATGAAAATAGGTATCGGACTTGTATTATTATAAAAAATATTATATATATTATAAAAAATATTATATATATTATAAAATATATATATTGTATATTATAAAAATATTATAAAATATATTATTTTTTATTATTACTTGTATATTATAAAAAAATATTATAAAATATATTATTTTTTTATTATTACTTGTATATTATAAAAATATTATAAAATATATTATTTTTTATTATTACTTGTATATTATAAAAATTTATTACTTGTATATTATAAAAATTTATTACTTGTATATTATAAAATTTATTACTTGTATATTATAAAAAATATTTCTCATTATACCAACACATACAGATCCTTGTGAAGGGAGTTTTTCTTTGTTATGCAGGTTGAAAACTTACTTTCGTATCTTTATGGAGCATCAGAGATTGAGCAATTTTAGCACTAGTGTAAATTGAACGGGAAAGCAAAATAAACAAGGATTTTGTCATTGATGAGTTTAATGCAGGCTCTAAAGTTGGAGGTCAACGTTTAATATTCTTATAATATTAAAAATATAATATTAAAAAGAAAAAGAAGGGGGATACAGTTAAAGTAACAACACTGAACCTTCATTATTTGGGAAAAGCTTTTAATGACCAAATAAGGTTGATGTTTGACAGATACTTAGTACCTGAATGGAATTATTAAATCAAGAATTTTTCATATTAGCCGATGATGTGGCAACAATAGATGTTAAATTACTCGTAAAGAAAAGAATGATTTTCCGGCACCTGGTGGGACCCGAACTCACGACCTCCTGATTGCCAGTCAGTGCTCTACCTACTAAGCTACAGGTGTCAATCATTTCTTCCTTTACAAACATATATGAGGCTTTCTATGCAGAAATTTGCTAGTAGTGTGGCAGTACTGTGACTGCTTTGTAACCAAAGTGACAAGTCAAAGAAGCAAGACTGTTCAATAGGATGAACTAGAATTAATATTATTAAATCGTTAGTTGAATAGTTCAGGTCCCATTAGGCACTGGAAAATTATTCATTTCGTTATGAAATTTAACATCTACTGTTGCCACATCATCGGCTAATATAAAAAATTGTTGATTTAATATTAATTTTAGTTCGGCCTATAGAACATTCTTGCTTCTTCCACTTATCGCTTCAGTTACAAAGTAGTTACAGCACTGCAACACTGAACTTGTCCATAGAAAGCCTCATATATGTACTCATAAGGGAGAAAATGGTTGATGCCTGTAGGTTAGTTGATAGGGCATGTGACTGGCTATCAAGTGGTCATGGGTTCTTTAATGTCTAGATGCCAGAAAATCTTTCTTTTCTTTTAGGGTAGTTTAACATCTACTTAAGAGGACTGTTTAATAACCACGTTAGTATTAAATCAACTTTTTCGATTAAGACAGATCGACCGATTAATTTTTAATTTTTTGTGAAATTTTTTTATATCTCCCCCCTCAAAGTTAAACCTATGGTTCATTTCTTTTTTATTTTGCATTGCATATGATTTAAAACATTTCTATTTGTAAGGTGGATAGTAATGTACCTAGGGTTTAATTAATTTTGAATTATATTCATATGGAACTAGGGATTTTAAAAACCACTGCCACCACAATTCTCAAACACTCGAAGAATTAACGATGATGATGTCAGCTTCCTCTCCCTTTGTTCAAATTGTGCCAAAAGCTGATGTCAATCTCGAAACATTGAAAAATGCATTTTTATTCAGTAAGACAGTAGAAGATGCTACAAGAAGAGGAAAACGTGATACAGTGAGTATATAGTTAATTGTTTTTGCATTATCAACATACATTTTAAAGAAACAAAACTTGTTGATTAATACCCATGGATACTATAATTGGCTTTTAGTGGTCTTGAAATCTCAGCAAGCTGTCATCTTTGTTTCTAAATTTACCATAGTACAGTAGTCATATCAGTCGTTATATGTATCTTGAAATTATTTCACACATTGTCAATGCATTACAGGATGAACCTTTGGATCGTTGTGTTTTCAAACCAATCTTGGGTATTTTGTTACCAATTTGGTCCAATATGATTGATAATTTTATTAATCCATTTCATTTTTTCCTTCCTTTGGACATTTAATGTTCAGTTTATTCCATTCCAAGAATATTTTGATTTGTCTATCAGTTCTAGCTATATGGTCTGCCCTTTTCCATCTAAAAAATTTCCCCTTTTTTTTAATGTAAATAAATATAATACATCAATTTCGGTTTATTCCCTGATCAAACTATAGGTCTTCCAATTTCTTTGAGTAATACTAAGCATCTGTTATTTTTCTTCCCCGTACAGTCCGTAGCTTTTGAATATCTTCTACAGTTGAGATAGGTGTTGCACTATCATCAATTAGAATGGGTAGGATGCATTGTCCATATACTTTCTTCTGTACGAAAGTCAAGACTTTGATTAAATGTAGTTGAAGTCAAAAGAATGTCTGCCAGCTGAACTTGATACTAGAACTAATATAATGATGTAGCACTGTGCAGAATAAATCAAAAACATGTATGCAGTTTTGTAGGCATAGTGACATTCAACTAATGAATTGTCAATGCACATTTTCAAATGATTTGGCCATTCCTTGTCAGGGACTAAATGTGAACTAAACAAACGCTGAAGTGTTGCCATTTGCACTTGTTGGTTGTGTTGCCATTCTTGTCAGTTGGAGACCTTGTATTGCTAGAATGGCGCTCTTTTTGGTGACAGCAGATCTATCTGTTGGTAGTGAAAGAAAAGTTGTAGCAGGTGAGATGATTCCTGTTGATTAATAAAAAGGTAACTGAACATGGATAGATATTGATCAGTGATAAGCTTTTCCACGTCTGACTACAATTGGACGTTGACTTGTCTCTTACAGTATTTTTCATGTGTTTATTGATGTAGAAAGCTTTAAAAAAATTCATACAACTGCCTGGGTCAATAGATGATAGTGGCACCCTAAAAATTAAACTTACAATTTTTAACCCAGCAGTGAACTGCGATGCAGGATTTATGCAGTTTATCCTTTTTCACTGTACTTTTGGTGTTCCTTTAATTTATGTAGTAGAGCATGCTTGGTTTTGTCAGTGTAGCAGAGATTGCATTCGCAAAAAAAAAAAAAAAAAGTATTCTTTCTTCCATGCTGAAAAGTAGGGATGTCGCATTTAAGTTTGGAGGATGATTTTCTTATTGTAAGAAGGATAAATGAAATAGTTCTAAGGCAACACTGATTTTTGTAAAATATGGGAAGACAATGGTACTGAAGAATTCAACGTCATTATGTTTTTTTATGCAGTTACTTCACTATTAAAATGTATTAAAATGACTACAGAAAGTAATGGAGAAGTAACTTGAAGAATGGAAGGACTTGAGAAGGACCCGACCACTGAAAAAGTTTTGTTTTCCAAAATAAATTAACATTTTTGTGTGCAATGAAACATATAACGAAAATATATTTTTTTAAAATGTAAATGACATCTTCAACAATTTACACAAGAAAATCTTTCCTCAAATAATAAAGCTTATGAGTTGCTGTTGCAATTGCTTTTTTTTTTGGTTCAGTATCACTAGTTAAAAATCGATGCTACAATAATTGATTTATCCAAGCTTATTCGAGTGATATTCATTGGTAATCTTTGTATTCAGTGCTTTTATCATAATTCTCAGTAAAGCAATGTGTCAATAGTTTTATGGTAATTTCCTTATTCTCATTAATGATACTATCATACATGATATTCAGTGATATATCTAATTATTCTGAAGTTGCCTTGTGGGGATGTAAAGTAACACATGTGTTTATCTTGCAGATTATTAGAGTTTGACTACTACATGCCATTTTTTTTTTTACCAAACCGTATTCCATGGTTTGATTCCCTAGGTGAGCTCTGTGGTGGCACATCATGGTAGCGTGTTCGCCTAGTGCGCCGTTAATCCGGGTTCGACTCCCAACGGTGCAAAGAACGCTTACTCAGAGATCTCATAAAGATCGCACTGCTCACTGTAGTCCGGGGTTTGGTTCCCTAGGCCTTAAGAGGTTCAGATTCCTCGGAAAACAGTAGGTCCCGGCGCAGCATGACCATTGTAGTCTTTGAGCCGTAAAACCACAAACAAAAAATAATTCCCTATGTGATAGGTTTGGATCCTTAAGAGAAACTGTAGGTTTTGGTACCACACGATCCAAGCTGTTCTTGCAGTAAACATAAGTCTGTCTAAAGTTGTATCCAATCCATCACTGCGAAAGGAATAGAAAGGAAAAATACTGACAGAGGGATACAGATTAAAGCAAACAAGGGAGTTGAGAACCGTGTCCTCTACTTAAAACAAATGAACAATGGAAATCATATGAAAAAGAAAAAAAATCACTTTAAATATTAAATTCCCATGATTAAAAGCAGAACTATAGTAGGATTCTCATGTACCCTGGAGAACATGGAATACCTGGAATTGCTAGGGCATTTGAAATCATCCCAAAAGATCAGGGAGAAGTCAGGGAAAAACAAGATTTTTTTATTAAACCTGGAAAAGTTAGGGAAAAACAGGATTTTTATCAAACCTGGAAAAGTCAGAGGAAAACCTAGGTATTTTTATCAAACCTGGAAAAGTCAGGGAAAAACAATTTTTTTATCAGACCTGGAAAATCATGGAAAATCTTTTTAAATTCAGTTCTGAATAGCTAAGTTTCTCGTGAATGTGAAGCCATTTTCCTCACAACCAAAGTTCAGTTGAAAGGTGCTTGTGATTGGTCAGGGAATGTTGCTGAAAACGGTGAGGAAAAACCTTGAAAAGCCAGGAAATTTTTTCCTCCAGCATAAATGGAGACCTAGTATGAAAATTTGACAATTCTCAAAAATATTTTATGTGCATTGAGAGCAAGAAAACGATCTCCAAAAAAAAAAACAACACAACCCAGAAATTGCCGGATGGAGCCTAACCCAAAATGAGTTTTTTATTCTTTCTGATACAGTGGAGCTGTGATTATCCGTCTCCTGATTTACCATCTTTCTTACTTAACCGTTGACGTCATGTTCAAGTTAGTAACGCTTTGTTAATATCAACAATGAAAATTTTTTGCATATTTGTCACGCTCTACCTGCAGGGGAAAATATTGAAATTAACAATATTGTTGAATGGATGAACACTGATATAATTGAAGCAGGTTTTGAGTTCCTAAGTGATGACAAACTCACTCAACAAGTGTTGATGAGCCTAAAGAAAATAATGGAAGTGCACAGGAGGCTGGAGAACCAACAAAAATCATCACCCATGCTGAAACAGAATGTATGCTTGCTAAGTGCATTGACTGGTTCGAACAGAAGGCTGAAGCCGATGCTACTCAGCTATTACTGCTTCAAAGAGTTGACAGAGAGAGACTTCAAAGAGAGACATGGCAGCCAAAAAAGCATGCGTTGTGCTTAAAAAACCTTTCATTTTTCATCCAGCAATAATTATTTTACACACAAGTATGTAATGTTTTAAATTCATATTTCACTAAATGCAACTTCTCTTGATTCAAATAAACTTTGTGCGTTCAGCAAGTTTCACAGTGTGATTTCTTCTAAATGTATAATTTTAATAAAATCATACTATATTATACTATAAATTTCCATTTCCTCGCTTAACCGTCTTTTCAATTATCCGTCAAGGCTCTGGTCCTGTGTCTGATGGATAATCCATGTTTTACTGCATATGCTATTATACGCTAACCCTTGAGGATTTGTGTGTTGTGCCATCTGTGGTCAATTGCTAACCATATTTGTGGTAACTGCACTTACCCTGGGAAGGGCAATATCATCCAACTTCATAGCATAAAAGTTAAAGAGTTCTAGTTTGAGCTGAAAATGTGGATGTCAAAATGCAATTCCTTTAAAATTTTATCTTTGTAATTTTTACTTGTTAACAGATAAAATACACGAGCATATTTTATGGTCATTTCTATTTTTGAGTTTTTGAATATATAAATAATTTTGTTTCTATTTTTAGCTAAGCTTGTGTGACTTGGGAAAGGACTTAACTGAAGGATTTGATTCTTTCAGCAGTCGTGGTAAGCAAAAATGCGTAAGAATAAAATTCTGCCACATCTGCAATTTCTTGAATCTAATCTTGTGAACTTATTTTTAGCTTTTAAGAACCCAAGCAGAAAAGAAAGGGACCCTTAGGTGGAATTAGAGTGTTCAATCCTTGGAAAACTGAGGTCCCTGTATGCCACAACCTTACTTGGTTCGCGCCGTACCACACAAACGAACAAACCTGCCGTTTCGGGTTTTCGGCCCATTGCTTCAGTAAACAATTCTGCCGTTTCGGGTTTTCGGCCCATTGCTTCAGTAAACTATTATACAAAGTTGGGTTCACTAGACTAATGGTTAGAGCAATGCGACTGAAACCCTTAGAGCTAATAGTTTTGCGTATTTCCAAAGAATAATATTTACCATTTGTGTAATTAATTCGATAATTTAATGTTCTAAACAATTTCTTGACTGAATTGGTTTTGTGTCTCGTTATTCTTCTTGCTAATGTTCTCATCATTATTATTGTATAATAATTGCATTATGTTTTTTGTTGATGCTTGTGTCTGTTGTATTTTTAAAGTTATTTTGTATTGCAATGATTCATTTGTTTTTTGTATATATTACAGAAGGTGTAAAAAAGTGCATTAATACCCTTGGGATTCAGAATAGAGTTGTGCTAAAACGGGCTGCTGTCTTGGGTTTTACCTTTACTCGGAACATGTTGGGCATTATTAACTCCAATTTGCCTCCTGCAGAGGTACTGCTTTCGTAAGACTTGTATAATTTATATTGTATCACCAAGATGTGTGTTGTATTGATTTTCAGTTTCCAAAAGCAGTTTCATTCTTCACATAGATTGAAACATACTTCATAATCATTATAAGTGTAGAAAATCAAGTTTGCTTTACTTTTGCTAGTAACTTTTTTTCATTTTACTTTCATCACAATAAAAGTTTATTCTACAACCCAAATTATTTATGCATGTATAAAACTTGAGCATCTTCCATGAAGTATTTAAATGAAATACTTTGAGGGATACCATTGCCTCTTTCACTTATTTGTAACACCTCTTTTTTCTTTCATCTTTTTTCTCCTTTTTCATTTGTATGAGCGCCGCAGAAGGAAAATTTTGAGAACCGCTGAGTTCAGGTATTGGAACAATGAAAACATCCATATTTTCCAAAGTCTGTTATTACTTTAGCTTAGTTAGATGTTTTTGAAACAGGCTCGAAGTTATATTTACTCGGTGATGGTAGGCCTTTGCAGTGATCCAATGGTAAGTCACCTAGCATAATATTAATTAATTCGTGTTCAACTGCCAATGGGGGAAGGTTATCATTTAACTGCTCACTATAGCCATGAGGTTGGTTCCCCGGCACTTATGTAGTTCTCACCTTACTCGGTGCAGAATGACCATTGTTGTCCTTGTGCCATAAAAATACAACCAACCAATTTTATGTGGTTTCAAATTCCTTGGAAAAATGTAGTTTTGTTGCCGTATGGTGGTATAATTGTAGCACATTTATTTGTCTTTCCATGAATGTATGTTTGGCTAATAATGGTGTCTGGCAATTAGACGATTAAATACTCGCCAAGAAAAGAGTATTTTTCTGCACCAGATGGGAGTTGAACCCACATTTTCCCACTTTCTGGTTAAGCACTCTACACATTAAGCTATCGATGACAATCACTCTCCCCCATCTAATACAACCTCATCATCCACTATAAAGGGAGGATTACTCTAATTAAAGGTATCAGGCAAAGTTTGCCATTTTCCACACATGTACATTGTAGTCTAGGTCGCCAACTGGTGGTCTGCAGAAAAATCTGGACAGCGTTTGCATTTTTAATATTTTATTAATAATAAAACAAAAATAATATTCTAAGAAATTCTCATATTCTGAATGACAATTTTCGCCTTTATATTGCACTAAATTCACGAAATGTGCTTGATTGGATCCTAAACGTTTAAGCACTAATTTCTAACTTTCTGTTAAAATAATTAATTGTAAATTTTTATATCTATAGAATGTACTTGAGATAATTATCGGCAATTAGTGAAAAAATTTCACTTGCCGTAATTTGGTTACCAGGAGAAGAAGCCCTGTATTTATCTTTAAAAAAAAAACATATTGATGGTCCGTAGGATTTGAAATGATGAATTTAGTGGTCCATGAGGTGAAATCTTGGCGACCGTTGATCTAGGGTTTGGTTCCTTTGAGAGGAGAAGTTTGGATTGCTTGTAAAACTTCAAGTCTCCATTCAGCATGATTTTCAATGCCTTTGTGGCATAAAAACCACAAATACCTAGCAGGAAATTAGTTGGAAATATCGATAGCATAATACAGTGGTAAGTTGGAACTAGTTTGCATGAACTGGTTATTAAGATGTTTTTGAAATAAGAAATAGTTTTTTTTACTATCTTCTGAAGAGGTCAATCAAGGTCTGACAAGGGAACCCCTTTCGCTGTTCACTGCACTTTGATATCAGACCTATGGAAGATGATAGTGCTTGACTTCCTGATCACAAGTATGTAATCATTTGTCTGCTAAAATGATATGACAATTTTTTATGAATATTTGAAGTCCAAAAATGACACTTTTTTCGCCAGGTTTGATATTTTTTAATCGCACTGTATGTGAGCAAAAACAGGTTTGAAGTCGGTAAGATTATGAAGGATCATCGTATTTAACGGATAAAAATAAAAAATTATGTCTCAGCTAATTTAAACAGTATAAAAAAATTAATATGAAAAATGAACTTTTAGCATAGATATTTGGCGAATTTGGCGACAATTTTGAAGAGTTGGCGGGACATTTAAGTTTCGCATTCCACTAGCTATATAAACTCGTCCGCAAGTGTAACGTCAATATAGTTGTACGAGTTTCCGATTGTGAGAAAATGAAAAATATAGTGAACATAATTCAATCCGTTTTGAATTTGGTCGTTAATAAATACGACACGCTTCCGTCGTTAATAACTGATCAAGAACTTAAGGAAAGTCGGGAAGTATTGTCGAAAATCGAAAACATAATTTTTAATAACAATGTCAGTGAAAATATCAGTTTAGATTTTGAAGACAATTGTGATTTCCGTATCGACGAAGAAAGTGATATTAGTATAGTCGGTGACGAATATTATAACTGTACTGTAAAGGGCGATCAATTGGCAAATGAATTCAGTTTAGAAAATATGCAAACAATTGTTCAGTATTTTGACAGTTGTCAAAAAAATAAATTCCAGAAAACAAACAGGAGATATCCAACAGTAAAATACCCTACTTATATTTCGAGGTTTAGAAAATATATATCAAATATGGGCACAAATATAGAAAAGTATAAAATAATAAAAAATGAAATATTAGCCAGATTTACAAAAGCTAGGGAAAATTATTTACCTGTTCATGATATAGATTTGAAAAGATGGGCGATCCTGAAATCCCAAGAGTTAGGATTTGAGGATTTTAAATGTTCCGATAATTTTATAGAAAATTTTAAGAGCCAAAACAAAATAGTTGCGCGGAAAGTAACAAAATATATCACTCAAATATACACCCAGAATATGGGTAATATAGAAGATAGTGCCATAGAATTTATTTTGATAACGAGAAATGTTACTGCTAATATTATCTCCCAATAAATTTTTAACTCTGATCAAAGTGGTTTTAATTATTTTCTTCCAAATTAAAGGCAGCTATCGCATAAAGGTGAAAAACAGACATTTTCTTTAATAGGGTTTGATTTTGCTAGAACACATTCATATACAATAACGCCAATCATATCAATGAATGGGGAACTGACAGGGAAAATGTTACTTTGTTTTAAAAAGCTGCTGGAAAATTTGGCCCGAATGTCAAAAAGAATTTATTTCAACCTCCAAACTTATATATTACATGCTCCAAGTCGGAAAAAATGGACAAAATCAAAATGAGAAAGTGGGTAGAATGTTGTATGAAACCCATCATGTCTCCTCCTTCCTGTGTTTTACTAGACTCATGAACAGGTAGTACAGACCCAAACTCTTATAACGATTTTCCGGAAAATTGTATATCCTTGCAAATACCCCCCAAAGCAACATCCCTCATACAACTGCTGGATGTTTATTTCTTTCGACAATATAAAAAATTTGCAAAAAAAATCAAAAACCAATAAAATAGCAATCGATGAAATGGATATTGACATACAACATCGAACTGAGATAATAAAAATGCATTCTTTGGTTCACAATCAATTACAGTCTAAAAAATATCGCCCTATATTACAATATGCTTGGTTTAGGTGCTGTTATAGCGATCATGATCCCGGAAAATTCAAAAATGTTGAGGAAATTTCTTTTGAAATTGAATACAACAATTGTAGCCGAGATAATTGCAAAAATCTGTCATTCTTAAAATGTGCCCACTGTGATCAATTGCTTTGCTTCACTCTTTTCTTTTTTTGTACTGTATCACTTTCAGGACTTTCCTGAGATGTACACAGTTTAATTTTTCTCATTTTTAAATAAAGAGCATAATTCAACAATTAATCCACAATTTATGGTTACATAACTTCATGAAATAAAGTACATTTCATGAAATTTTGTTCACATTTTTTCTAATTACAATAAATGCATTTTCAAATAGCCTACTATTAAGTTTTGTTCACAATTTTTTTAAATTCCATGGTTGCAACAGCATGTGATATGCAATGACCACATCCAGGTTGTGTAAATATAGCAACTTTTCATTATTCATACACGTCATTTATTCATACTCATATATTCATACATCTCATATATGGATACTCATATATTCATATATTTTATTTATCCATGCTCATATGTTCACTCATCTCATATGTGAATATTCATATATTCATTCATACTCATGTATGCATGCATGCTTATATGTATTCATGTGCTTCTTTTCCTCATGAGATAATATTTTGGAAAAAGAAATGTAAAAGAAACTTGACATGGGCTGCGATAATACGAAATAACTACCTCGAACGAAAACCTGGAGTAGCCTTCAAAATTGTCCTCAATTTCGCCAAGTATCTATTCTAAAAGTTCATTTTTCATATTAATTTTTTTACACGGTTTGGATTAGTTGAGACATAATTTTTGTTTATCCGTTAAATACGATGATCCGTCATAATTTTACAGACTTCAAACCTGTTTTTGCTCACATACAGTGCAATTAAAAAATATCAAACCTGGCGAAATATTCATAAAACATTGTCATATCATTTTAGTGGACAAATGATCACATTCGTGATCAGGAAGTCAAACACTATCATCTCCTATAAGTCTTACCTTTAAGCGCAGTGAACAGCGAAAAGGGTTCCTTTGTGAGTAAACTTGCTATCATAGTTTGTGTAATTCAGAAAACTGGTTTTTAAAATTTTAGAAACTGATTATATATGTACTGCTGTGTGTGTAAAATTTATATCACATCCTGAAAAGAGAGAGTGTTTGCTTTTAGAAACAAACTTTTTAATATTTTCAATTTTAATTTCAGCTTGATGGTGCCATTGAGACATTGCTGCAACAAAATATTTTCTGTCTCGTATGCAGTTCTGGATTACCCCATAAGCCTGCTCTTGTAACGAAAAAGCATCCGTCTATCATCAGACTCCAAATGGAGGACAGTGAGGTTTTAACTCAGGTAGCAGATTCACAGCACATGCTCGAAAGTTTGCCCATGAAACATACTCAGAAAATTCAGTTCATTAGTAAGAAATTTCGAAATAATATTTTGAGTCACATGACGAAAGACCAAAGATTAGCCATGTATATCGAAGTAGCAAATCTTTTAGAAAAGAAAAGCCTTATATGCATCAGTTGTAGTCAAGACATTGATTACTTCTTGACAAAAGACCCTGAAGGATCTGGTTCCCGAGATAGCAGTTCCATATTTGACGAGGACTGGTTTCTATCTTTTATATTTTCTATTATTTGTTTTTCATGCATTCTATGCGTTGATAAAAATACAGTAACAAAATAGCACAGTTGCAATAAATTAATTTAATTTAGCTTTAAAATGTTTCTCGATGAGTTTACGCTATCTTTGATGAAGCTTTTTTAATCATGAGCTTGGGAGCTTGTACAACTGGTAAGTTGATGGGCGTCCTCCACTGGTTGATGACAGAAGAAATTTGAGGAAGGTAAATGACATACAGGAAGATGGTAAAAAATTGAAAATAAGGACTAGAAAAATAAATTAGGGAAGGAAATTGACATGGAGAAAAAGTGACCGCATTTTCTCCACATCAATTTTCTTTATTAATCTATTTTTCTAGTTATTTTCAATTTTCTACCATCTTTCTGTATGCCATTTACCTTAATCAGATTACCTCTGTTATCGGTCAGTATAATGGGGCACAACCTTACTGATTGTACCACCTCCCACGCTCATTGTTAACAAAGCCTCATCGAAGATTGCATAAAGGCATTGAGACACGTTTTAAAGCTAAACTAAATTAATTTATAACCGTGCTTATTGCGTTATTGTATTTTTATCATGTGTATCTTTACAGTGAGTCAATCTTCAATCCCATTCTATGCTTTGTTTTCCATATGTTCTATTATTTGTTTTCTATATATTCTGTTATTTGTTTTCCATAAATTCTATTTTTTGTGTTCCATGTATTCCATTATTTGTTCTCTGTATATTCTGTTATCTGATTTTTATACATTCTATTGCTTGTTTCTTATTTTCTATTGTTCCTCATTCATTTTAATAATTATTTTATTATTTTTCTATTTTTATTGTTTTCTATCATCTGTTTTAGTTTCTATTCCTTTTGTGATTAGTTTTGCTTTCCATTATTTTTTTTTCTATATTTCTCATACACTCTTAGAAAACACCTGTCACCCCCATCTGGGATAACCTGTTCCAGATATAATACTTTTTTTTTTAAAAAGGTTCATTGTTTTGTCTTTCTTATGTCTTGTATGTTTCTATTCTATTTTTCATTCTTGAAGTAACACTTTATTCTGAAAACAAACTACAGTGTTATTTTCTGTAAGGAACACCTCTATTTAAGGGACAATTCCTCTAGTCTCATGTATATGCATGTATCAACACATGTACCTCCAGTGAAGGGACACCTGTTTAATGGACAAATTACTCGATTCCATAGGTGTCCCTTACTGGGCGGTAACGTCGTATAATATGTATTAAATTTCAGATCATATTGTATTGTATATAAGTCACACAAGTATTCAATTTTTCTTACTTCTATTAATTGTAGCCATAGTTAGTACACTAAATAGTAGCCTGTGACAGAATTTTTGTAGGTTTACTAACTGTGGATGCTAAAATGTGTGAGGGTTGTCAAGGCATCATACTTAGCAATGGTGCAGTGTACAAATGTGTTGTGTTAAAATTGAACTTTTGGGAAAGTGCAATTTAAAAGTTCACACTTATAGATAAAATTAATTATGCAATATATGTATACACACACACATATAAATTTGAAAATACTCGTAAATATGAGAGTATGAGACCACCAGGTTACGATCCTGGAACCTTCTGATTATATGTTGGATGCTTTACCAACTGAGCTATCAGACATGTAATTAGAAGGTACAAGGATTGTAACCCAGTGGTCTCATATTCGTTTCTCTCGTATTTTTGTCATTTTAAACTTAATATAATTTACATTTGAGAAATCCAGCTGCAATATGCTTGGGTTCATGATGTAATAAATATAATACTTTTCCTTGCCTTCATTAGTAAAAAAGATTTACCTTTTATTCGATTTAATATACACAGACACATACACAAACACATATACATCCATGCTTATATACAGATAGTTCTGATGGCTATAAATCAAAATAATGATTGTACACGTTAGTTTGTTATTTAAGAATATAAATTCTACAAATTTCATAGCCAAAAATACATTTACCATATTTGTATATTACACCATCAATATCTCTTATTATAGCTAGCAGATATAACTAATTTTACAGTCAAAAGGACAAATCAAACATTTGCCAGTATATTTTGAACTTTACTGTGTTGAAATTCTGTGTTAGTGAAAGTTCAGCTTTCCTAATTGTGCTACTTTATTCAATTTATGAATTTTAATTGGCAATATTTTGCACATCTCTGGTTTCTAGAGAGACATAGGGCCTTTACAAAAGATTTGACTGTTTTCCGCCAGTCCTCCTGTGTGAAATGTTTTGTACTCTTCAATTTCGTCTTCTATGGTTCTCTTCCGCGTATTTCTTGGTTTACTTCTCTCTCTCTCCTTAGGGTTTCGTCCTACGATGGATTTTATTATTATATTTATATTATTGTTATTTTTATTGCATAGCTTTTTTCTATTATTTTAGTTCCTTGCAACTTGTGCCATTAGATCTGAGGAAATGCAATTGCTTAGAGCATAGAATCGAGAGTTACGAGTTGATCTCCTCGATTTACAAACAGGCGGGAATGCTTCTTCTCCCAATCAAGTTTTTAGTGAAAGCAGCAGAAACTTGTATTTATAATAATAATCCAACACAGGTAGCCCTTTGTCACATTAAACCATTACATTTATATAACATTATATGTTTTAAAAATTACATCTATAATTCCTAACACATTTCCTGTCAAAGCTGATATGCTGTGTCCGTTCGCATACACCAAGATCCTATCTGCATTTTTATGCTTTTAAATTATTTTCTGTTTTATTTTTTAAATATAGATATAACGGATTAATTTTAGCAATAAATAAATTCACACGAGTAGATTCGTAGTTGGCGTATGAAATAATATTTTTGCTCCCTTTTCAACTACGAGTATTCTCATAGTTGGCAGCAAATGTGTTAATCATATTTGTAATTTTTTGTTTCTATAATTAATATTAACAATGGTTATAATTGTAATAAATTGGCAACTGAATTCTAATATAGCATAATGATTATATGAACAATAATGTGTATAAAAATAGGGTCTCTTATACATAGGGTTTGTGTTTATTGGTGTTGTATATTATTATCTTTAACACCGGTCCACTGTTGGATGACAGTTTTCTAATTTATCTGCTAGTCAATTATTTTAGATGCTAACCCAGCTTCTATTCCAATGGTTCAATAGAGTATTTGCTGCTTTTCTGCTCACCGTAGCCCTGGGTTTGGTTACCTGGGGGCACTATAGGTTCAGATTCCTCTGAAAATTGTAGGTTCCTTGCAACATGGCCGTAGCTGTCCTTGCAATATAAAAAGCAAACTCATAGACGAACAATTCAAATCATCAGAAATTAGCTTATACTAAATTGATTATACCACTATAGCCTTCTATTTTTTAATAAAAACTACCGTTCATATCATCATCAAGTGCTGTTTGTTTGGCTTTTTTATGGCGCAAGAGCATCTGGGCTATACTGCGCCAAATCATCAAGTGCCTTCTCTGATTTGGAGGTTGGCGGCCAATGTGCACTACATTTTCCTGTCTCTACTGGCATGGATAATGTCTTTCGTGCTTAGCCTAGTCCAAGCCTTTCAATTATCTATTCATCTTTTTTTCTTCTGCCTCTAGGTCTCCTCCCCCATGATGTTTCCCTTCCTGATGTTCATCTAACAAAATATATTTTATCGATTAAAACCAGCTTAAGAGCATTAAATAAAAATACAATAACTTTTTATATTCCATTTAAATTGGAATTTTAGTATATAAACGTCTTAAAACGTACATTAAATAGTTCAATTCATCTGTTCATCCCCTCCCCTCCATCCTAAATCACTCACCCTTTCCCGCTCCCAGGTTGAGAAAAAAAAAGACTTGTTCTTGTAAGGGGAAAAAAGTAGAAAAAGATAAGGGTCCTCTACACCAGAAGAATTCAAATTAGGTTTTTCTAAACAGTTGACAAATGCATTACCTCTACTGTGCAATATGGCAATGACTCAGAAAAGGTTTCTACGAAATGTCTTATACCCTAGTTATATCAAATTACCCACACTACCTTGCTTCAATTAATGTACTTTCTATGAAAGGGTGAAGTGGACAGTGTATTTATAGCTCCGATAAATATTGAAAACGTCATTGACGCACTGTTAAGTCAAAACCAACACCAAAAGAGAGTAACCGATTTTTTTATGGGGCGTAAATAGTGGCATAGAAGACATTATCTGTGCCAGTAAAGACATGAAAGGGACAATTCGCAAAGGATGCCCTTGCTTTAGGGCAGGGGGTTGCTTCATTAAGGGACAGTCCACACTTTAATTTTTTCTTATAAATTTGATGGAAAAGATATTTTTTTTAACATAAATTCCCTCATTTAAATTTTTTACTTATATATTTGATGGAAAATAATTTTTTTTTCAAAGCGTAAATTGCAGACAATTTGAAGCACACGTTGGGATGGCAGGAAAAAAAAGAAAAAAGAGAGTGCTTTTGGAAAGTATGGAAGATGGACACCACCCACGTGTTTATGACTTCTTTGATCGTTTTGGGGGGAAACACAGGAAGCTAAAGGAGCCAAGTGAGCTTATCTAATTCCCAATAGATGTCTGGGATCAATCAGCCGGAATGACTGATGGGGTGACGGTGGACATTGGTACCCAGAGAGGGGGGGTCAAACTCGCCCCTTTCTGGCCCATGGATTTCCACAGATTTTACTGTGGTTTTGCTCCCTCAAAACTCCGCAATCACTGATGAATGGAAACGCTTTGTCCTAAAAAGGCATTTCTTTTTACATACAAAAGGTTAAACACTGGTAAAATAGCAATGAAAAAGATCACTCAAGCTTTCGGACGCATCAGCAGCAGTCCTTCATCAGGAGTAATGACGATGTTATGTTTCTGTCTCTTTTTATACTTGAAATTTCTGGAAAACCCTTCATCAGAGTAGTC
>QLNU02015003.1:103849218-103860261 GCA_006491805.2 Dysdera silvatica
AACAACGGAGGAACAAAGAAAACTTCGTTGAGCTTCAAATGAAAGGATGTTTAATAAAAGGATTCTTAAAAAACTTCGGAACCAGAGTAATACATAATTAGTTGCAAAGTTCCAAGCACTATGGAATATTTTTTGAGAAAAAATTTTGAAGAAAAAAGAAGTTAAAAATTAAAAACTAACAATATATGCTACTTCTTTGGCAATCAATTTAAAATTTTACATAAAATGTTTTAAAAATTGCAAAAATCTTTCAAGAGTTGTGTAACATACAATATAAAAGTACTAAATACCCAGATAGTACAAAATATCCCCAGGACGTCAAATTAACTTGAATTCAAAGGTTTATTGATGAATTACGATGACAATTGCTTAAGTGAAGTATAGTGATTGATGTATTACGATTTGTTGATGCGAAAGTTTCTATAAACGAGTAATGGTTGCGTCAGGGTGTCCACAGATTTGAAAAATCAGGGAATTTGGTATTCCCGGAATTATTAGGGTATTTGTCAAAGAGTTGAAATTAATCAGGGAATTTAAATATAAATTTAATTTACAAAAACTTTTTTATCAGAAAAATTTGCTAGTTTGTGAGTATTTTAAACGTTTTTTTTTTTTAAATGTTAATTTTGAACGTTTGTGAGTACGTATTGTTAGTACATGAAACTATTTATTTAGCTGTGTTTTTATGCCCCCCGATATTTTTGTAATCAGGGAAAAAGTTCGTAGTTAAAGGAAATTTCAAAATAACTTCTTTGTGTTACATATATATCTTAAAATTATAGGGAGAGAAATAAAAATGGAATTTAACGTATCACATTTTCCATTAACATGTTACAACCCCTGAAGAGTGGATTCTGATGAAAAATATCATTCTTTGGAGATTATATGCAAGTAATTTATAGTAAATATGATTTCCCCCTCATAAGGGGAAGGAGTAAAAATGTGATGATAGTTGTCAGACTGAAAGAGAGCAAATTATAGGTTTACTAAAAAATGTTTGGCAAACAAACTTCAGGTAAATAATTTAAAAGTTCATTGTTATAAATATTATCAATGAAATTAAGTGGTGAAACACAGCGAAAAGAACTTTCACTTACTAATTACTCTAACCACACATATATATAAGGAAATACAGTTTTACGTATATTCAGGCGGAACATGATCTGAAGAAGCCTATATATCTAAGATAATAATTAGGGTTAATGCTATTTTCTTCCGTCTCGTGCACAGCCGTGAAAGATTCAAATAATATCCCTAAAGCACATCCTAAAAGAAAATCCAATTTTGTCACAAAAACTAGAGTAACACGCCCTGAAAACATTCTAGAAGGAAATCCAACTTTTGTCCTAAGAACAGCCGTAACACTTCCTGAAAATATCAAAATAATGTCCTTAAAACGTCCCAGGAGGAAATCCAAATTTTGTCCTAAAAACCACCGATACACGTCCTGAAAAGATCCAATTAATGTCGCTAAACCATCATAAAAATAAATCTCACTTTTGTCCTAAATACTGCCATAACACGTCCTGAAAATATCAAGATAAAATCTTTTAAACGTCCTGAAAGGAAATTGAACTATTATCCTAAAAATGTCCTTAAAACGTCCTAATAGCAAATCCAAATTTCGTCCTAAAAGCTGCCGTAAAACATCCTATAAATATCAAAATATTATCCTTAAATAATTCAAATCTTGTCCTAAAATCCGATGTAACAAGTCCTTTAAACATTCCAAAAGGAATTTCAGTTTTTGTCCAACAACCTCCGAAATATGTTCTCCGCGGACATGCTCAGGAACCTCAAAGGACGTACTTTACGCGTGTATATGGATCACTGCAGGACGTCCCACGGACGTCCGACAGTGTGCACTGAATGTCTTGGAGACGTTGGGGATGTCCGCGCCGGACGTCCGGAGTACGTCCTAGGGACGTTTTTGTGCTAACTGAGTATATAGAAATATAGTTATCCATATATTCAGGCGAAATATGATCTGAAGAAACCTATATGTCTACGATAATAATTAGGGTTAATGTGCTACTTTCGTCCCATGACCAGCCGTGAAAGATTCAAATAATATCCCTAAAACATCCTAAATAATCCAATTTTGTCCCAATAACTACCGTAACACGTCCTGAAAACATTCTAGAAAGAAATCCAACTTTTGTCATAGAAACAACCGTAACACGTCCTGAAAAGATCCAATTAATGTTCCTAAACTATCATAAAAATAAATACAACTTTTGTCCTAAATACATCCGTAACACGTCCTGAAAACACCAAGATAAAGTCCTTTAAACGTCCTAAAAGGAAATTGAACTATTGTCCTATAAATATCCAAAACATGTCTTTAAACAGTCCTAATAGTAAACCAAAATTTCATCCTAAAAACTGCCGTAACACATCCTATAAATAGCAAAATAATATCCTTAAATAATCCAAATTTCGTCCTAAAATCCGCAGTAACAAGTCTTAAAACATGCTAAAAGGAATTCCAGTTTTTGTCCTAAAATCCTCCGAAATATGTTCTCCGCGGACATCCTCAGGACCCTCAAAGGACGTACTTCACGCATGCACATGGATCACCGCATGACGTCCCACGGACGTCCGACAGTGTATTTTGAATGTTCTGGGGATTTTGGGGATGTCCGAGACGGACGTCCATCCAACGTCCTCTGGAAGTTTTTGTTCTATCTGAGTAATGGCATGTATATTTTTCTTCTGAATTAAAAATTTTATTAAAATCCATCTTGAAAATTTGAACATTTTTATAAAGTAAGAAAATACATAAATTAAAAAAAAATTAACAACATATGTTGGGAGTTTTGTTGCACAAATCTTGTACATATTACATAAATAAGCAAATACTTCTTTGTTTTCTAAAATTAAAAAAATATTTCTGGTCATCTTTGGAAAAGTAAGTTTTCTTTGTATATTCATTAAAATGGTACATCGGAGAAATTAAATTTTTTATTTGAATATTGAAATTTTATTGACAACAAATATGATGAATAATCAATAAAAATAATTATGGGCAAAATTTGTCTCAGAAGTATAGCTTATTATGCCGTACGTTTATATAGTACGAATTATTTTTAAAGTTTTAAATCAAAGTCATTTGTTTCGAAAACAAATAATGGAAAACTCAGTTACCGATTCTGAAACAGGAAGATAAGGGAAAAACTTAAATTCGACATTTTATAGAAGTGAAACCTTTGAAAACATACCACACAGTAATTTGTTGAAATGAAATTTAAACTTTCAAAACTGATGGAAATTAAACAGAAAATTGAAGCAAGATCCACAGAATATTGTAACATAATAACCCGACTTGTAAAGAAAATCAAACATGGAAAAAAGCTGTTGCAAAAAAACAGAGGAAGTAGAAAAAAGGGATAATAAGAAAGAAATCAAACAAAAAATTGAAAAGGTTGATATAAACATTGAAAATATCCGAAATAGGACCACTGTTTCGATTGAAGAATCCTGAACTTGAGAAGATGGTTTAGTTGCAACGGTCAGTCACAACCTTACCGATCCCAGTCACAAGATGAATGTTTTTCGTCTTCTTAAAAGATGTTAACCCTTATGTTTATCGTGTGTTAAAGAAATTCAATGAATTCATCAGATTCTACAATATAATATCAATCTAGCTATGTATCCCAGATCACGAAACGTTGTTAAATGTTTAATATTTTTTATGTGGCTGCGTAATTCGTAATAATCATATTAAATTTCTCGATTGACATAAGCGTGATCCATTTCTTCGCTTAATAAATAGTGAACTAATAATCAATTAAAAATAATTGAAATCTACATGCCGTGTCGTATGGTAATGTACATTATTAAGTGTATTTTGTGTTTGTGTGTATTTGACAGCATATAATAATTAATTACGTTATTATAAAGCTTTGAAAAATATCATTCCAATATACAATGCTTTACCTAAATACATTTTTAAATTTAGGTCTTAAATTTCTTGAACAATGATGAAGTTTAAGATTGTATTTGTTAATTTCTGGATTAAATAAATCATAATCAAAACAACCGTCTCACTGTGAGATGAACTTCAAATGTTGATTAAATTGTAGACAACAATTAACAAAATATTCGGTTAATTATATTACTTTTTGCCAATGTCTCACGAAATGATTTAATGAATAAAATATTTCCAATTTATAACTAGGTAAATGGATCTCTAAAGACTAACGGGCATAAATAATAATAATATATTTATATATTTAATATCACTGTTTAAATATATTATTATTATATATAATAATAATAATATATTTAAACAGTGATATTTTTATCTTCTCAAAGATGTTGACATATCGGGACCAAAACCTTTTAATTTTATCTTACGTTTAATTGCGACGATTTTAAGCTTGTCTTACCAGGAAAATTAATTAACTCGTAAAGGGATCATATGTTTAAACTATTTTAATTAAAAAAGACTTCCCTTCGTTTTTTAAAAATTTAACTTACTCGCCTTAAATCTCCCTTTTAAAAAACATCTCTTTCTCTCTCTTTTTCTCTCTCTCTCTTTTTCTCTCTCTCTCTCTCATCAAAGTGAAATTATTTTTGTATTTACTACGCTAAGCTTAGTTTTGAAAACTTCGTTTAGAAACTGTTTAGGATACATTTCTTAACTGCATCAAAATCCTAATGCAGCTAGATACACATTTGAACTAGACTTACATTTGCATTTAAAGAAAATATTAAAAATACGCACAGGTATTAAATAAAATTCACCATGAAATTCAAAACAATTTTCAAACCCGGTTTAAAATTGCTCAGTGTAAATCATAGAGGTAAAAATATTTGGGAATTTTTTTCACATCATATTTATTTAGTTTTTATTTCTAAATATTCCTTCTCTCACTCTCGTGTTTTTTCCATCTAAAAATAAATATTGTGCAAAAGTAAAATAAATTATCAAGTCTTCAAAGACCTTTGATATATCATATGTATATATATATATATTAGTGGCATAACGTTAGTCCAATACCTGGACAATCTCCCCATAACACCTTCACTTCCCCTATCTTGCTTTTAAAAACAATTTCAAAGTTATTCCAGTTAAAAAAAAACTAGAAGCAGCTTTCTTTATTTATTATTACTTTAATTATTATTATTTAATTATACAGGGTGAGTTTAATCCACCGCACCTCCGATACATTTTTGAAATCCTTATGTTATTATAAGCCTATTTGCAAATCATTGTTGGGTCGAAAAATGGAATTTTATATGTTTGGTTTTTTTTGGTTTTTTTATGAGCGGACTATATTTGCTGATTGAGCCAATCATGGGTTAGTGGAGGCCAACCTTATTTTTAAGATTACACGCCCACTTGGAGCAATACTCGACTTGTTGAGTTAAAATAGTATAAGATTTATTACGGCAAAATATTTTATGACGGAAAAAAAGGTTTAATTATTGGTTTTATGACTATTCAACACAGAATAGACTGAACGGAATGATTTCATATTTTTGCTAGAAACTGAATACTCAATAATAAATTAGACAGGGCTAATTGTAATAAAGGTGTAATTAATCTGCAGTATTCGCCAAGAAAGCTCGCTAAATTCTTAAATGCAATTTTCAAAAAAAAAAAAAAAAAAAAGTTTGGCTGACATTATTTCGCGAAAACATCCACGCGCGGGATTCAAAATAAAATGAATGCTTCTCTTATGCACAAACTGAATTGCAACTTGCAATGTGATTATAAAAATTAAAGTAATTTGTTTTCTGCTATGACTTTCAGAAATAAAACAAAAATAATATAGAACTTCAATTTAACAAATAGAGAAAAAAATAACTTTACAGCTACTTCAAAATCTAATACGTTTAAATTTAACAAGTTAACGCCAGCTCTGTATTACTGAACGTATTCTAAACTTTTAGAATACATCCCGCGTTCGCTTTTTCACATTTTTCGACCACTAGCTATCTCGTTTGCACAAAGGGTTGCAATTGGCGCTATTTTAACTACATTTTAATATTTAATTTCTCGATTTCCATGGGAATATAGCTGCTAATTTTCATACATTAAGGATTTTAATGTGTCTACATTAAGCTCAATTAAATTCGTTAGATTCGGCATGTAAGCTCCGAGGACTTTTAAACACAAAAAGGTAAAAATGCTACTACTGCTAGTATACTACTAGTAGGGTTGTACAAAAAGTGCTCACGAACTTGCTTTACAACTTTGTAATAATTTTACAAAAGACGCTGATTGGAGCATAGCTTGACTACCCTCTACCCACAAAATATTTGACATTTGGATCATTTCATTCCAAATCACCCAAAATAAAAAAAAAATCCTTTCCCTCACATCATGTCACAGATACTTGTGAAATATTTTGTCAGCAAGTACATTATGAATAACAGCTAAATTACTGTTTTCAAAGTTTTTAGGTCAAAACTGAAGTCAGGGAGTTACTTTAAAATTAGGCGCAATATAATAAAATGGCGCCAACCGACAATTTTTTTTTTATTCGTAGTTACTGTAACACTCTTATTTATGAACCAATTTTGTTCATTTTGATATTGTTTGAAACACAAAAGTTCAAACTATAATATGTAATTCCTAAAATTCTGAAAATTTACGTGTAATCTTTAGAAATATGCAATTAAAAAATTGTTGGTCACAAAATTTATGCAAATTTCAGGAATTTGTTGTGGCAAAGGGTAAAGTCTCAATGCCTTAAATTTTTTACCTAATGCTGATAATTAGTTCTTTTGGCCATAAAAAAATCAAGAGAATTTTTTTCTGGTTGGACAATAAGAAAATAAATTTCATTTTTTTTTGTTTATTTTTTATTTAACCAAAAAAACACCCTTCTGATTTTTTTATGCTAAAAGGAAATAATTATCAGCATTATGTAATAAAAAATAAGGTAGTGGAAGTTGATCCTTTGCTGCAATAAATTCCAAAAATGTGCGTAAGTGTGGCGACAAAAAAAAATTTTATTGCACATTTGTAAAGGTTACATGTAAATTACCAGAACTTAAGAATTACATCTTATTTCTTTCACGTTTTGTTTTAAATGACACCACAATGAACAAAATTGATTCATAAACAACATTTTAGCTAATTACTTTAAACTGTAAAACCATTATCGAAACTTACAAATATTGTCTATTTTTTAACTTGAAATAAAATAAGATTTGATAATCACTTTTAAAATATTGACGGGGAGTGTGCATCTCATGTATAGAAATTCTAAACAGCACTTAAGTAAAAGTTTGGCTAGAATTAATTGTGAATTTGTTTCCAATTCTATTACCTTACCTGGGAAAATAGAATTGCTTTAAGTTACGATTCATCAGTATTAATTTATAAACGTGAATTCCCTCTTCTGAAACATGACATTTCTGTGAGCCACCAGATTAATGTCCAAAGCTTAACAAAGCTTAAGATTTGTGCGATAAACCTAGTTAAAAATCACCTTAAGCTTTTATTATTAATCGGTATTAATTTATAAACATTAATCCCCTTTTCTGGAACACCACATAAATGTGGACCACTGGATTAAAGTCCAAAACCGAATAAAGTTAAATATTTGTGCTGCGATGAACGTAACTCGAATATCCCATTAAACCTTTCATTCTGGTAATTATTCAACGTATAAGCCGTCTTTATAGATGTAAAATACATTTAACTAAACACATATTGATACAGATGAGCGACACCCTGCTCAACAATCCATTGAAATCGAAATTAACATAAACTGACATCTGATTTCGAAATTTGACGCGTGGTTTTCAACTGTTTCGACAGACACGTCTGCCTTCGTTAGAATAAATTCAAGACTCGTAAATTGCCACTCAGTCAGAAAATTTGATTGCGTTAAGTTTTCCAAAGAAGTGGCAATGAATCAACCTTGAAATTGTTTCGACGATGGCAGATGTCTGTCTGCTGCAACTGTTTTAAACGACGTCAACATAATCAACCGCATTGTTGTTTTTATTAATTTCGATTGAAATACCAGCAGATAATATTGTAAAACTCGGAGGTAGTTACAAAAGTTATATTGCGAAGTAAATAACTCAGTCCTCAGCAGTAATAAAAATTGGTTCTAGAATTTTAGTTCATAATCCAATTGAACAAAAATTTGGAACTTCAAACTTTGGCTAATAAATTTATATGAAGTGCCAACGAAAGCGCCATTTCACTCGACCGCTAAATGTTGATTTAGCGCCTTAGAAAAACATTTTGCCGCCGCAAGGAACCTCGACCTTCTGGAATAAATGGATAATTTTGCCGCCTAACTGTCCCACTCTTAAAGACGTAAAATCGGTTTTAAGTGCCACTAAACTTAAATGCGATAGAAGGTGAGCATTGCCGCAGAAAGACAGCATCATTACGTACGCTACAGACACAATTACGATCCACAAACTGCGGATTAAACTTAAGTATATTTTAAATATAACTGAAAATGTAATTTTTGTGAAACAAATAAACGCGTTTGAAAACTATAAAATCTAAAATTTATTTTTATGATCGCCTCGAGGATATTAAAATCGGTTAATGGTGCTTTAAACTTTACGTTTTCGATAGTTTGTGCCTGAATATAACACTTTTAAAGTTAGGTCATTAGTCGACACCTTTTAGGTCAAACCAAATAAACAACCTCTATGTATCGGGAGACGCTTTTAGGTCAAACCGAATAAACGACGTCTGTGTATCGGTAGACGCTTTCGCGTATATTTTCCTCTTAACGCTTTTATTTCGATGTACATTTAATTTATTTACAAGTTCCTTCAAAGATTTGTGAAAATATCATATATAAAGAGTAATGGTGCCATTTCGTATAGTTCAGTGGTGATATCCATTACGGTTTTCCTGCCAGAAGCAGGGGTGTACGAAAAGTTGCTTAGTGGGGAGGTTGCTCAAGCGTCTCCCATTGAATACCTCGGCCCATTATTGACTTAAATGCCAAACTACGACTGGGATTATAGTGTCACCTCCGACGACCACCTTTCCGAATTTCTCCTTTCCCAATCACTTACTCACTCTTTCAATACTAAATCACGAGCTTTTTTTAAAGCTATTTGGAGCCCTGTCGCCCAATTTTTAAATTGCTATTCCTGTGACTAGAATCATTACTTTTATTGGAGTGACGAATTTAATAACGATTTTGTTGTTAAGCACTACGTATACAGGAGTGACGAAATCAATAATAATTTTGCTGCTAAAATTAGGACGTATATTGGAGTAATGAATTTAACAATATACTGTTCAATTCGCTACGTATATTGAAATGGCGAAATCAGAAATAATCATAAAATTATAGTCAATACAAATATTGGGAATAACGAATTCAATAATAATTACGCTGTCAGAGTCACTAGGTAAATTGAAGTGACGAAATCAATAATAATTTTACTGTTAGAATCAATACGCCTATAACAGAGTAATAAATTTAATGACTATGATTTTCGATTCACTGCATACATTGGAGTGACGAAGTAGATAATATGTTTTCAATTACAATCAATACCATTGGCGTTATGTAACGCTAAAAGTGTGCCATCTCCAAATGTTTATCATTCCCTACCTCTTTGAAAAAAAGTCGCAATTCCTAAATATATATATATATCATCATCATCATCATCATATTCAACCATTATCTATCCACTGCTGGATGAAGGTCTCTCCAAATGCTTTCCACACAAGTCTATCCTGGGCCATTCGTTTCCACGTCACCCCAACCTCTTTTCTTATTTCATCCACCCATCTAGTTTGAGGACGTTTTCTAGGTCTTCGGTGGTCTCTTGGAATCCAGTTCAGAATTTCTGTTGTCCATCGTTGATCAGTTCTTCTTGCAATATGCCCAGCCCATCGCCATTTCAGCCCTTTTACTTTAACAATGATGTCCTCCACTCTAGTTTGCTTTCTCACCCAAGTGTTCATTTTTCGATTTCTCCTAGTTATTCCAAACATGCACCTCTCCATGCTCCGTCGCGTGGTCTGTAACTTTCGTATTGCTCCAACTGTTAGACTCCGTCTCTGATCCATAAGAGAGGACGGGCAATACACACTGGTTGAAGACTTTTCTTTTTAGACATAAAAAGCAATTTCCCTTCAGGATAAAGTCACGCAACAATTGCTCCAGCTAAGTTTAATAACGTCTGTTGAGTTCTTTCATAATGTTGCCTTCCATTGAAATCAGTTGTCCAAGGTAAATATATGAATCAGCAACTTATAGCTCAACTTTGTCAACTTGTATTTTTGTTTTGTTTACGAAACTGTTGAACATGATTTTAGTTTTTTTCAAGTTTATATTGATTCCAATTTCTTCGTTTCTAGTTGAGAGCACCTGTACCATGTCTTGGAGTTCTGATGGGTTCGTTGAAAAAATAACGATGTCATCAGCAAACCGCAAATGATTTAAATATTCACCATTTATTTTTATTCCCCTGTTATTCCAATTTGTTTGCTGAAAAATCATCTGTAAAGCTGAAGTAAAAAGTTTTGGAGAAATGGTATCTCCTACTTCACCTTTTGCCAAAGTTTGGTAGTTTTTGGTATCTTTATAATGGCTTGAAATTTTACTTGCATTTTATACACATTTCATATCAATGTACACATCCTCGATGTCTGTTGATCTTAAAGAGTTGATGACTGCTGATGTTTTAATAGAGTCAAAGGCCTTCTCATAGTCAATAAATGCCACACACAATGGAAGTTCATATTCATGTGTTCTTTCAATTAATTCTCTTAATACTTGAATATGGTCCACTGTACTGAATCCACTTCGAAATCCAGCTTGTTCTCTTGGTTGAGCTGCATCTAATTTTTTCTGCAGGCGATGTGTTAGCACTTTTGTGAAGATTTTATAAATAGCAGGTAACAAGCTAATTGGTCGGTAATTTTTCAAATCCTCTTTATCACCTTTTTTATGCAAAAGAATTACTGTTGCAGAATCCCATTGGTTTGGTATGTTACCACTGTTGAGGCATTTGGTAAAGAATTTTGCGAGTATGTCTTCTACATGTTCTCCAGCTTCTTTTAAGATATCTAATGTAATGCCATCATCA
>QLNU02015003.1:103863436-103878628 GCA_006491805.2 Dysdera silvatica
TAGACTAAACACACTACTAACAACAGAAGTAAAAAAAAAAGACTCATACTATTCTTTAATTAATAGCCACTTAATTTATGGCGATTTAGTGTGGAGTAAAATCGACAAAATTAATGAGATCAAGATAAATAAAATGCAAAATAAAACAATTGAAAAATTACAATGCAATAATACATCTCAAACAAACTCTAATATAAGGAAAAAAATAAAATACTGAAAGTTCAAAACTTTTATAAACTCAAAATAGCCGTATATACTAATATATAAAAGAATAAATGAACATCAGTTTTCAGATATTATAAAATTGGAAAAAAGAACTAATGTATATAATACAAGAAATAAAGACCTATACATACATACATACATACATACATATATATATATATATATATATACATTTTATGAAGAAATCAAACAGTTACACACCAAAGGGAAACAACATATCAAGCTCATCATGGGGGATTTCAATGCAAGAATTGGACAACAGGAACAAGGAGAGACATCGGTTGGTAAATACGGATATGGGGAAAGGAATGAACGTGGCGATCAACTCATCGAATTTGCAGAAGCTGAAAACCTTAGCATCATGAATTCATTTTTTAAGAAGAAACCGCAAAGAAAATGGACATGGAAACACCCAAATGGGGGAACTAGTGAAATTGACTATATCCTGGCAAACAAGAAATCAATTATTGAAGATTGCAGTGTACTGAACAGATTTAATACTGGAAGTGATCATCGAATGGTGAGATGTAAAGTGCACTTAAATACTAAATTAGAACGACAGAAGCTCATTAGGAAACAAGTAAGTAAGAGGGTGGATCTAATGAAACTGAAAGTAAATACCGAGGCATTCAAGTTGGAATTAAAAAATCGCTTTTCTGCACTGGAAGGACTTATTGATGAAAGTGATATCTCAGAAGCAAATGAAAACATTGTTAAGACAATAGTTGAAACTGCTGGGGAAATTGGTGGTGTAACCTGTAAAAAGCACAATAGCAAATTATCTGAGAAGACGAAACAGCTCATGAAAAGGCGAAGAGATATGAAGGTGGACAATCGAAATACCAGTTCCAGGATTGAGTACATAGAACTTTGTAAAACTCTGCGCAAAAGCATGAAAGAAGACATAAGAAAATTCAACTGTGAGCTAGTAAGGAAAGCCATTGAAAATAACAAGAGCCTTAGGGTTGTTAAAGGAAGTTTATCTGTTGGGAAGAAACACATCATTGCATTAAAAGGAGAGGATGGCACCGTAACAAGAAATAGGGAAGAAATACTTAGAAGAGTTGAAGAATTCTACAAAAAACTATATGAAAGTAACAGTGGATTAAACGAAGACATTGAAATAGTCGAAGGAACAGCTCCTAAAATCTTAAAAGAAGAAGTTTCATTTGCAATAAAAAATATGAAGAAAGGAAGAGCCCCTGGTGATGATGGTATTACATTAGATATCCTAAAAGAAGCTGGAGAATATGTAGAAGACATACTTGCAAAATTCTTTACCAAATGTCTTAACAGCGGTAACATACCAAACCAATGGGATTCTGCAACAGTAATTCTTTTGCATAAAAAAGGTGATAAAGAGGATTTGAAAAATTACCGACCAATTAGCTTGTTACCTGCTATTTATAAAATCTTCACAAAAGTGCTAACACATCGCCTGCAGAAAAAATTAGATGCAGCTCAACCAAGAGAACAAGCTGGATTTCGAAGTGGATTCAGTACAGTGGACCATATTCAAGTATTAAGAGAATTAATTGAAAGAACACATGAATATGAACTTCCATTGTGTGTTGCATTTATTGACTATGAGAAGGCCTTTGACTCTATAAAAACATCAGCAGTCATCAACTCTTTAAGATCAACAGACATTGAGGATGTGTACATTGACATGGTGAAACGTGTGTATAAAAATGCAAGTGCAAAATTTCGGTTACATAAAGATACCAAAACTATCAAACTTGGCAAAGGGGTGAGGCAGGGAGATACCATTTCTCCAAAACTTTTTACTTCAGCTTTACAGATGATTTTTCAGCTGATAAATTGGAATAACAAGGGAATAAAAATAAATGGTGAATATTTAAATCATCTGCGGTTTGCTGATGACATTGTTATTTTTTCAACGGACCCATTAGAACTCCAAGACATGGTACAAGAGCTCTCAACTAGAAGTGAAGAAGTTGGACTCAAGATGAACCTACAAAAAACTAAGATCATGTTCAATAATTTTGTAGAGGAAACAAAAATACAAGTTGACAACACTGAGCTAGAAATTGCTGATTCATATATTTACCTTGGCCAGCTGATTTCAATGGATGGCAACATTATGAAAGAACTCAACAGACGTATTAAACTTGGCTGGAGTGCATTTGGAAGAAACAGTTTTATCCTGAAGGGGAAATTGCCTTTGTGTCTAAAAAGAAAGGTCTTCAACCAGTGTGTATTGCCAGTCCTCTCTTATGGATCAGAGACATGGAGTCTAACAGTTGGAGCAATACGAAAGTTACAGACAACGCAAAGGAGCATGGAGAGGTGCATGCTTGGAATAACTAGGAGAGATCGAAAAAGAAACACTTGGGTGAGAGAGCAAACTAGAGTAGAGGACATCATTGTTAAAGTAAAAGGGCTGAAATGGCGATGGGCTGGGCATATTGCAAGAAGAACTGATCAACGATGGACAACAGAAATTCTGAACTGGATTCCAAGAGACCACCGAAGACCTAGAAAACGTCCTCAAACTAGATGGGTGGATGAAATAAGAAAACAGGTTGGGGTGACGTGGAAGCGAATTGCTCAGGATAGACTTGTGTGGAAAGCATTTGGAGAGACCTTCATCCAGCAGTGGATAGATAATGGTTGAATATGATGATGATGATGATATATATATATATGTTATTCATGTTTAGATAGATGTAACTATATACAATGGATAATTGTGGTATACAAAAGTAATATGTTGTCTGAAACAAACAAATATTATTATTGTTGTCAATATTGAAACGGTGAGCTCTTAAACTTTACACCCCTGTCAAAATAACCATTTTTAAATACTATTGAAGTTAAATAGCGCAATATAAGTGTTGCGGAAGGCAGATAAAAGCAAGTTTTGATAGCAGCTAAGTCTCTAACGAAACAATACAGAGTTTCACCAGGAGATTCCATAACAAACAGTTATTTCGACACTGGCGTAAGGTTTAAAAACACGACGTTTCGGGAGCCAACTGCTCCCTTTGTCAAGTGAAGGCAGAAATTCTGCCGTCACTTGACAAGGGAGCAGTTAGCTTTCAACACGTCGTGTTTTTAAACCTTGCGCCAGTGTTGAAATAACTGTTTTTCAGCTAAGTCTCATTTGCTAAATAGAAAGGTTACTTCGTAACTTTACACAAGAGTCAGTCTTTCCCGCCAAAATTATGAATCAGAGTTTCAAAAGCTGGTGAAAATTTGTATGCATTACAATAGTTTTCTTGAAGTTCTCAAAATTGAGGCTATATATTTTAATTTACTTCTTATTCGCGGACACCTCTCGGGGGTGGCCGCTTTTAACGAAACTATGGTATGACTCATATCGACATTCCCTGGTATTTAAATAGTCTTGAAAAATCTTTTTAAAGAATAATAAGGTATAAGTTGATTAAAAGAAATATATATATATATATATATACAGGGTGATTCCATAACTCCTTATGAGCTGAAATAACTGTTGAACCGAGGCAGATAGACCCATGAATGTGGTGTCTAGGTGTAGTGAAATGGCTATGCGCTACACGATGAGATACCTCTTAGCACCCCTAGCGATAAATTCTGGAGTTCGGAAACTGTAGGAGATACGACCAAAAGTTAAATTACAAAGTTGTAGAGGATCATCGATTTATCAAGAAGAGCTATATCGGGTCCACGGATATGATAAATACTCGCCCGTAATCAGAGGCGGGCGAGAATTGTATTGAGTGTATGCAAATGAAATTTCATGAAATCAGAAAACGACCGTGTGCAAATATGACGTCAAAACTTTGGCGTAGTACAAGTAAGGAAAACAAAAGGAACCTGAATGTAAGTAATCAACTGATACTATAAACAATAAAATACGTGCATACAGTAAAAAGCAAAATAAATTGAGAAGAAATTTTTTTTTGACAGTCGATATTTATGATTCGTTTGTGGTTTTGTTCGTCGATTGTAATTCGGTTTAAATTTAGTAATGCCGCAATTGAAATGTGTTAGTGGCAACAGTTCATTTCTATTGCTGTTAATCGAAAAGCGTAGTGTGTTCAAACGTTTTTGCTTATTTCTCCTTCTGTATGAACTTTAAAGCTAATCCCACGTGTCAATAATGTATTTTTGTGGGGAAGCAGCGACTTTCTCTCACGATCAACATTATTATACGGTCACCTTACCCTTTGTCCGCCTCAGATAACAGGCGACTGCATATCATATCTGTGGACACAATCCGGCTTTTCTAAAGACATCGATAATGCTCTACACCTTTGTAATTGAACTTTTGGTCGTCTCTCCTACAGCTTCCGAGCTACGAACTCTAACTCCGAAATTTATCGCTAGGGGACGGTGAGAGGTATCTCATCGTGTAGCGCATAGCCATTTCACTATACCTAGACACCACATTCATGGGTCTACCTGACTCGGTTCAACAGTTATTTCAGCCCATAAGGACTTATGGAATCACCCTGTATATATATATATATATATATATATATATATATATATATATATATATATATTATTATTATTATTATTATATAGTAGTATAGATATTGTAAGATATAATTTTTAAGAAATATTTTGTTAGTATATTGAGATGCCATTTGTTCAAAAATGTTAACAGAAGTTAATGAAGGAGTGATCTTTGTTATGAGTAAATTTATTTCTTCTGCGGTAAAATTTTACAGATAAAACCTGTATATACAGGTAAATACCTGTATGTAACAAATAAGTGACGCTAAAAATTTTAACATTGCTCCGTTTGAAAAGGATTTCGTTTTTAACAAATCCCTTCTCCATAAAACCTTAAAAAAGAAAGTCGGAAAGAACTTTCTTTCCATCAGAAGAGCACTTCGAATTTCTTAAATTCAACAGCTTAAATCGGTGAATGCGACGCCTAGCGGTTTTCTTAGTAAGCTGCGTGCGCGCCAGATTTAGGTTCTCCGGAGCAGAGAAAGCAGCAGCCAGCCTCTAACTTCTAAGCATTAACGACCTAACCTTCACTGGAGCCGGAACGACAATTCTTGTCGTCTGTCGTCGGACGTTTGCGAAGGCTATTTTCGGGATTGACGTCACAGATTTTTTCTCTGAGGCATGGGGTGTAGTTGGATTGTCTAACAGGTTGCTGTATAAAATTCGGCATTTATAACATTTACTATTTTATATTTCAGCGTGAACATTTTCCCATTGTAGCTGAAACTTAACATCAAAAATCTATTTAAAATTGCTGTTCTGGCATTGCACAATACATCGCGGAAATTTTGCACTTCAAATCCGCAGTTGTATTACCACTAAATTTGACTTTGTGGGCTATTTACAGCAGAACTTGGACGCGCACCATTATTATTGGGCATTAGTAGTAAAAACAGTTTCGTTGAATGATTTCTAGTTTTCCATGCGAGTTGATATGGTAATTGCATCATACTTCAAACATGAGAAAGTTGCGATAGGCCTATTTCGATATAACGTTTGAGGCTGAAATTCAGAAATTCCGACAGCATGGATTCCTATGAAGATATTTACAATTCCGACATGAACTGTGGTGATGGTAACTTGACAGATTTCTTGTTTGCTGCGGGAGGATGTACCAATAATACCATGGGTGACAACACTACCATCAATGAAGATGATGGTCCTGTATACCTGGATCCCTCGTACTACTCTCTCAACTATAGAATCATCGGCACCGTTTTCCAGGGAATTGTCTTCATCGTTGGGGTCTTGGGAAATATCATGGTCGTCATTGTTGTCATGCAAACCAGAAGCATGCACACTCCCACCAACTGCTACTTGGTCAGCCTCTCTGTAGCTGATTTCATGGTTCTGATAGCTTCTGTACCAAACGAGGTTATAGCTTATTATTTATTGGGTGAGTTTAAAACTCTATTTTCTACATTCTTGATTATATTTCTCATCTATTTAAACAAATTTACCCCACCAGTGTCCTTTATGCGAAGTATATCTAGACAATATATACAGTCGCGGAAAATTACATAGTCAATATATATATAATAGAGCAAAATTATGTAGTAGACAATACATGGCACAAATCTATGTATTGAAAATATGTGGAATTGAAAGACTATGAACTCAGTATATGGTACCAATAGCCATTCAGTTAATACATTGTATTGTGCACCTATATATATTTACCATAGCTTACATAAATCTCACTAAAAACTACAATAAATGAGCACTTTGACATACAAATACGATTTTGTTGGAAGATATTATGACCCTTCACAGAAATAATACAGTTGCCAAATTCATTGGACAATAGATGAATCCACCAGAGCATGTTTTTGTGATTTTCGTGGGAGATTAAGATAGATAATGATAACAGAAACCAATTTAAATATATTGTCTATCTTAATCCTCTACAAAACCCGCAAAAGCTGGCCCCGTTGATTTTGTATGTGGACCAGTAAATTTGACAATTGTATTATTCTCGCGAAGATTCATAATATCATTAAAAACGTGAAAAAAAGAAAAATTATTTCCATGTCTCGATAGCCTAGTCGGTTTAGGCACTCTGGTTGATATGGAGGATATCCAGTTCTGCTCCTGGCCATGACAGTGTCACTTTTTGTTTTTCTTTTATATATGCAACTCTAATGCAAGAAATAATGTTATTTATACTAAAGCAATATTCATTAAAATAAATTCAATAGTAAAGTTATATGATATTTTCATACATCTGAGAAATTTTACTAACTTAACAAAAGAAACTTTTGTCTCCTAAATCCGCAAAATAAATATGAAAATATTTTGTTATATTTTCACAATTTTCGTTATATTGAATTGTTTGCAATTATTGCCGCATAGCCTATATCGTTTTTCTATAAGCGCTCCAGGTTTTTCAATTAGTTTTAATGATTTTGTTGCCTATATTTCTTAATTTAACAACATATTAGATCGGTACAGTTCTGTATTTCATATCTCTTTGATCAAGTTTTATCTTTTAGTGTTTTATTAACTATGGTACTACTTTAAAATGATTAGACATTTATAAAAACACGGGGAAATACCATCAATGCAAATTTAAAAAATTCTTTAGAGTAAGTTCTCACAATATGATTGCAAGAATTTTTTTTCTTGTCATTTATATTGGGATCACAGATTAATAAGCCAAACCACATTTAAAAATGAATGGTGACATGATCCCGTTTTTCATGGAAAATTTAGTTTATAAATAAGAGTGTTTTCCTTATATATCTTAGAATGTAGTTAATAAAAGAGATTGTTTTCTATTTAGAACCTTATATTGCAGTGAATAAAAAAAGTTTGTTTGCTTTTTAAAATCTTAGAATGTAGTTAATACAAACATTTATTTTCTTTTTAAAATTCTAAAATGTACTTAATAAAAATTATTGTTTTCTTTTCCTATTTGAGATTATAATTAACTTTTTTTTTCAAGTTATAATTAGTCTCCGAGTACAACGATAAATATCCTACAACTTCTGCCTTAGAGATTACGGGGAAAATAATACTTAAATCAGAAATACATGAAATGTAAAAAATTCAAAATCGTTCGTTAATTACTTAAAATATTCAAAAATTTGGTTTATAAGATATAACACCACAATCTTGGTCCTCTTCGGTGATTTTTTATAATCAATTATACTCCAAAATTACGCATCTTTGTTAAAGTTCATTAAAAATTATAATTAATAAAGAAGCTTGTTTTCTTTCTAATATCTTGGAATGCAGTTAATGAAAATTATTGTTTATTTTCTAATACGAATGTCTCAAACTGTAATTAAATGGTGGCATTGGAACTTTAAAAATTTGTGAAAGACATTAATAAAACGTTCATAATATAATATGCTATTATTTATCCAATTTTTAGAGTTTATATGGCTCATATTTACATTTATTTATATATATATATATAGAGAGAGAGAGAGAGAGAGAGAGAGAGAGAGAGGAGAGAGTGTCGAAGTGTCCCATTTAACTTGACAAACCGAAATATCTCGAAAACTACGCACGGGATCAAACAACAGCAAAAAATCAAATTTTTTCGTCTTGAAAGGGGCTATCTAATGATATCAAAATTTACCTTCTCTCCTCCCCCTGTGGGTGGGTGAGAGCCATCGTGGAAATTTTAAATAGGAACCCCACTTTTATTGCAAATTCTAATTCCCCAGGAAAAAAATAAATATTTTTCTCCTGGGGAATCCGAATCTACAATAAAAAAAAATAGAGGTTCCCATTTTAACATAACTTACATCATAATTATTTTTTAAGGTTTGTGACAGATGGCGCTGCAGTCCTCGAAACATTAGATTTCGAAATTATCTAAAGGAATGAACATCCGATCGAAAAATGTAAAAAATAATAATAATAATTATGTTCCCAACATGATGGTTACCTAGCACATTATGCAATTGTTGCACGGGAGGAACAAAATCACATGTACAATGGTCGTTGGATCGGTAGAGACGGTCAGGTGCATTGGCCTGCTAGATCTCCAGACCTTACATCGTCAGATTTCCTTTTTTTGTGTGTGGGGTTCTCTCAAACGAACATTTTATCAAGAAATGCGAACAACTAGGAAAAAATGATCGAACGGATTAGAAATACTCTCGCAAAAATTAATGGAGACACTTCTGCGTTGTGTTCAATTATTTGAACAACGGATCAACAAGTGCATTAAAATTAGAGGACGTCATTGTAGCATTTAACTAAATGATACACCCTATGGTGACAAGCAAAGGGACTCACCATGCTCCAGCACCTTGAGGAAAACAGAAAACTACTATGTATACGTTGTTTTTGTTCCTGTATAGTACTAAAATTAATTAAATTGTCCACTGAAAAGGGAAGAAGAGGGCGACTACAATTTAGTGGATCGTAAAGCTTTCAAAAACTATGTAATGTCCTGCGAATTTTACAATTTGCCCCACCCCCGATGGAGGGTCGAAGATCAATCTTAACATCATTAGATAGCTCCCTTTGTGACGAACAAATTTAATTCCTACTTTTTTTTAGATATGGTGCGTAGTTTCGAGATATTTCAACTTAAATAGGGCACTCGCTATATCTATGCGAAATTACCAAAAGCATATATGTAATAAATATTACAATTTATAAGCAGTGATTTTTAATGAAATAAATCATTAGTGTCATTCTTACATTGGCTTCTGAGAAAAGCCAGCATAAATGTTGAAAAATATTTTAAGCTAAATAATTTGTTTGACTGTGCCAAATGCTTTGATACACGGGGGGGTGGAGGAGAGTTACACAGTTTTGAGGGGGCGGTTATAGAGCTATAACAACATATATTCATATGTATATATATAAAATTGTATTGTAATGGGGTTACGACTCCCATCAACCCCCCTTGCGTACGCCAGTGGCAAAATGTGTTTACCTTGAATCATTTCATTATTTTGTGTGCTGCGTAGTGTAATCGTCCTTTAATATTAAGTCACTGGTGTGTTTGAACGTATGGCATGCCAAATATGTGGCAAGTTAATTATAAAATATATCGTAAATCAATATATTCTCACAAAAGTAATATTTATTAGATAATTATTATAATTATTAATTAGGGATAAGTCTGATACTATACTGTTAGTTTTCAAACTATTTTCGACTCATAATAACCAGAGAGAAAAAAATTGAACACGTACTCAAACCCGACTGTTGGACTGCTAATATAATACTTCTATCACTAAGTCACTGAACATAGCCATGTGCAGTATCTTTTCCATATATATATATAGTGAAACCTCTGAACGGCGGACACTTCGGAACTTAAGTATCTTTCGCCATTAAGAGATGTCTGCAATTCAGGAAGGCCAGAGGATAACAAGCATTGGGACTTAGATTCAGAAAAGTGTCTGTTAAATGACAGGACCCGCTACTGCATAGAGAAGTGTCCGCTAAGAAAGGTTTTATTGAATACATATTTATCAAAAGACCGAGGATAATCCTAATGACTCATTCCTCTAATAACTAATTAATTTGCATAAAGATTGAGATAAAGAATGATAAAGAATGATAATGATGATAATGAAATGATGATAATGAAATGATGATAATGAAATGATGATAATGAAATGATGATAATGAAGATAAAGAATGAGATGAAGATGAAGATTGACTCCCTTTATCAATCTTATTCTCGCATGGGAATGTAAGGTACATAAAAATATATTGCCTTAATACCAATTGTCAAAAATATCCTGTTATGTAAAAAAAAAAGCAAAAATATATTATTCTTACTGATTTTAAGAAAGTTTAATAATCGATATTAATAATGGTTAAGATATTAACAAGGATTGATAATCTTGCATTGATTTTAACATTTCTTAAACGCATTGTTCTAATGGGTTCGAGTACTTTTAAAACAGCACGTTGAAAATTTTTAAGATACGAGAGTTCAATTTTATGGAAACGAAAAATTCCAAATTTGTCCATCAGCAACAAAATAGTTTAAATACTTGTATTACTAACAACTTTCTTGATGTTCGGTCAAGACGTTGAAATGCTCGAACATATATAAAGAACTTCGCTTATAAAAATTTTGTTATTAATGTTTAATGTATTTTAGTTAGTGATACGTACGCTTTGCGCTAATAGCGAAGCTTGTTCTATTTTCTGTTCCATTATAGATTAAGTTCAGAAATTCACTTCAGAAGAGACTTTTGCAATATGCCCTTATTTGAGTTGGCCCCGTAGTTCAATTTCTCTACTGTAAAACGTTATTTCAAAGTCAAATTTTTCAAATAACTTTAGATAGTCTAAAAAGCTTCTCCATTTTCCAACTGACTTCTTCAAACGGTAGTGAATGTATATTTCAAGTGTACATATTCAGCCTTTCAGATACAAGTTTATCGTGATATAAGAAGCAAGAAGTTTTATGTACTTATAAGGCAATATACGTTTCCACATTGCATTATGACGTATATTTACTATGCGTATATCAGTTATGAGATAATGTAGAGGCTCTCGTAAGACATATATGCACTAAAGCAGGGTTTGAAAAATACCGGGCGCCAGGTCGCCGTGGCGACTAAAAATTTGGATCTGGCGACCTTAATTATTCTTTGCATTATTATTTTTATCTCTCCCTGAGTAATGTTTTCTTTCCCCTTCTGTAAAGTAAAAAAAAAAAAAGTGAGGAAAGGAAGGAAAATAAGAAAAATATTCTTCCTGAGGCTCACGGGAATGTTTTGTTTGCCTTGTTTTGGCGCTGGTTGACTTAGTTTTATAAAAGCCCAGGCGGCCCCACAAGATCATTCACTATACAAGCGTCTGGAGACAGGACGGGAGTCGCCGATCTCCGCCTTCTGCGCATGTGCGTGGACAGCGTCTGTTCGTTGACAAAAAGGATAAAGGTTTTTTGTAAATATAATCAGGGTCTGCGTAGTCGTAATTGGGGAGCAAGGGGGCTTTAAAATAGGGGCAGCTATACCCTTTTAAGAAGGGATTGTTTCATCAAGCATGGAAAATGAAAAAGGATGGGTGACTGTATTTATGGACTGTGAATGATAAAGTTAAATTGCGAAAAAATGAACATAGTAATATAATGATAATTAAAGAGTATAGTGATCTTGACAGCTTATATCGATATTATGTATAGAAGTCCTTGCTAGAATTTACCGCTATTACTATGTTTTCGCTTGACTGCTGTCCACGCACATGTGCAGAAACGCGACAGGAAAAGGCTCCTCTCATGGGACGTTAGTAGATCTAACTAATTTATAGCATGTTTCGGCATTACTATTAACTTAGTTTTTTATTCTTGCATTTACGAAGTCCACGCACATGCGCAGAAGGCGGAGCCTGACGGCTCCTATCCTGTCTCTAGATCAGTGGTTTCCAACTGGTGGTCCGCGAGACGGGTCATTATTTAAAAAGAAATAATAATTAATAAAAACACTTATAAAAATTGTTATTATTAAATATTAAAATTAAATATAAAAATGAAATTGATTGCATATTTGTAGTATTTTACAATCTGACGGAACTTCATACAACGGTTCGTATTAAAAGTAATTCGTCTTAAGCGTGTTCATCTTAACGAGATTTGACTGTATTATCATTAGATTTATTTTATGTTTATTATTTCTTTTTTACTAAAGAAAGATTTTACAAACACATTTCCCAAAAAAAAAAGACTCGGCTCCCAGTCAGATTCGGGTCTTACAGTCAACTCTTGAGAATTTTTCAAAGTGGTCCGTGAGTCCAATTGAAGTGGAAAAGTGGTCCGCGGCTTAAATTGAGTTGGGAACCACTGCTCTAGATGCTTGTATTCCTTATTGACAATTTAGCTCATTTCAAGCTAGATCTAGCTTTTTTAAAGACCACTTGACTTGAAATATGAGCAAGCAATCCACCTTAATTAAAATTAATAGTTTATATAAAATTATTAATAAACTATTAATTAAAGTTAATAGTTTATTAATAATTGTATCAAACAAATTTAGATGGGAAATTCAAAGAGACAGAAATTAGTGCAAATACTCTTGAAAATGACAAGCAAAATATGCTGGAAAACGGCATCCAATTGTTTAATGAGAAAGTCTTAGAAACTTCGACGATTACTGTTGCCATATTTGACACACTTCAATGGCCGGATGGTACAGATTTATTTAATTCTGGAGAAAGTAAAATAAAAACGTTAGGCTTACATTATAGAAAGTTTCTAAGTAGTAAAGATGAGACTGAAGAAGAATTTCTTGGTGATCTTCTAACAGAGTGGTTTGATCTAAAAACACTTGCGAAAATTTTTAATATTGAACGATTGTTGAGAAAAACTAAAGATATGAAAAACAGGTTTCCAAGTTTTTCTCTATTCAAGATAGTAACTGTTACACCAGTTTCCATAGCATCATGCGATAGAGGATATTCTCACATGAACCTGATAAAAAGTAAATTAAGAAACAGATTGGAAGTAGACAGTTTGCAAAATTTATTGATAAATTTGAATGGACTTTATTTAAGCGGGCACATACCCCTTAAGTGTTACGAAATGCCTTCTGATAGGCTGAAGTTCAACATTCTATAACTTTTAAAATAACACATATCCAAAAATAAAAATTTGCACATAGGATTATTGTATTATGAGCTTACTAAAATCATTAACAAAATGTATTTATGTATTGTTATTTTTTTTATAATAAATCAAAATATTATACTAGATTTTGCTCGTTAAAATTTTTAATACCATTTTGCGCGCATAATATAATTGGTTGTTATTATCTAATTACCAAAAGTAATGTGCTAAATGATAAATAATGAGTATAGCATTCAACTAACGAAAAATCTTAAGAAAATAATGATACTTAATATTTTTTAAAACAATAAAAAATAAAACTTTTAAAATTTGCCATTTTTTCAATATTAAAATGCATCTAGATAAAAATATTATTACTTAATCTCTTATCTTTTTCGTCATTTTATTAATTATGCATGGCTACAAGAGTGTGCTAATTTTTATTATACTAGTGTAAAAAGTTTTTTAAATATCTTGCGCGCAAGGATAAAATTTACTGTTTTGAGAAAAACGCGTTTAAAGAAAAATATTTGTCAACATTGGAGTTATTATCTATTTGCATCAACCTACCTTCATAAACTTGTTTAGAATACAACAGACGAGTATGTAGAACCTTCCTTGGATGTTATAGTTTTAAGTTTTTTGCAACTTCTGTTAGCTTTCCACCTAATTATAAGTTTTCGCAGCGGTCTTGGAGCGGCGATCCAAATACGATATTTGTTTTTTGTCCATTATTTTTTTAATATATATAAAAATGTTTAATTTCTTGCAATTTTTACCATGTATTATTACAAAGCATGACAAATTTCATTAAAGCAGCACAAATGAAGTTGTAAATATCTTGGGCACAAGGGTGAAATATACAGTCTTGAGAGAAACACGTAGGGAGCACATATCCCTGGCCTCAAAAATGTCCCAAAACAGCCCAGATTTCAACAATTTATATTAAAATAACACAAACTCAGGTATGAAAAATTGCATGCAACATCATTATACAGTTTTCCTTCATAAAATGCTAGCAAAATATATCTGTTGCCATTTGTTTTAAATCAATGACAACGTCATCACCCATTCATCAATTCAAAATGCTATATTAATTCCTTGCGCGCATGATAAAATTGATTGTTGTTGCTAAAAAACTAAAAGCAAAGTTTTTTATTACAAACCTGTTTTGATGAAGCTTCTTCAAAAAGCACCAGACAAGTATGAGGGTCCTTCGGCATGCTTCACAGCTTCAGCTGCACCTAATTTTTGGCGTCTTTTCACTTGATGTCGGCATTTTGTGACATTGGTTGCACGACATAGGGAGTGTGAAATTCGTCGTCCATCAGCTTTTATTAAAATACGACTTGCCTGCACTCCAGGTTGGATGTCAAAAGCCTTCATAGTGTGGAGACGTCCTTTACCCCCTTCATTGAACTGAATTATGGCTTCATTTGTAGCGATGTCTACAATTCGACGTCCTGACCCGGACGTTTTGGGGGCAAAACTTCCAAATCATTGAGTTGAGAGACTCATTTGGATTTTGAGTCCTCCCTCCTAAGCAACAACTCAGTAATTTGGGATGGGACAGGTCGTTGAAAATCAGTTTTATAAACTTCATGATAGCCTGAGGTAAAGATTGTTTATGGCGAAATATCCCAGTTGCTTTTTTTGTAATAGCTCGCTGGTAAGCACACCACGATATGTTTCCTTTGGGGCAAAAATGGTGCAGTGGATCAGCATCACTTGATCCTTTATGGAAGAAGACAGCCCATACTGCTTTCCTCATCGCACTTAAATTGTCCTTATGCTCCTTGATTGCATTCCCATAGTAAGAACTGAGTTGGTCTATCTCTTTATCAGTGAGCCGGCCTTTTCCTCCAAGACACTTGCCATCTTCTAATTTCTTTCCAGACATATGTTGTTTCATTTTCCTTAGCCTGGCTCCCATGCGCTTCTGAATGTGACCAACACATTCAATTTTT
>QLNU02015003.1:103878728-103917044 GCA_006491805.2 Dysdera silvatica
CACCTGGCAAAAATGGAACGGTATCCACTTGCGACTCCAAGAAATCCATCAGCGCCACCAACGCCAGGGTACAGGTAAGAACTTTTACTCTGCATGCTACCGTTTTTCGTAAATCTTTTTCCCAATTATGGGATTAGAACATGAAAAGATTATCCTACGACACATATACCTTTATCACCACCTGATCACACGAAAAGATCTCCAGCTTTACTTGAAATCGCACAACACAGATTGAAATCAATCCTGAAATGCGCATTGCAAGCTAACGCTTGAAGAAAATTTAGAATGCAGTAACACGGAATACTGATTATGGCATAAGAGAAAAATGTTTCGTTTATATTTAAGAGAGAATTAAGACTTGAACGCAGTCCAAGTTAATCTTCAACGGTCCGAGCATCACTGTTCAACCTCATCACACTTCAATTATAGATCCAATATCAATGTCCAATCAAATTTTTTCGAGAATTAGTATTGGCCTTCGTAGATTGAATTGTGCTTTCCCTAAAATATGGAACGCTCTAACACCTGAATTCCAATCTATACGCTCATACCCAAAATAAAATACATAATCTCTTCCTTAGCCATTTCATTGCCACTTAGCCACTTTTTTATTAACCACCTACTGATCTTATTGGCTACTGATTACAATAACGTTGCCTTGCGGTGATAATGATGATGACACATAGATGTTAAATTGATAAGTTGATGTTGTTGATTTAATGATGATGACACACAGATGTTAAATTGATAAGTTGATGATGTTGATTTAATGATGATGACACATAGATGTTAAATGGATAAGTTGATATTGATTTACTGATGATGACACATAGATGTTAAATTGATGTTAAGTTGATGATATTGATTTAATGATGATGACACATACTGGGCAGTTTGAGCTAGTCAAATTTTTGTCTTACTCAGTGCTGTCCAGGCAGACTATTCAATTTCCAAAAGTATTATACTTGTATTCTTTATTATGAATTTTTAATTTTACTGAAGGAGCATTAAGGTTGAATGTCACTATAACTTAATATAATTTAATGTGCATTTTTTCCACGTTCACACTGTTTAGCTTACATTTTGTCTTTTATGTATTTTATTCGAATGTTTTGTATATCATATGTGGTTTGTCTAGAATAATGTTATAAAAGAAGTTTTCCACTAAGTTCCCAACTAATTGGTTTAATTTTTCGTCATGAAGCCATACAACGGTATCTGCTACGAGAAACCAGGGTGAAAATTAGTGGTTAAAATTATAATTAAAAAATTAACTTCAAGTTAAATAATTATCTCGAATGTATTTAAAAATTGTTTTAATAGATTTTTATAGAAAAATAATATTATGACTTATTTTTATGCGATGCAAATTTGAGTTCAATTATTTTTCACATGCACCACTCCACCACGTTAAATTAATAATTGCTTTACATTCCAAAATCTTGAGAATAAGGTTGTTGACGTATGACAAAAAATCGAAATTACAAATAAAAACACAATTTATAACATACTTTTTTCATATAACACCAATAAATTTTATTGTACACTCTTATTAGTGTTTTTATTAGTATTATACGCAAAAAAATATGTTGTAAATCGTATTTTTATTGTTAATTCCAAAATATATTTTATAAAAGACCCTATAAATTGTCTTCTGTTTAATCTGACTTCAAAATTTAAATGTTTACTGCTCAGTCTACGCCTTCAATATATGATTCAAATTAAACACCCATACAGTCTAAGCACGTTAACGTGAGCACGCACGCTTAGCGTGAATTTCTTTTAACACGAATTGTTTCTCGAACCCTAGTCAAATATTATAGTAATAATAATAATAAGATCTTACCCTCTCCAGATAGAGGGAAACACCTTTAAGATGAACGATTTATTTATTACAGTCAGTGTTCAGGTTAGCGAGATTTAGCCGCATTAATTAATGCGGCTAAATCTCGCTGATGTTAGGTTAAACCGCATTAATTAATTAATGTATTGGTGAATTATTTCTATGTTTTTGGAAGACCCTAAGAAAGCAATTTTGTTTGAGTAGTGGTTTACCTTATTCTAATGATTTGTTTAATACACTGCTAAAATATATTTTAAATAAGAAGGTATATTTTATTTTGGCATCCTTCTCTCATGTAAAAATTCATCTTTTCGGGTGTTTTAATTTAGTGCCAGTCTGCAAGGAGTTGGGATATATTTAAAAGCAATATTCGTATTTCTTCCTCCAACATTTATTCGTAGATATGTAGAAAATTTCCGCTAACTATTACGATTGCTCTAGATTGGGTCCATTCATAAATATTTCACGTTTTGAAAACGTTGGAAAATTTTATATAAGCAAAATAACCTTTTAGGTTATTTGATATACATTTTATGAATTTTCTTTGCTCAGAAAAATTTAATCTTGTTTATACTGAGTAGACACATGTGTTAATTCACTGCCCGAAATGCAACGTACCTTATTCGCGTAGTTCGTATTTTAACCCGACACAGACTTCATTTATAGATATCTATATAATTCAAAAAAAATTGCATGAGAGAATAAGAGAGGCTTGAACGTGTACAGATTAAATTAATGAACAGAAGTTAAAGTTATAACCATAATAAAATTAGTTTTCTCACGCTTACGACGCTGACTCTTTTACTTGTTAATATGTTAATTCACTTATTTAATTTGTAAGACGTTTGCTGAAAACGTTTAAATTTGGAAGGGAAATATACAGGGTGTCTCAGAACCAGGTTCACAAACTTCTAGGAGGAGTAAGGTACACTAGATGACTCGAAATCACATAGCAATGCTGGTCGCAAATCACTCACAGAGCTAGTTCTAAGACCGTCCAGCATACACAAATAGTTACAACCAGTGCGTAAAAAGCGCCAGATAAAACTCAGGTCAGCTGCTCAAGTGCATAGATGATTAGGACATCGCATTTTGCGCTTCTCATGCACTGGTTGTCACTATTTGTGCATGCTGGACGGTTTTAGAACTAGCGCTGTGAGTGGTTTGCGACCAGCATTGCTATGTGATTCCGAGCCATCTAGGTGTACCCTACCCCTCCTAAAAGTTTGTAACCCTGGTGCTGAGACACCCTGTATATAATACTGGATTATAAGGATTTCGTAATGCGTGTGTTGTTTACCCCTGTTGAGCAAAATTGATTTTATTGTAGGGCAAGTGCTTGAAATTTAACGATATAAGGTCCTCACAGTAAACTCTATATTTCATTTTTCACTTCCTTCTGTAATTAATTTTGTTTTCCTCTATCACGTCGTTTAGTTTTTGACAGTTTTAACTCCCTCGTTTTTTTCTGCTGCCACCATTTTTCAACGAAGCTAGACGCCGTAAAGAACACCAACACATGTCGGTGGCATTTTCCTTATTTTTTGTCGAGTCTTAAAAAAAAGAATTTTTTTTTATTTAAGTTTTACTTGAGATGACTCCTCAAGACAGCATTTAATTTCCAAATATATTAAATTGCCAATGCTAATTAACGCTTTTTAATCTATTTATGTCATTTTACACATCGCCCTAATTACTTTTTCCGACTTGCTTCCAGATCAACTGAAAATCCAATTAATTAAAAATTTCATTAATAAATAATTAAAAACCAATATTTGATTACAGAACGGACAGCTTCTGACTTATGTACAGGATCAGTATTAAACGGAAAAAGTAAATACAATGGAACCTGATAAAATGACCATCTTAGTAAACTGATTAGTAACCTTAGTAACTGACGATTTTTTATAAAAGAGAATTGACAGAGATTTAGTCATATCCATACCAAAGTCAGTCGTGTATAGTGATGACTTCTCTATGGCAACCATTGCAAACCGTGGTGGTCTCTTTAGGCAGGTTCTACTGTAGTTAGTAACACGTGAAGCATCTTAACGAGGATGTCATTTAAAATAAATATTGAATATTTTAACCATCATGTCTGAATTATTCGACGTGCCGTGCAAATATTATTTTTTTTTTTAATTTTGAATGAGAGTTTTTGATTAAATTCCCTTTTTTAATATTTTTTTTTAAATGATGATCCGTAGATGGCTGTTAAGATCATACAAATGCATAAGGCGTGCTTAGAAGGCATTTCGTATGCAGGACAGGAATTTGATAAAACCTTGGATTTTCAACGCGAATTTTCCTTCGACGTTTTAATCTTAATTTTTTTGTTCATTCGGATGATACGGAATTTTTGTTTTTCATATGCAAATACAGATATAATTAGAAAGATGCCGGAAGGCTTCGCTTTCATTTTTATGCAAATATACAAACATTTCTTCCATTCCCAGTTGTATGATCAGCGTTTAATTTTTTGCGGATATTGATTCGGTTGTTTGTGAATTTTCGTTGCGTAACTGCCAGAGAGATTACCTACGATGGAAGGAAGTCATTAATGTGATGTTGGAATCACCATGCGCTTACGAAGAGCCCCTAGAATTCTAGGCCGACGCCTCAGCCGCCATTTTGTTGTACACTTCCGGTATTGTTTGCCTTGGCGATAAAGATTTTTAACTTTGGCGCAATAATCGCTATTTCGGCATAAAAATAATTAACAATCTGTGGTTTTCCGATGAACTGAACGTTGGCGCAACTCGTAAAATGTCGCCAATAAATACAATTTGCAACAATAACTTAGGCATCAAAATGTTTGATGCGCCAGCTACCTTGTCTAGAAGCCTCACGTTTACGTATAACAGTGTGAATCGAACAAAACGATGTTAATCACATGTCATTGACTTCAGCAGTAATTTATTTTATCGCCGCACGAATTTCTACTATATTTTTCCATGAATTTTAGGTTTTTTCGACGATTTCGAGCATTTCAAGTTTTTCCGCAAATTCGAGAATTTTAAGAATTTTCTTATTATTGCCTAATTTCTATTACGATTTTTTATTAATTTTCATATTTAAATAATTATAATACTGCCATCATCGGAAAGTATTTTGGCAAAATTTGGCAGAAAATTGCATTTAGACTACGTATGGGTAACATATTTCGCATTGTCTCACACTGTCTTGAGGATTAAGCCCAAAGATTAGACCCCTGGTCATTCAAGAGAAAGAGCATTATTAAAATAAAAAGGCAAAGACACGGTAATTGACATATATGGAGATATTTTTCCTGTCTGGATATTAGAAAGACGGTTTTCTCAAACCTCTCTAGGATTTTACACCCTTTTGGTGTCAATAGATGGTATAGATATAATATTATATCAGGTAGATATAATTTTAATATAAAGGTGTGAAACAGGGAGATACCATTTCTCCAAAACTTTTTACTTCAGCTTTACAGATGATTTTTCAGCAAATAAATTGGAATAACAAGGGAATAAAAATAAATGGTGAATATTTAAATCATTTGCGGTTTGCTGATGACATTGTTATTTTTTCAACGAACCCATCAGAACTCCAAGACATGGTACAGGAGCTCTCAACTAGAAGTAAAGAAGTTGGACTGAAGATGAACCTACAAAAAACTAAGATCATGTTCAATAATTTCGTAGAGGAAACAAAAATACAAGTTGACAACATTGAGATAGAAATTGCTGATTCATATATTTACCTTGATCAGCTGATTTCAATGTAAAGAAACATTATGAAAGAACTCAACAGACATATTAAACTTGGCTGGAGTGCATTTGGAAGAAATAGTTTTATCCTGAAGGGGAAATTTCTTTTGTGTCTAAAAAAAGAAAGGTCTTCAACCAGTGTGTATTGTCAGTCCTTTCTTATGGATCAGAGACATAGAGTCTAACATTTGGAGCAATACGGAAGTTACAGACAACCCAGAGGAGCATGGAGAGGAGCATGCTTGGAATAACTAGGAGAGATCGAAAAAGAAACACTTTGGTGAGCGAGCAAACTGGAGTAGAGAACATCATTGTCAAAGTAAAAGGGCTGAAATGGCGATGGTGTGGGCATATTGCAAGAAGGACTTAACAACGATGGACAACGGAAATTCTGAACTGGATTCCAAGAGGCCACCGAAGACCTAGAAAACGTCCTGAAACTGGATGGGTAGATGAAATAAGAAAACTAGTTGGGGTGACGTGGAATCGAATTGCTCAGAATAGACTTGTGTGGAAATCATTTGGAAAGACCTTCATTCAGCAGTGGATAGATAATGGTTGAATATGATGATGGTGATGATGATGATATATGGTAACTCTAGGAGAGAAGGCCATAGTTCTTACTGATTGAAATAAAAACTCTCAGAATGCAAATACAGGAAATGTATGTGCATATTTTAAATACTTATACATATACTCAACATATTTTGGGCAAAAAATTATTAAATATTGAGAACAAAAAATTAAAATCATGGTTTGAAATTAAAATGACAAATGGCCATCTCTCCTTCATGTCGAGTAGAGGTGGCCATCCAATACAGTAAAGAAACAGTGAAATTAAAATTAGAAAAATGACACATTTCATATAGTTAACCATGAAAAACTTCTAACAGTTTTTAAAGGATCGATTTTATAACGGAAAATGAGTGAACAAATTTCTAATAAACAAATTTTGAAGTATAATTTCAATCTTTCATTTTTCGAAAAAAAATACCGTCTTTTTGCCAAAGGTCTTGAAAGTTCACACACGTTTCATGAAGCCACTGCGTGCACCTTATTCAGTCATCCTTTTTGGATGTGGTACTATATTCTTCTCTACAGTAAGTAAGTAATACTTTATTCCTTATTATTATGTACATCAGGAGACCATACAAACGATTTGCTTGGGAAATGGAAAGAGAGCAGTAGCGATGCTAGTAACGGGGCTCTCTTTCCGGAAGACAAAGCAAGGGATTTCTCGTATTCAACAAGAAACAATAACGATATAGATTCGCGCGTACAGATCCTCAAAGTTATAAAGCGATTTACATTTGCAGGTGTATCACATTTACAGAGTTTATGAGCAGAGTCTTGACTCGAAGACGTTACAAGTGAAGGTTGAAGTCCAAAGGTGGAATCTTTGTGGGCTGCAGAGTAAGAATGTTTTTCCTTGTAGCCAAGGCCGGAAGAAGAAGTAGGAGAAACAAAAATAGTAGAAAAATGTAAATGAATTTTGAGTTGACCGTTGCGGGTGCAGTTTTAAAGGACATTTAAAAGGAAAGGCAGACAAAAGAAAAATGGAAAAGGAAGAGCAGGGAGAGCAGAGGAGGGGGAAGAACTGAAAACTAAAAGGAAAGAGTGGGAAGGCAGAAGTAGCAGGCAGAGCATACTTGATTTAAGTACCAATCAAAGATTTTGGCTTTAAGGGTGAGAAAAGAGAGATTTAAATTCTTGAGGAATTGAATTCCAGATTTTAGAACCCGTAACGGAGACACTGTGTGTTTTATAGTTTGTGCGAGTCCGCGGTAGCCTGATATCGTCCTGGTGACGTGTATTGTAATCATGTGTCGTCTGTGAGATGGAGAAAGGTAAAACTAAATCCAACACAGTGATCCTCATCGAACTCTATTCCTTCTATATCTATAGTATCCGATAATTTCACATCTATTTGGTCTTCTTCGCTGCTGGAAATGTCGTGCTTATTTGCTTCCCGCGAATATTTTAGACTTTTTCGAGGTTTTAATCTTATTTATAAGTCTTTTCCATTTCTGGGATGATAATTTCAGAGGTTGTTCAATATTTTCAGGTGATGTCAAAACCATAGCTACCTGTTTGGCCCGGTATTCGTTTTTGTTATGGTTGCATCAGGAATTGGTGCAATATCGTAAAGTACTTTTGTTGGTGTCTGTATATTATGAGTTTTTGATACGCTCGGTGGGGTTTCAAAATGTTCTTGTTTGATGTCAGCATTTCTATTCGATTCCACTGCTGACGGTTCGAAGTTACTTTAAACAAGACTACTTTGCATTTCTCGTGTCGAAACGATGTTTTTATCTAGAATTCTTCCAGAAGGTGACAAGTTTAGAAACGCGTAATCGGGAATAACGTTTAGATTAAAGGGATAAATCCCCGTTGCTTCCAAGACAAAAGTTACGTTTTCTGGAGTTGCCGATTTGCCCCAGGACAATGTAAGCGGTTCTTCAAATTGTAGTCTTGTAATGCGACGTCCAGGTTGCTTTCTGAGCCAATTTCTACGCGTATTACAAAATGATATTTTACTGACTTAAAAATGACTCTGTCCAGATGTTGAAGGTAAATATATTATATGGGTAGCTAGTGACAAAAGTGCAATATTGTGTAAATCAGCAAATGTCAACATTTCTGCTGAAGTAGCGTGGGAGGTGTGACCATCAAGTATCAACAAAGTTTTACCACTTGGTTTGCGTGGAACAAAATGATTTTTGAGCCACTGGAAAAATAATGAAATGCAGATGTACGCAGAATTTTCAGACACATAAACAACTGATCCAGATGGTATTCCATCTTTTTATTCTTGCCCTTAATAACACAAACTGGTAAGATAAAGGATCTCTCTGCGTTACTGCAAACGATAATAGTGATGGTTTTGCCTTTTTTCGAGAAAGTTAATGTAAAAAACACTTTCGCGCCCTTCTCGAAATACAAAACCAGGTTGATTGTTCGACTGCAATCCGGGCTCATCCATGTTAAAAATGTTCAAGGGTTTATTAAACAACTAATTTTCTTCCAAAGTGTCATGGAGTAGTTGGAAGTATGTATCTACTTCTTCACGATTCATGGTTTTATTTTGCGCAAGCGATATACCTTCAGCTTTTCTGTTTCATAATATATCAGGATGACGACTTAGGAATAAATTCAGGCAAACAGACCCAGACTTTTCACTTGTATCATTAAAACGGTGCTTTATATCGTGTTTTTTGACGAATTCAAAAGCGAGAATTCTCGCATCCTCTCAAGTAGATGAGAATCCTTAGTTCTAAATTCGTTTAATGTGCTTCACTAATTATCTTCGTTTTCCTTTCAAAACATTGGACCAGGGCACATGCTGCTCTTATTAAAATTATTGGTCTTCAAGCGCCGCTTCCAAGTCTTGCACGGAATGTGAAATATTTCAGACGCTCTTTTTACCGAATGTGATCTCGTTTACAGAGCCTCCATTGCATTAAACAAATCGTTTTCTCTTCCAGATGCCTCGGCTTGAACGAGTCTTTCTTATGTATTTATTCGCCATCTTGAAAACTGAAAACAAAAACACATCGTTAGTCTCTATTATATTATTATTATTATTATTATTATTGAACTCATATTACTTACATTATTTAAGAGGAATTTACGTTGAAATGGTCAAGTAGAAAATTTCTCTATTTTATCCGCTGCATTCTATATTTTCGGACTTTAAGAAATTTTCCCGAAATGTTAAGTGCGTTTGAGTTTTATGTATTACTTGAAGTAATGCAAACGGATTTAAAGATCATGTGACCACGGGGTGTATTCCTCACTGTATGATTAGCTAATTAATTGGCCCATAATTTATTAATAAAATGTGAGAAAAGTTTTTCAGTCTGCTAAACACAATCTCTAAGACCTATGCATATTTTTAATATCTGAAAAATTTATATAAAACAAATGAAAAGCCTCTGATCATCATTATCATCATGATCCTCACAATAATTATATTATTTAAAATTTGGATAATGTCAAACAACTAAAGTATGCAAATTTTTCATTCCGTAAATTTTTGAAATATTGATGAAAAGAAAAGTGGCCATCTCTCCTAAAATTGAAGGAGAGCTGGGCATCCAATTTAAAGCGTCACTCTACCATTTCACGTCTTTGTTTTGTGCTTAGGAACAAATATTGAGTTATATACGTGCCTTAAGAGTACGTATAGTTAAAAAAATGTGGCGTACGTATTGCAAAACGTTCTAATACCCAACTTAAGAAAAATTTTCAACCACTAAATTAAATAAACGTTAAAATTTCACCTACTTTTTTAATCAAAAAACACAACGATACATCACAATGGATAAACGGGTTAAACTGAAACGAACAAAGTTCATGAACTTCGTTCGTTCGTTCATTCCATGAATGAAGTTCATGTTGCCATCTAAAAACAAATTTGGGAAATATTTAAACTGACCATCTCTCCCCCTATAGCCATCTATCCTAGACTTAACCAATATATACAAGGTGGTTAGTAAAGTCCTTATACACGCAGATAACTGTCGAACGGAGAGAGCTATATGTATGAACGTGATGTGTAGGTATAGTAAAGTGACTATGCGTTACAAGATGAGACTGCGTGCAGCGCCCCTAGCGGAAAAATTCAGAACTCAGAGTTGCTATCTCGAAAACTATTCAAGATACGGGGAAAAGTCAATTACAAAGTTGTTAAGCACCAGCTAGTTAGTACGAAATGACTTTTTTTCACCACCTTAATAGGGCAAAAATCGTGATTTAGGAAGTTTAAGTGCTACAGGATGCCCCTGCGTGACAGCTTTCCCTTCGTACAGCTCTGCGTAGAGGGGAAGCTTCGGGTAGGGGCGATACTTTCATTGCACACACAATCTCGTCACAAAGCGCATGATATGCAAATGTGTACGCTACGTCATACGTTATCGGTAAGCATAAAATAGTGGCCAGGCAAGGAGTGTAAGACAGTGTGAGAAGTGAAACCGTGCATTAAACGTCTGTAGTTACATAGTACATTGTGAAATATTCCAACAACGAGTATTGCGAGATGGTGCTGTTATATGGGGAATGTGGTCGTAATGCAAGACAAAGTGCATGACAATATGCCGTACGTTTTCTTTTGGGACTCCATCCGACTGCAATGACCATCACTAATGTGGTTCGACGGCTGAAAGAGACCTGCAGCGTTACACTTCGTCCCCGTTCAGGTCGCCACGCATGTGTAAGTCAGGGTGTGCAACCAGAGGACGTTTTAGCTTATGTTCTGATCCACACATGGGGCAGTTCAAGAGAAGTTGGTATGATGTGTGGCCCAACAGGCGGCCGTGTGCGGCAAATCTTGCAGCAAGTGGGAGCTCACCCCTACTATGGAATACTGCTGCAGTCACTAGTTCCAGGGGATGCTGAGCGACGTTTTAATTGGTGAAACTTCGTTACGAACACCTTAGATATGCAGCCGAATTTTTTAGCGAATGTCCTTTGAACGGACGAGTTAAAATTCACCCCCACAGGGGTGATACATAGATACAACGACCATTATTGGGTGCTCGAAAATTCTTCATGGGGGGACGACCAGGCCGACATCAGGTGTGGTGGTGGTCTGTTAATGTGTGGTGCGGTATTTTGAACAACAGACTCATTGGACCTATGTACTACGAGGGCACATTAACGGGACGTCGATATTTGCAGCTGCTACATGGCGTACTATCGGATATTTTGCATGATGTTCCATTGAGTGAGCGGAGAACCATGTGGTTCCAACATGACGGCGCTCCTCCTCACCATCCAACAGAAGTACAATTATTATTATCCCAAACCTTCCGCCAACAGGTCATTGGCTAGGGTGGTAGTGTGAGCTGACCTGCACGGTCACCGGACCTTACCCCATTGGACTTCTTCCTTTGGGACTATCTCAAAAGACAGGTCTATCACACCTAACCGACGACTGTGGACAATGTCCGCAGTCGCATTACCAATGCCTGTACAAGCGTCATACCTGCAATGCTACTGAATGTGCAAGAAGAAACGCTCCACCGTATACAAACGCGTATTGTGGCCGACGGTGGCCACACGTAATGAGCACACATAATGACACACAGTAATACGCTGTTCACATTTGCCGAACCAAATACCCACATATTAGCGTTTGACGTGTTCTATTCCCGCAATTCATGTACCATTTTGTACTGCATCAGTGATGCTGGACAACTTTGGAATTAACTTTTTTTTTTCCGTTTCTTGAATAGTTTTCGAGATAGCAGATCTACGTTCTGAATTTTTCCGCTAGGTATGTAATGTCAACTGATGATGTTAGAATGGAAAATATAGATGTAAAAATGGCATGAAAATAAAATTTGTATTTGTACGCTGCACGCAGTCTCACCTTGTAGCGCATAGTCACTTCACTACGTATACAGTACGTACATATACATCATATTCATGCATCTATCTCTCGCAGTGTGACAGTTATCAGCGTGTATAATGACTTCACTAAACCACCCTAAAAATTATGTGTGCAATGAGTCGCCCCTACGCCGAGCTTCCCCTCTGTACATAACTGTCCAAAGGGAAAGCTGTCACGCAGGGGTGTCGTGTACCCCTTAAACTTCCTAAATAACTACTTTTGCCCTAAACAATTGAAACGTGTGTTTCAGTGTATTCGGGCGAAAAACGAAAGACAGCATGTCAGAAAATTTGCTTTGAAGCGCATTTTAAAAGCCAGGGAAATACCAGAGAAATGCAAATCCGTATGTACGTTCATCATTCCTGGTGTAAATTTTAATGCAAAAGACTACACAAGGTTGATCATCTAGTCATCAACGAAAATTACCTGTCCTCCACTTCTAGCATCTGCAACATCCGAGGAAATCTTAAACCTCATTCATTCCAAGCAGATAACAACTTTCAACATAAACGAATTTCCATGTCACACTCAGGAGGTTAAACTTACTGTGAAACTAATCACAGAAGCAGCCAGCAAAGTATGTGACGGTGATAGCAGAGATGGTTTCATCAGAGCAACTTTGCTTTCTCGCTGCCAAATGTCAATATTTGAAAACGAAGTCCAGTTCATGGGGAACCAAACCAAATCACAAAAGTTCTGATTCTCCATGTCCAGCTAATGTTGGTTAGTTGGGAAGGACGTGGGTGGAACACGAAGTGCGGTCACTTCCCCCGTTGAATTCTGAGTCGTTTTCCTTTACACTGAATGTGGAATGCAAACAGGCGAAGAGCTGCACAGCAATAGTTAATCAAACAGTCTACTTAACCTATTTTTCTGAAGTCATGAACGCTTCTACGGTGTTTTGTTTTTTTCACAATTTTGGCCAATTTTCGTCCTAAAGTAACCCCCTGCCCGCTCTCATTCGGAGTAGTTTCGTCCATCAAACTATTATTTCCCGTTAACTAGTTTCTAATTACTGTCATAATTAAAATTTCATGATAATCTGACCAATTTAAGGCAATTTTCAAAATTTTCTAAACAAGGTCAATTTATGGCTAATTTCTCAAATTTTGGGGGTCATGCGCAACCTGAAGATATTATCAGATTCCAAAACTTCTTTTTTCACTGTGTTTATCTTGACGAGCAGCAACTTTTCCGCACTATTGCGTTTCGATTCGAGCAACTTTTGAAAATTCGACCCACCTTAATATATATACTTTATTATTTTATAAATATTTCAAATTTCACTTTTAAAAATCGCAATATTTCGATTTTTTAAAAACGGATCGAAAAATATTACAGATAGCTTTCAAATTTTATGCTTACCAAAAGTTCAATATCTTGGAAAACATTCAATATATTTTTCGTCCCCCTCTTGTCAAATTCCCGGGAGAGAGAGCGGATTTTCTATTCTTCAGATCAGTCTAATATTGTGAGATTTGACACCAGATGTCTCTTTTTGCAGAGCTAAACGTTTGAGATGGCCAGAGTAAATTTTTTTTACCCCTGAGATCTGAAACGTCCGGAATTGTAATACAACAAATCATATGCAGTATTCAATAATCCAATATAAATTTTGATTCAGTTTTATTACACATATGTTTCTTTAATACCTGTATATTGAAAAAAATTCAATTTTCAGTATTAAAAGAAAGTAATTTTTGTTAGACAACGTGAATTTGGAATCTTTGAAATGGAATCTTGTGAGGTACAGAAGGTAGTAATAACCCTATTTATACTACATCTCCCTACCCTTCTTCCTGTATCACAACGTATACTCATGCAGTTTCTCGTTGGTAAGTGTTACAATATGGCGGCAACCATTACAAAACAGAAACGTGTATGTTCGTTTTTGGTATGAAATTAAAAATAAAAAAGAGTTTTAAATGTGTGCTAAAATTTCGAAGGTATATACTTCTGAACGTTTAGTTTAAAATTCCTATTGAAAACAATAAAATACTGACGTTAGCTCGTAAACAACGCTAAAATTCAAGTCCCAGTTTGAAATGAGGGAAGCCAAAGCAGCAAATGAAAGCAGAATTCAAGAGCATCCTGGACTCATTGCTGAGATGAAAAACTCACTCAGAGTGTGGTTCGATAATCAAATATGAGTGCGAAATTCCTAGTTTATTAAGCGCCTTAATAAAGAACAAGAATAAAAAACAATTTACGAAAAGGAAGAAATAAAAAACATTGTTTTCCAGTGTCTGGAATGAAATTCAACATTTTTTTTGCATTTGATTTTGCTTTGTGTGTTTCACACTATGTTAAATCTACGATAGATACACATGAATATTTACGTGAAATTAGTTAGTTAAAATTAAGTTAAGTGCATATTGGTTACGTGAAATTGGCTTTTTATTATACAAGTATTTTGCATGGAAACGATCTTGTCAATTTAACGTGGAATACATGCAAATATTCCTTTCAACTTGAGTAACTAATTGTAGAACCACCCATGGCGAAATCCTTTGTAGAACTAGACACTGAAATTTAAATCACGTTTGATTTAAAGATGTGAAATTTAATGCCTTTAAAGATTTTGAATTGAATTTGGAAATTAAATTAAATTCTGAAGTTGAACAATAATATTAATAAAGTAAATTCTAAAATTCTTTAAAAAAATTGTGCACTTAAATTTTTATATAAATCTTAATCCTTCAAGATTTTAAAACGCTTATTTTGAAATTTATGTATCTTGATTTCACTGCTTATTTCCTCTCTCTCTTTCTCTCCCTCTCTCTCTCTCTGTTGTGCAATTTTAGGTATAAGACTCTTCCCGGACACTCAAATAAACGTTAATTTATATGCAAATTAACCCTTGGCGTTGAAATTTAATTTAAAAGCCCACACTAATCTCCCTCAAGAAGTTCATTAAGTGAAATTTGCAAAGTGCTTCCGTTTCAAAAGCAGAATTCAAACCTTTTGTTTAAAAATATTTTAACGCATACTAAATACGAAAGTTAATCGGGAACGCGGGGTTTGTTAATCCTTATAATCTTTGCTAATACAAGAACTTTTACCCATTCTTAAATTCTTTAAATGTTGAGTCCCAAACTTTAATGAAAGTAACTAAATAGCAAATGGTGTTCATGTATATTTTCCGACTATTGATGTCTTTTAGTCGAAGCCACAGTCAGAAAAGGCTAAATAAAGGGATTTTAGGAATCACCAAAATATTCCAGTGGACTATTTTTGATCGACTTTGGCTATGTAAAATGGACACTTGCTTGCTTCTGAAGAAATTATTTCGGAATTACGAAAATACTGGAGAATATCAAAAAGAATTACAGACTTCAGTGACGTCATAAATTCCGAGCCTTTAAAATATCCGAGATAAAAGTTATTAATATATTTTAAAATTTAAATGGGGTTTAGAATATTATTTTCCAATTCTTTCTACAATATATTTCGTTTATAAGTCTTTCTGTGTCGCTCATTATTTGTAATGTAAGATATTATTACTCTTCTCAGGGATAACACAATTGCCAAATAATGGTCAACACAAAAAGCCATCGGGCGAGTTTTTGTAAGTTTTCATGGGGCAATTTATTATACAATCATTTTTGGCACCCACGTATAAGTAGCTTAAGCTAGAGTTTTATTTTAGGAGAAAAAGAGAGGCCGTCCCCATTCTGGATTCGAACCAGGGTCCCTCCACTGAGCCCGGAGTATCTTGACCGCTAGACGATCGAGGACAGGAACAACGCTCTCTTTCTCTGTATATATAAGGATGTAAGCTATTATTACCCTTCTCAGGGATAACACAATTGCCAAATAATGGTCAACACACAAAGCTACAGATAATAATATCTTATATCCTAATATACGGAGAAAAAGAGCTTTGTTCCTGTCCTCGTTCCTCTAGTAGGTCAAAACACCGCGGGTTAAACGTGGGGACCCTAGTTAGAATCCGGGATTAGAACGGCGTCTCTTTTTCTCCTAAAACAAAAAATCTCGAGCTCGAGCTACTTATACGTGGATGCCAAAAATTATTGTATTTATTTGTAATTTCTTCTACAATACTTCTGAATCATAGTTTCTTTATAAAAGAAAATAATTTAGTAAATAGATCGATGTTCGATTTCTTTCATTTCGGAAAATAACACGACTACAGTGGCCTTTCTTTATTAATTTAATATTAGCATAAGCAGAAAAATAAAACTGAAGAACGAAAAATATTCACCGTTTAATGATAAATATTTATATTTTTTAAAACTTTATTCTTTAATAACACACGTTCTGCTTACACTTTGGTTTCTCTTTGAAGCAGCTTTCACCACCAACAACTGGTGCCTAACTTAATTTTACGCTTCAAAAACGTTTTCGTCAAGTTTAGTTCATAAGCACAACACATTTATGTGTGTTAGTATCTAACTATTAATAAAGTAAGTTAAGGTCGTTAATTATTACAAGTCAGTTTCGAAAAGGTGAAATTAAACTTTAAATGTCTAACGCAATTCATCCCTTATAGTTTAAACATATACAAATATTTTTCTTCGATAAATACAATTTTATATGGGAAACCCAGCTTGGATATTGTTTCTGTTCACATAGAAGGTTTTCTATCATAATGTGACTCTATAAAAAGTATTATATACTATTTATCCGCATACGTTCACATAATATGGTAGTATGTCCGTACAGTTCGCAGATTTTTTCTTCATATTTTAATACACCTGGTTTTATATATACAGTATTTTTATTTAAAATGTGCCTCAGACATTCAGTAAAGAAAGGCATTTAGCTTTTAAAGATAAATTATAATGCAAATAAAATATAAAATTTATCCATTTCATTATGTAACGTAATCTACTTGCATATATATAATCAACATTGACCCAAACACCTACATTGAAATACAAAAAGCCACAATCCTAAACACGTGTCACATTGTCAGGAAGTTTCTAGACATGGCACATTAAGAAGTGATGTAAAAAGAGGCTTGGGAACATGGCGCTCTGCCCGTCCCAAAGCCTGTTTCCGCCAAGAATGGGCGAGGAAAACTTTTTTTTTATGTATAACTACCCCGCCTTCAAGTGGTGCAGGCTGAGCTTTCTATTTATGTGGCAAATTAATATTTGCTGCACGGATGGAAAGGCGGAAGGGGAGGGCTAATTCACCAACCCGTCTAGCCAGCGTGGTGAAATGATGGCTAATTCCTCCAATATGCTAATACACCAAAAACCATGGCCCCTAGTCTCCAGGTGCTGGAGTGCTCCTGATCAAGGCAGCGGTCAGCGTGGCATGAAAGCAGGGGGTGCTAAGAATCACTGGAATGGCCCAGGCTGCCGTTTGTTATTGACCTTGGCAACGTATAATGGACGATCCCTTGCTTCTGAAGCAAAACTTCAAGAATTGGAAGAAGAACTTGACAAGATCAAATGGGACATTGTAGGACTCAGTGAAGTTAGAAGAAAAGGTGAAGAGTTGGTGGAACTTAAAAGTGGACATTTGTTTTATTATAGAGGAACGGAAACTGGAAGAACAAGTGGTGTTGGCTTCTTAATCAACAAAAGAATTAAAGACTACCTTCTTGAAGTCGAAAGCACGTCAGATCGAGCAGCGAGGCTCGTTGTTCAACTAACCCAGCGATACCAACTTCAGATAGTACAGGCATATGCACCAACATCAAGCCATACCGACGAAGAGGTTGAAGAATTTTATGAAGAAATCAAAGAGTTACACACCAAAGGGAAACAACATATCAAGCTCATCATGGGGGATTTCAATGCAAGAATTGGACAACAGGAACAAGGAGAGACATCGGTTGGTAAATACGGATACGGGGAAAGGAATGAACGTGGCGATCAACTCATCGAATTTGCAGAAGCTGAAAATCTTAGCATCATGAATTCATTTTTTAAGAAGAAACCGCAAAGAAAATGGACATGGAAACACCCAAATGGGGGAACTAGTGAAATTGACTATATCCTGGCAAACAAGAAATCAATTATTGAAGATTGCAGCGTACTGAACAGATTTAATACTGGAAGTGATCATCGAATGGTGAGATGTAAAATGCACTTAAATACTAAACTAGAAAGGCAGAAGCTCATTAGGAAACAAGTATGTAAGAGGGTGGATTTAAAGAAATTAAAAGAAAATACCGAGGCATTCAAGTTGGAATTAAAAAATCGCTTTTCTGCACTGGAAGGACTTATTGAAGAAATTGATATCTCAGAAGCAAATGAAAACATTGTTAAGACAATAGTTGAAACTGCTGGGGAAATTGGTGGTGTAACCTGTAAAAAGCACAATAGCAAATTATCTGAGAAGACGAAACAGCTCATGAAAAGGCGAAGAGATATGAAGGTGGACAATCGAAATACCAGTTCCAGGATTGAGTACATAGAACTTTGTAAAACTCTGCGCAAAAGCATGAAAGAAGACATAAGAAAATTCAACTGTGAGCTAGTAAGGAAAGCCATTGAAAATAACAAGAGCCTTAGGGTTGTTAAAGGAAGTTTATCCGTTGGGACGAAACACATCATTGCATTAAAAGGAGAGGATGGCACCGTAACAAGAAATAGGGAAGAAATACTTAGAAGAGTTGAACCTAGAAAACGTCCTCAAACTAGATGGGTGGATTAAATAAGAAAACAGATTGTGGTGACATGAAAGCGAATTGCTCAGGATAGACTTGTGTGGAAAGGAGTTGGAGAGACGTTCATCAAGCCGTGGATAGATAATGGTTGAATATGATGATGTTGATGATATGTATAACAACTAGCATTTATTTACCACAATTTTCAAAATGAAAATGAAAAACTGCCTCTCCCAAAAATTTAGTAACTAATTAATTAATATGAAAATTTTAGTAAATGTGAGAATAAACAAAGGAATTGACGTCAAGTAAAGCTAGTATAGTGTATGCTCGGGATTTTCTTTATATATGCTGAATCAGAAAGTCGAAAGGTAAAAAATAGAATAAAGAGGTAGGACTGCCGTGGAGATTAAAATCCAATTATGTAAAATTGCGGCGCAACTATTTAGACGAAAGCTTAGTATTTGTAATAAGCTGCAATAACTGAAACGCAAAGTTCAGTGTGGAAGCCACATTCGATTACTATATGCGAATTGTGAGACTAGCGTCTTCCCAGAGAAGACGAACCCTCAAGCAAAATGAATAGCGAAATTCGAATTTCGAAAGATATTGCTACACGACGAATTAAGGAAATAATAAGTAGAATAGTTTACCCAAAAACTGGCTAGAAGGCTACCGGTGAAACCATGCCAAAAAATGAATAAAATGCCCAATGGATTTAATGCGAAGCATGTGTCATTTAGTGAAAGACAATTAAAATTATCCTGCGAAATAATGTAATACATGATTAATTATTTATATACTGAATTTACATATGGTGGCATATGTATAAGAGAAATACGGATTTTAACCTTTTGGTATCAGCCCACTACCAAAAAATTTTCCAATCAGAATAATATTAGCCAACATCAAACAAAGGTTATTTCACATCCTATAATGTAATATTCCTAAATAGAATATTTGCAAAGTTATATATAATCATGTAACAATTCTGATCTCACTAACAATAATTAACCTTTAGTTACGTTAATAATTGTCCCGATGTGTACCAAGAAAAAACACAAGAAAGTTCACAAAATTAGTTCTCAGTATTTATTAATTTCTCACGCAAGGTATAACCCTCGTCATTGTATTAACAATCATCGTGCTGCGTCTGGAACACTCGGTATGCGTAAAGCTCAACACCACAGGCCCCATAGACTCTTCAGTACAGCAGCATCTCAATGAACGGGCTCTCGACACTATAATCGATATAATAATCGTTAACTCAAAAAAAGAACTTAAATACTTGTTCGTAACATTGTCACGGGAAATAATAAATCTGAACTAGCACTGACCTGGATTCGGGACTCCAGAGTTATTCATCTCAAACTTCTGTTTTATGTGGGAAGCTTCCATGTCACGTTTACTGCGCAGTCAATCGCAAACCGACCATACTTCTCCAGCGGTGAATCACTCAGTATGTAGACAGCGCCCCCTATACTGAAAGTATACACACTGAAAACCGGAAGTTCCAACGTGGCCGATTCTGTAGTCCATGTTTCGCGTTGTGTTGTGCTGGCATGTAGAGTGTTTTAAATGCTTTTGCCGCAATTTACTATAAAATTTTGCATTAGTGTGTTGTATACTTTTGCTTGAGTATTTTTCTGTCTACGGAAGTGTTGGAAAAGCAATGCCATATCCTTGTTCAGCTCCTGGTTTCCGCGGCAATTATAGCAACAGCCCACATCTGTCTGTGTATCATTTTCCCCATGATGTAGAAATGCGAAAGAAGTGGATAAATTTTATAAAGAGGGATGGATTCGAAGTAACCTACCTGTAGTTGTTCACAATACCTTTCCAAGCCAAGTATTTCCCGTGAAGCTCCAAATGACAAAAGAAGTGGGCTTGAATTTGAAAATGTAGAAGAAGCAATTAAGCAAAGCATGGACAGCAAGGCCTCATATGATGAAGAGCGATCATTTGAAACTTTTAAAGAACTTAAAAATAAACTCGATCCAATCAGTATCCCAAAAGGATGGACAGTAACAGTAACATCGGATAATGTGATGCTTTTAATGATAGAACTTACTCCAGCTCCAACCATTCACAAATGTGTTATCGTCAACAGTTTAATGAATGCAACTGCATATTATCGGCATATACCACTAATAAAGGTAAAAGAATTTAATTTTCCTTTTTTGTTACATAATGTCAATGACGCGACTGAATTATTGCAAAAAGTAGAGTCGGTTAATCGAAATGTCGAAAAGTCTTGCAAGACTATCTTGTTCCTCACAGAACTAATTCAATCGAATCAATATTCAATGTAATACAAGATTCGGTAGTTTTGTTAAAACCATTGTTATCTTTAATAAAATATACAATAATTTCTGCCACCCACGTATATATTATAGCTCAAACTAGAGCTTTTTTCTTTTTGGAGAAAAAGAGACGCTTTCCCCATCCTCGATTCGAACCAGGGTCCCTCCGTTTAGCCCGGAGTGGATTTAGCTCCGCAGGGATAACACAATTGCCAAATAATGGTCAACACAGAAAAGCCTCCGGGGCGAGATTTTTGTGAGTTTTCGTGGAGGGTAATAATACCTTAACACCTTTACATACGGAGAAAGAGAGCGTTATTACCTGTCCTCATTCGTCTAGCGGTCCAAGACACTCCGGGCTAAACGGAGGGACCCTGGTTCGAATCCAGGATGGGGAAAGCGTCTCTTTTTCTCCAAAATTACACAAGCTCTAGTTTGAGCTGTAATTAAAACGTGGGTGGCAAAAATTATAGTATAATAAATTCCCCCACGAAAACTCACAAAATTCTCGCCCCGGAGGCTTTCTTGTGTTGACCATATTTGGCAATTGTGTTATCCCTGCGGAGGGTAATAATACCTTAACATTTAATAAAAATAGTTATCTTTAAATTGACGGCTTCATATTTTCTATATATTCTAACTATTAAACCTGATGTGTGCTAAAAATGGTTATATTTTACATAAAAGTTTTCTTTGTGAAATTAGTGTTTTATTTTATTGTACAAGTGTTTGTTTTGTTTTTGTCTTTTTTAACAAAATTTCTGAAAATAATGCTTTTTCTCGAGGGAAATGAGGGTTTAACGGCTAAAAATATTCTAAAGGCAGTAATAGATTCTGTAGATACAATTTCAGTGTAAACCAGGGTTTAAACTACGGTCGCTTTTTTTTCTCAAAATGCGACGAATTAATCTAAAATGCGAGAAAGAAAATTGTGTCCGTCGCAAAAAACAACAGTTGTTTAATATCCAGGCAACAAACTTTGCCTTTTTTTTTAATCACTTTGATTTATGTAAGATAATTTGAAGTAGCATTACGCAGATTAGATTTATAAGTAAAGACAACGTTATACCTTACTTATGAACTTACTTATAACGTTGTCTTTACACTTATAAAACTTTGATTATGTTTCACTGTTATTTTTTCTTAAACTTAAAGTATGTTTCCTACAGTAATTCAAAGCATCGTTGTTGTAAATAATTTTATTGATACGACTTTTCGAGCGACGAAAGCAACTAACCTTCTTTGGAGTTTTTGCGATAGAATTTTTTAAGCCAGCTTAACTCTTATGCAAACTACACTATGCGCGTAGAAATGCCCTCAATATAAAAGATATGGGAGTAGGGCGTTGGTCCACGGCGTCGGCCATTACAGTTTAGTGTAGAGGCTTTCAATGTAGAGGGTTTCGCTTTCTTTTTGGTTTTACGGCTCAAAGACTACAGTGGTCATGCTGCGCCGGGACCTACTGTTTTCCGAGGAATCCGAACCTCTTAAGGCCTAGGGAACCAAACCCCGGACTACAGTGAGCAGTGCGATCTTTATGAGATCTCTGAGTAAGCGTTCTTTTTGCACTGCTGGGAGTCGAACCCGGATTAGCGGCGCACTAGGAGAACGCGTTACCACACTGCGCCACCGCAGGGCCTCAATGTAGAGGGTGTTGATATAGATCGATGGATTGTCCACAGAACCAGTATGGTGGGAACACAGGTTGAACGTGACCTACTCGTATGTGATGTCGATAATCTCTACCTAACGCTACGTAACTAATAACAGTAAACTACCAATTTCCGCGCTGTCTGTTTAAAACAACTTCACAATAATATTATAGGCATATTTGCAACATTCTAATGCACTAATGCTCAATTGGATTTTTGCTTTAAAGGCACCATTTAACACTAATATTACACAGTCCTGAATTCAGTATGAACTGGCATAATGTGATAAAAGGTTTTTCCTTACCCAAACACACACATTCAGTAGTAAAACTGGAACAAATAAACGTTAAAGTCCCAACACGGTTAAGCTTAAATTAAACAACAATATAAATCAACGTTTATTGGCGTAGTGATACCAGCGCCGATGTTATGGCGTGATTAGATGGTGAAACGTTCGAAAGAAAATAAATATTTCTGCGTTCGGTGGGACATTTTTCGGTATTCTCTTTCGAACGTTTCACCATCTAATCACGCCATAACATCGGCGCTGGTATCACTACGCCAATAAACGTTGATTAATATTGTTATTTGCTTTAATCTGCGTAGTGTTCGATTTATATAAATACGGTTAAGCTTATTACTCAAAAATTCAAGCATATACCCGAGATTAATAAAATACTAAAAGTTAAGAAAACATCACCAAAATCCTCGGATTTTCGACCTGCAAAATCAACCACGTCAACCTCAGTCACAACGGTCGGTTACCCGCATTCTTAGAGGTAACCTGATGCCCAATACAATTTGAGCATTCGGGATATCTTACACAACAAAATCCGACGACTTCCATAGTTGATAATGCGTTCTCAACTTTCTTACACCGAACTTTTCGATATCATTCGTCAACCCCAGCCAACTTGACTACTTGCCCCCTAACATGCCTGCAGAATGCAATTTTGTAGTAATACGAGTCCGGCAACGCTATTTTTTACATTGGTGACGTCACACCTGGCCTCTCGGCAACTCCCCAAAGACAAAGTTCAATTAACCAAACGGACCCAGTTGTTTTGACATGTAACCGTTCGTGTGTGAAGAAACACTTACTGCGTTCCAATTACCTTTAGATGTTTTGTGCATGTGACAACTTTTTTTGGCAAAGTTGTGGCAAACCTGACCATTTAAAAGAATGAAGTGCACTTTGGCACTTGAACAGCACACAAACTAAGAATTTAATCGCGGTACTATCTCCTTTTTCTTAAATTTGTGGATGGTCCCTAATTTATTAGCATCCAACCACATAATTTTAAATATGCAATACATCAGCAAATATTCCACGTAAAAATAATAAACCTTTTTAATTTAACTAATTAGATATAGGGAATTATTTTCCTAATTGGAGACTTTTTGGTAGAGGGCCGATATAAAAAGTTAAATTCGATATTTTTACACATATACCACCTTAATAAAATAAATAAATTCAACGTTCTTATATAACCTGAAAACTCCCCGTTAGAAGCTTTTTTCTATAACAGATGATGAAAAATGATAATTCAGGTAACATCTATTCTGAATCACACCCTGTATCAGGGGCGTCCATACACATCCTTCTAGGGGGGGGGTAGATGAGAAAAATTAACGAGTACTTCTAGGGGGGCTGAGAAATATTATTACCTCCTTCTCAAAGCTGTCAAAAATTTTAGTGAATGTACAAGATACTAAAATGCTACAAAAATAATTGATACTGCTTGACAATTAGTAATGAGCTAAAAAGTACCTTATTTTAAAATGTGACTGTAAAACTTTTGAAAGTAAATGCATAGCAGGTTCGGGCAAATCAAATTTTTAAACGACCCGAAGGCTAGAAATCCCTTCTGCCCCCATATGAGCGCCCATGCCTGTGTAAGGTTCCAGAATTTTGAATTCTGTTCCCGGCGAGTTGTTTTATTTTAAAATGAAGCGAAATACTAAAAGAATGGAGCATCCATGGAATAGTTTCATTTGACCCGACAATGCTGATTTTTTATGGGGGGGGGGCTAAAAATGATGAAGATTCACAGGCGTAGCCAGGGGGTTTTGGGGGTTGTAACCCCCTATCGCAATGAAATTTTGTATATTTAACATAGGAATATATGAGTTGTAGCTCTGTAACCCCTCCCATTAAGCCTATAACCCCCCCTTATGAACTTTCTGCCTATGCCACTGCGACGACATACCCAAATCCGGGATTGAACCCAGTACCCCACACAGTGGTGAAAAGCCACCTGCATCCTTAATGATTATCGAAGCACCTACAGTAAACCCGCCAGAACGGACACTTCCTAATAATTTTTAGCGGACACTTTCGTATTTTCCAATTCCAATACTTGTTCTTCTTTAAATGAATGGTTCTCAAACTTCTTACCTCTACACCATCCCCTTCTTCCACTCGACGTAGTATACGAATAAAAATTTTTTTTTTGCTTAATGTTCATAAAAAATTTTCAAAAGAAATGTGGCCTGGTGGGTTTGTATGTTGACAGTTCGGCAATTATATTAAATCAAACAACAATATCAATCAACGTTTATTGGCGTAGTGATACCAACGCCGATGGTATGGCGTGATTAGATGGTGAAACGTTCGAAAGAAAATAAATATTTCTGCCTTCGGTGGGACCTGAACCCACGACCTTCCACTTGCCGGGCGGAGGCTCTACCCACTGAGCTACGAAGGACAATATATAATCTCTTTACGAACGTATATATATTGTTGCCAGTTATTTCGCAGAATGGTGTAGTACATGGACTACTATTTAAACCAAATTGCAAAGAGACTGGTATTAAATTGATCGAAATGCACGTTGCAGCATTGTTGTTTGATTTAATCTGCGTAGTGTTCGATTTATACAAGTAAAAAATTATATTAACCCTGTGAATGGTAATAATATCTTACAAAACCTTAAATACGAAGAAAAAGAGCGTCGTTCTTGTGTCTTGGAGGCCGAGAAGGTTACGGCACACCGGTTTATGCCGTAGGTCCCTAGGTAGACTTCAGACCAGGGCGGTGTCTCTTTTCTTCCTACACCTAGTGTCACACTAGCTTCAGCTAACGTAGGCGACAAAAACTATTATTTAGTGTGCATGTTTATGCACACAAAATAATCAAATTAGAATATAAATCCAATAAAATTACCTTATTTATTATAATCGAATTACTCGCTGCAGTCAGCATAAATGGTGGTGTTTTTTTTTGTTTTTTTGTTGTTGTTGTTGTTTTTGAACTAATTTAGCTCGGGATAAAAATGTTAATTTTATGTATAAACATAACCCGCGATTCCCTTCGAGCAACTGTTGCTACCCTTGGGGTTTCGAAGATCTCTGCAAAAAGTTAAGATTATTTTATTCTATACTCGCGGCAAAGCTAGCTTAGTACACTGAAAAGGCACAGAGCAGTATGGTTCTGCCAGTGCAATATAGTTCGCCCTTTCTTACGTTAACGGAGTTAATAGAAGATACATTTCATACATAAAACATTAAAATAATGCTCAAATACATAAAACATAGGCATATTGGTGCAAATAAAATCTGGTATTTATTAAATTTAGGAAAAAGAATCATTATAACTAGCGCTGATGTCATTCAAGTAACTGACCACTCAGAGGACTTCGTTTGCTTGGCAGGAAGTTTGGCGCCTGGAATTTTGGCGACTGCGTTTTTCTGCATTCCAAATTAGGCGATAAATAGCCTAATAATATTGAGGGTTATCTCATTTTTCGCCAATTTGCGAACGAACACTTGTTGAACGGGCGTGAATAGGTAGGTCATCGTAGTGTTAACAGTGTTCCAGGTTAGCTTTGCCGCGAGTATAAAGACCATCAATCCCATACTTCTTTTACCTGACTTCGAATAACCTCACCAATAGAGACATCCAACACCCTAAATTACAAAACTCCCCTTGTTAATGAAAAACGTTCGAAATTCAACGGCGCATCGAACAAGAAATTTTACTCTTTGGTGGGCTAATGGTACGCGTTCGACTATCAAGCGAATGAATAATCCGGATTTAATTCCTGCAGGTACCCAGCAGTTTATGAATTTTTTTGCTACTCCGTTGTCCGGAGTTTGATTCTATGTGCTAAAGAAGATCGTGTTTCTCGAAATCCTTTAAATCCTTGCACCACAAAACTAACAAACAAGCAGGTTTGGAAAATCGACGAAGGTCGATAATTAAAGTTAGCGGATTTCGAAATTTTCTTTGTCAATTTTGATGCCGTACGATCAAATTTTGATTTTATGAGCTAAAATTTTGATTTTATGCAAAAACATAAATAAAAATGGCCATTGACACGAATAAACGTTTGCGTAGGTTTGTTTAATATCCTCACCGCAATACAACATGAACTTATAAACTGCTATTTGTATATAAATGTTAATTGCTACGTTTCCTAATCAGGCTACTATTTATTTTATTATTACTTATTACTAGTTAACCAATAAATAATCAATAATCATTAGTTCTCTAGTCACGAATTCACTAATAACTACTCATTAACTAAATTTTAATAACTCGTCATTAATTAACCAAATATCAATAACTCTTCACTAATTAACTATTTACTAATTATCTATCCACTATTCACTTATTAACTATTTACTAATTATCTATCCACTATTCACTTATTAACTATTTACTAATTATCTATCCACTAATCACTAATTAACTATTTACAAATTAAATATCCACTAAACACTAAGTAACTATTTACTAATTAAATATCCACTAATCACTAAGTAACTATTTACTAATTAAATATCCACTAATCACTAAATAACTATTCACTAACCATTATTGACTATTTGCTAACCACTGAGTCACCAGTAACTAATTATAATGAACTTCGCTTTATGACCTGTTGACACCGAAACAAACGGCAACACAACTCCCCTTACGGTCATTTAATTATTGCATGTTCTAAACTTAATTGCTGTATTCCCTATCTCATTTGTAGTCATTGGTAAAAATATAATTTTTTTTGGCAACCACATTATTTTACTTTAGATATTTGGCAACAATGGCTATAGTGCAACAATAGCTACAATTATGGTATTACAGAAACCTTTTAGCTGACCCTTTTTCTTACAGATAAGAAAAAATAAACAGATAGACATAGCAAACAACAACAAAAACAATAACAGGTTTAACGTGAATTACAACCCGCTAACAAACAATAAAGGAATTTCGGAGAGACACGCTTAACTATTTTCTTCAAACAGCATGCCAAAACAATTTCCTTCTTTCATTTCTCTCTGTTTTCCTTTTTTTCCCTCCCTTTTTATTTCTTTATTTATTATCATCATCAATTACTTCCCTATCTGTCCTTTTCATCAAAACCAAGAATCCCACCCGAATAGTAATTCCACGTGTTATCTTTCATCGTTAGCCATCATTTATTTCACCTTTAAACAGTTCCCATCACACAAGCGCTACCTCTCTCCCTATTTTTGATTTTTATACGTATGGGGTCAGCACCCCCTCTCTTTTTGCAAACGCCTGAAGTGGACTTCACTTCTTAAAACTTTATTTTTGGAACAGCCCTCGTCTGGGAATGCAGCACTGTATACTATAGCCGCCCTTCTCAATAACTTTATGAACAAAAACGACATGGTATATGTCCACTCGAATGACTTTCATAACGGAAAATTAAAAGTATTTTCTTTTTAACGTTCAACTTAGTGCACAATATCTTAGTGCATACGATACTGATATTTATTTATTTATTTTTATTATTATATGATAAAACTTCTATACATACTTTTTTTAGTAAACTTTTCTCGACTTAATAACTTCAGGAAAAATAATTAGTCTTTTCCTTCCTCATTATCTTGCTTTTGTCTTCTCCCCTCTTCTCCTTTTCACAAGATTTTTCAGGCATATTGTTTGCAAAAGACAATCTCCAAAAAAATTTTTTTTTGTCTTGTAGATACTAACATCTCGACTCTTTAAAGTATTCGTTTACAAATCATCTCGGCCCTATAATAAATATTTTTACCCTTATTAACACTGCAATATGTCACATTGAGCTTAATAAAGCGTGTAATATAATATAGTAAACATCATGGTTCTTTCAAGTAGTGAATATTGAAATCTGTTTCTTAATAAACACGTTTTGAAGTCGTTTAGACCTTCGAATACTGTAATGCAAACGCAGTGTTGGTTATTGGTGAACGTCCTTGTCACCTCAGGGTTAATTAACACAAACTGACGAAACATCTACATTGCTTAACTGCCTTACGCAAGAGATGACATAACCGTTTACATTTCATCTGTTCGAGCTAGAACGATGATTCCTTGGAACGTAGCTTAACAAACATTTCTTCCCTCTTACGTCTGCTTAATTGCGGTGAATAAATGCGATATTCGTCGCCAATCCGCGTTATCCGTCTCTGTGTTGAAATTCTACATTTCGAAATGTTCTCTGCGCTCAGATTTATTGTGAAGATGTGAGTTTGCTCTGAGGACACCTTTCATATTTCTCAGTAGTCTCTAAAAGAAAAGAAGAGAACTTTGTTATTTTTAAATTAAGTCATTAAATGACTTAGAGAAAGTATACGCATTGTATGTAATCTTTGTATGTACGTTGCCAAATTCCAACATGTTTTAATCTGCCACACACACATGGATTTCCCTTTAAACAATGATTTATTTATTCTTAAGAAAGTAGCAACCTCTTTACAATGCTTTTCAATAATACCCAATGTAATATTAAATAATAGTTTAAATAATGTTCGCTAATTTCAGTGCAAGATTCATGAATGCACATTAGGGTGGGTCGAATTTTCAACAGTTGCTCAAATCGAAACGTAATAGTGCGGAAAAGTTGCTTTTTCTCGAGATAAGTACAGTGAAAAAATAAGTTTTGGAATCGGATAATATCTTCAGGTCACACATGACCCTCAAAATTTGTGAAATTAGCCATAAATTGACCTTTTTTAGAAACTTTTGAATAGTGCCTTAAATTGGTCAGATTATCATGAAACTTTAGTTGTGGCAGTAACTTGAAATTAGCTAACGAGGAATAATACTTTGACGGACGAAAATACCCTCAAAGAGAGCAGGCAGGGGGTCGCTTTAGAAAGAAAATTGGCCAAAATTGTAAAAAAAAAAGCATCGTAGAAATGTTCATGATTTCAGAGAAATAGGTTGAGCAGACTGTTTGGTTAACTATTGCTGTGCAGCTCTTCGCTCGTTTCAATTCCACATTCAATGAAAACGAAAACAACCCGGAACTCACCCAGGGAGATGGCTACACTTCGAGTTCCACCCACGCTCTTCCCAACCATCCAACCATAGCTGGACGTGGAAAATCACTACTCTTGTGATTTGATTTGATTCCCCATGAACTGGACTTCCTTTTCAAATATTGACATTTGACAGCGAAAAAGCGAAGTTGTTCTGATGAAACCATCTCTGCTGTCACCGCCACATACTTTGCTCACTGCTTCTGTGATTAGTTTTACAGTACGTTTAACTGCCTGAGTGCGAAATGAAAATTCGTCTAATTCGAAAGTTGATATCTGCTTGGAATAAATGAGTTTTCAGATTTCCTCGGATGTTGCAGAAGGATGCTAGAAGTGGAGGACAGGTAATTTTCGTTGATGGCCAATCAGATCAACACATGTAGTCTTCGGCATTAAAATTTAAATCAGGAACAATGAACGTACGTACGTATTTGGATTTCATTGGTTTTTCCCTGGCTTTTAAAATATGTCTTAAAGCAAACTCTGTGATATGCTATCTTTTTGTCTTTCACCATAGCCAAAAGAAGATTTTCAGGATGGACAAAGAAGGCTCTGAATTCAATGAAATAAACGCAAACACTGGGTGGAAAAATGGAACCATTAAGTTTACAGAAATTTATGTCAACAAACCTTTATATTGGTCTGTCTGTATACTCCAGTTCGATTAGTTTCCATTGAAGCACTTCAATGAAAAATTAAATGGCAAAACAACTGGCTCGCAGTCATATTCTGGATCTATCGAAAAGCACCTTCAAAGACGAGAAAAATTACCATAAGCAGAATTCCTGAAAATGCAATGCATACTTCCAAAAGTGAACAAGAATATCCTAAACGAAGAACAAAAATATTTACTTGAAAATTCACTGGCCATCCACTCGGGTGTTTGTCCTCCAGGTCATGCCATTCGTAACCCTGGACTACTCAGTCATTCCATGTGGTTTACAACGGATAATATAGTCTTTAGAAATATATGTTTATGTCAATTAAAATATTATTGTTAAATTTATATATTTATGAAATATTTATGATATTATTATTTTATATTGTTATTTTATATTCATGAAATATAAAATTGTTAGAAATATATGTTTATGTTGTTATGTCTTTAGAATATGTGTTTCTTTCTTAGACCTATCTTCAAATCTTATCCACATATCACAGTGTTCATCCTGAAATTAACACAGCTCTATGGTTCGCCCTGGATCGGCGATAGTTTTTCGTTATAACGAATTTTCTAAAAAAAAACTAGTTAAGTCCCATATTTTAATACTTTACCTTAAGGAAATTTGAAGTGAGGATTAATATTAATTTTGTAATAATGAATTTTTCATTTTATTCGCACGTATTGTAACAAAAAGCTCCTGTAAACTTTCTGAAAATTAATTCAGGAAATTTTATATTCTCTTAAAGTTTAAAATTTTCCTTTATTAGAATTAATATTAATTTAGAATTTGGTTTCTGAGTAGAAAATCTATTTTCCGCAAACTGGAATTTTATTTTTGCCTACATTTTTAATTTAATTTTGCTGAGATTTGATTTCAAAGAACTCGAAAGCTTGACTTCAAAACTTGCCGTGTGTAACAATTTACAGCACAAACCTTATCAGAAACACTCTCTCTACATTTTACGATATTTTCTGCAATTTGATTTAAAAATATTTACATTTTTTTTCTCAGTAAATTTTTTATAACGGTGGAGATCATTTAAACCAAAATTTCATCTCCCTCTTTGGCTTTCACTTAAAATTTCGAAAATAAACTTAGAATTTTCAATTTCTTCCTCCGCCAATATTTTTAATGCCTTACATTCGAACTGTCTTAAAATATAATGTATGATAATATTTTCTATTAAAAAGCTCTCAAGGGATGAAAAAACGTCTTTAAGCAGAAGTACCTGACTTTCGTGCGTAATTGATTTTTTGAAATATGTAAGAAAGTAGAGCAACATAAAGAAAAAAACACTTGCGGTAATTTCAAAATATTTATTTTCGAATTACGATCACATACTAGTGTACACAATAAATAATACTTTATTGGTTATTATCTGGTGGGTTTTTTTAGAAATGTAGCAAGAGATGGTTGAATTGTACTCTTCTTGTTGTTTATTTCTTGATAAAACGTTCTATAACGCGCAGTATCCTTTTCTGTTACCCTTCGTACATGAGATGTACACTCGTCATTGGGATTACGTTGGTTTACTAAATCGGATCACTAATAGTTGATCAAAACAAAGAATACGGACCACAAGAATACGAGTCACAAGAATACGAGTCACAGGTATGTTGTCGCCTTGTGAAATCGCCTTGATTCTTGTGATTTGTCCTTGTTTTTGGTTAAACACGGTTATTTGTGCGAGCTCAGTGGGAGTCATTTCAATCAGTTTCGTTTCGGCTTTTTCTTTTAAAACAATTTACGATAAACGTTCGATCATCATCGGCTCGGCGATCACCATTTACGTTACGTGATGTCCGTTGAATAAATTGAAGACCATATTGTTCCACAAACTTTAATTAACAACCATTTACAATCACATACATGTTTGAAATCGAGGACGTAAGGGACGTGCTCCCTTCTTTACCACCTGCTGACTGTGTTATCGAGCGTCCCAAATACAAAAAAGGAGGGCACGCCACCTATCGGAGAGGAAAAACATCAAATTCTTAACAGAAGAAAAGAAGGTAAGCTTCCATAAGGCTAATGTGAAATTTTATTATTATGGCAATTGCATTATCCTTAGCAGGCATGTTAACACGTGTATTGCAGACAAGCTACCTTGTTCAAGCAGGGGCAAAACGGATTACACATTCAGCGTTGTAATTACCACTTAAATCAAGCTTTTGCCGGTTGAATACATAATTTAAGGTGGCATTATATTCTGAATTAGGTCCTTTAATAAAAATATGCAGTATTAATTTATGCAAGAAGGACTTTTGATCAAAAGGAAAGCATATGAAGCGTTTTGACTCTAACTTAAATACTGTGCAGTACGAAATACGTACAAATAGCGAATTGCACGAAAGTAGATGTACGAAAGTCGAGGACCGCCTGTGTTCATTAATTAGAACGAAAAATATTGAGAGAAAATACTGTATTTAAAGGAGAAGTTCATTCAGAGAACAAAAAAATTTAAATTTTCATTACCAAGTTTTTCTTTCACTTTTATCACGCTTCTATTCCCTTTCTCTGACATTCACATAAAGAAGTCTTTATGAGTATTGCTATTTGGTATTTTTTCTCGATTATCTTTTCCATGTGCTCTTTGTAAGTATTGTTATTTGGTCATCTTTCTTGGTTATTTTTGTGTATGCTCTTTACAAGTATTATTATTTGGTCTTCTTTCTCTACTATATTTTGCACATGCTCTTTATAAATATTGCTATTTGGTCTTCTTTCTCGATTGTCTTTCGTACCTGCTCTTTATAAGTATTGCTATTTAGTCTTTTTCGATTATTTTTTGTACATTCTCTTTATAATTATTTCTATTTGGTCTTCTTTCTCGATTATCTTTTGTACATGTTCTTTATAAGTATTGCTATTTGGTCTTTTTCGATTATCTTTTGTACATTCTCTTTATAATTATTACTATTTGTTCTTCTTTCTCGATTATCTTTTGTACATGTTCTTTGTAAGTATTACTATTCGTTTTTTTTCGATTATCTTTTGTACATGCTTCTTCTAATTATTGCTATTTGGTCTTCTTTTTCAATTATCTTGTGTACATACTCTTTATAAGTATTGCTATTTGGTCTTCTTTCTCAATTATCTTGTGTACATACTCTTTATAAGTATTGCTATTTGGTCTTCTTTCTCGATTGTCTTTTGTACCTGCAAGACCACTTAGTCTAAGAAATTGATATTGAAAGTATAGTTTTTAAAAATGACATCAATAAGAGTGATTTGTATATTCACATCACAAAGCTGAACTTCGGCTATTGCCGGCATATGTAACGACGAAGAATCTAATTTTAAAAGTGTTACGCAAGAGCACGTCCGCCTGTAAAAGAGGAATGAAAATTTGAATCGAAATTGACCTCGAGAAGATGCAGGCGTAAAGGGCACCTGAGGATAGGAAGAATAGAAAGGTGGTGCGCATATAGAATTTTCAAAGAAGTTGTGAATAGTGCGAAAGAATGGAAAAGGAATGATCAATACCTTAAAACTTTTTAACGCTTCGAAACCTGTTCGAAGTTCTGAAATGCTTCTACGGGGCATATACTATCCATTGTGCGAAATCGACTTCTTTTTTGAAAAGCTTTGTTGGGAAGAAAATCAATCAAATATTTTTTTATTTCTTATTTATACGCATTCAAATTTGGAAAGAAGAAATTCCTTTAGATTGCAAATTTTCACTTCGATGATAAATGCAACAACTCGCGGAAAAAGCGCAGAAACAGACGTCTTGTACCTTCAGCCAGCATTCTTCAATTTCGAAAGCTTGGATTATTGATATATATATATATAACATTATAATAAGGATAGATAGAAAGTAAAAATAGAAAGATAGAAAGAATGGGAAGGTAGAATAGAAAGATAGAAAGTAAGATAGAATAAATAGAAAGTAAAACAAATTAAAAAATAAATATAAATTAAAAAAGTAGATGGGACGAAGAATAAGCAATTAAAAAACTAAATTCATAAAAACCGACTGCAAAAAAGCTGCAAGTGCATTTTTTATGATAAAAATAAGTACTTTTTGAAAATGTAAGGTAAATTACGTAGAATTTAGATGACAGGAATTTGACAGAAATAAATGTACTAGGAACACAGTAAAAATAAAAAAATAATAAAAATAAACAGAACAGCAGTAAATTAGCATAAAAACTACAATAATCAACTTATAACAAGTCAATAAAATCAACAAATAACAGGATATCAGGTCATTGACAAAATACAGCGTCAATTAAATTCATCTCCAGACTGTAGTGAATTTGATTTAGGGTCAGTACAACAAATGAAAAGGACACCACGTAGAACGTCATAAGAGAGTGTCTATTTTCCATTTATTGTACTATTTTCTTCAAATTCACTCATATCCTTATCTGAAATTGTTAATTTTAATTATTTGCTGTATTTTTGTGTATCCTGTTATTTGTTGAGTTCATTGTTGTGACTTTTATGCTAATTTACTGTTTTTCCGCTTATTTATATTACTGCGATGAATACTCTTTTCTGGTCAACTTCCTCATCATCCGAATTCTCATGTAATTTTCCTTTCATTTTTCAAAGTATATATATATATTACACAATAAAAAGGGTCTCTTCCATGACCCTATACCACTAACCTTATTTAGGATAATAGAGCCAGACTATGACAGCCTCCCTCCTTTCCAACAAGATGATGCACTCAAAACAACACATTTATAAGTCTAAGAAACATGAAAACAATGAAGTTGGCAAATTATTTTATTTTTTGATTTAAAGTAACACGATCATTCAGCAAAATTCAGTAGCTCTACACAATTTCCCAAAATTATTTAGCACTTTGGGTTTTATAAACTAGATTTAATTGCAATTTTGTGAGTCAATAACCAGTTAAGTTTGAACTTTTATTATGATTATATTATTGCTAAAATGCATTACAAATAAATAGTCTATTTAAGCGTTATTTTTTCGATGTAATTATTTTTAGCTTTCCAAAAGGAATAACTTGAGGAAATAGCCCAGTCGTGTTATTTAAAAGGATGTATCCATATTTTGCATAGCACTTAGTAGAATTTATCAGGCAATGTAAAGCATACGTAAAATAAAAAAATATCAAGAGAATCATAATTTTATATAAAGCACTAAGCCAAATTTAATGCGATTATTTAACTCTCTTAACGTAGTAACTTTAGTTTTTCCATAGTATAACAATTTCAGTTGCTTTTTAGTGTAATAACTTCATTAAAATTAAGGATTTTAAAGGCATGATTTAAAAAATTCTTGAAATTTTAATCAGGAACTCCTACTCTTGCCTGTATTTTTAAACTTTTAAAAACCATGAACACTATTTACTTTACCGACTCAGAACAATACAAAAAAACAAGCTAATGTTCTTGTTAATCTCCCTTCAAACCACCTGAAGAAATAATTTTGGCTTGGTTTATATTTAAAGTCGTGTTCTAAATATTCTTTCTTTTGAATTAATTGGATTATAAGCATTTTAAACTCACCTAAATAGCAGCGTTTTAATCTTTAAGGACAAAACTTACATCAAAAGGAGGTTTCGTCAGCAAAGGAAACAGTAAAAATATCACTATAACCTCAATATTAGTTATACATTTTCGTTATTGATAATATAAATATTTAATTACTTTGTAGGTGTTTTAATGACTTTCTTCAGCAATTTGAAAACATGAGTAGATGCCAAGTTCTAACTTGTAAGATTCACAAGTATAAATATGTTTAATAGGTCTCGAAGCAAAATATATTTAGCATGATGTTTGTTTATTTCTCTATTGCACTGTTTGCTACATGTGGCAATGCTTTCGTTGATCAGGTGAAGCTTGAAGGCAAAGGCCTGGTTTTTTTTTAGGATATAACTTTTTTTGATTGTGGTTGGGAATGGTGGATCGCTGAAGGTTGCTCTGTCTTCCCAGAGATGAGCGTGGTTATTCCAAAGTATACGATATGGTTTTTCATTTTAGATGCTGGTCTTTACCAGAATAACACTAAGATTTTATTATATTTTTGTCTTCTTTAAAACTGTAGCCGTCGTATGTGAAATTTATGACATACCAGCTTAGTCTATACCAATGAAGGAAGAAGTTTTATGATTATAGAAATAAGACCGTCTATAAAACTACATATGCACTCTCAGAACCAAAAGTTACGTGGATAGCCTCTTTCTAACCCATCTTCTTATGAATAGATGCTTAGAGAAGTCTCTTCTGAAGAAAATAGCAAGAATTTGTAAACTTCATGTCAGGGACGAAAGTATTGAAATTGATCGAAAAGTTTAAAAATGCAAAATTCCACTTATGTGGCTGCAGTAATATTACAAATTAATGAGGGTTATTTCAATCTAATTTGCTATTTTAACTATAAGGAAAGAATTATGTTTTAAAATATGTTTTTAATTATTTATTTTTAACTTACTCTGCATAAGAAAAATTATGTGAAACATTTTATTAAACGCATTTTATGGATACGACTTCATACCAACTGCGTAAAATTATACTATATTTGTTACAGTAACAAGTTTATTTTTCCGAAGTGTGTTTCGTTTCCATGAAAATCATCTCCGATCTTCTTTAAAACATGAAATATAATTTGTCTCTCCCCCTCTAAATTACGTTTCGACCCCGATCGTCCGAATTTCGCTTATCCGAAATGGCTAGCTGCACTTCTTCTCATTATTGTTATTTTAAGTAGACGGTCGTTCAATTTTCTTTCACACATAAAAACATATCTATTATCTAGTGTAATCCAGCTTTAAGAAACAAATTTAAATAGTGTATATCAGATATACATAAAGATATCGGACTATTTCCAAAGCAGTTAATGTCCTAACATTTACTTTGTGACGTTCTTTACTATCCATATAGTAGTTTAGCAATATGTAATTAAACGTATTTTGGAATAAATATTGTCATTTATTTCTTTGTATCCTTATGATGAAAATAGCGGTTCCGGATTATCCGAAATTTGGCTTATATGAAATGACATACGCTTTCACCCCGCCCTTATTTCAAACGATCTGGGTGCTACTGTATGTTGATAATTATGCAGAGCTCGGTGTTAAAATTTAAGTATTAAGTTTGCGTACTTAAATACTATAAAGCTTTGTATTTATGTATTAAGTCTTTGTATTAAGTGTCTGCATTTAAATTTTTAAAAACTGAATATTAAGAATATAGATGTAGTCATAAAAGGAATGTTTTCTTTGTTTCAATTCATATTTTTGCTATACAATAATTTCTGCCACCCACGTATAGATTATAGCTCAAACTAGAGCTTTATTCGTTTTGGAGAAAAAGAGACGCTTTCCCCATCCTGGATTCGAACCAGGGTCCCTCCGTTTAGCCCGGAGTGTCTTGGACCGCTAGACGAATGAGGACAGGAAACAACGCTCTCTTTCTCCGTATGTAAAGATGTTAAGGTATTATTACCCTCCGCAGGGATAACACAATTGCCAAATATGGTCAACACAAGAAAGCCTCCGGGGCGAGATTTTTTTCATATTTTTGCGTCCACCTTTTAAAGAAGACTTACACAGAAACGATTTGAAGAGTGAAGAGAAATAACAATATTAATTATATATAGGAATGCGCCCAACAACCGTCGTCACTGCCAAGGTTGTTTTAATTTGCATATTATTCTTTTATTTGTGAAAAAATTTTGAAACACAATATTATTTTATATAAATTATATTTATTATAACAAATTTTCTGATTAATTGTTCTGTAAACTGTTTTATTTTAATTGCTTTCACACCTGTAAATTAAAATCTTGTTGTGCTGTATTAGTAATTGCATAGAGCATTTACATAATTTAGACGATTATTTATTATTAGACGATATTTATATTACAAAATACTCATGTGAAATTT
>QLNU02015003.1:103924679-103937010 GCA_006491805.2 Dysdera silvatica
GTGTGTATTGCCAGTCCTCTCTTACGGATCAGAGACATGGAGTCTAACTGTTGGAGCAATACGAAAGTTACAGACAACACAAAGGAGCATGGAGAGGTGCATGCTTGGAATAACTAGGAGAGATCGGAAAAGGAACACTTGGGTGAGAGAGCAAACTAGAGTGGAGGACATCATTGTTAAAGTAAAAGGGCTGAAATGGCGATGGGCTGGGCATATTGCAAGAAGAACTGATCAACGATGGACAACAGAAATTCTCAACTGGATTCTAAGAGATCACCGAAGACCTAGAAAACATCCTCAAACTAGATGGGTGGATGAAATAAGAAAACAGGTTAGGGTGACGTGGAAGCCAATTGCTCAGGATAGACGTGTGGAAAGCATGTGGAGATACCGTCATCCGCGGATATAACAGCCCATGCTGACAAGATTATTACTACACATACAGAAGGCCACAACAGCAAAGTTTGTGGGTTCGATGAAGCGAGAGCAAATCCAACCAACCAAATTTGCAGTAGATGCTATTTAGACCATGGGGTTTTGTTTTTTCACCACCAGGGTACAAAGTGGCGCCATAAGGCCCGTTTTGGGGTAAAATAGGCATAGGAAATACTGAAAATTAACATTTTACATACAGATTTTCACGGAGAAGCAAAACTTTATGCAAATTTTAGTTAACTGATGCTGACGGCGTTAGTACGTACTACTAGTTTTGAGAGTATAAGATAAACGGAAAGAATGTGCCGGAATCAATGATGCGCTGCATTCTTACGATCGTGCTTTGCGGTTAAAAGTTCACTATGCTAACATTACGTGATCGCTTTACTAATAAATCCTTACTTCCAAACCAATGATAACGCTTCTACTGCGCTACGAGAATATCGGAGGTTGAAGGGCCCAAGAAAAGGTCAATGACTATCGCAGGTTTGCAAAAAATGGCTTTGCGTTTTAAAAATTCAGAAACTTTACAAATGTTACCAGGACGAGGGCGCAAACCTATAAGGAATGAAGAACTTCATGCAGTTGCCACTGCCATGGAGGATCCAACAGCTGGACCTAGCAGTGCTAGGGCAACATCCAGGCAACTGGATATGCCGTATGGAAAATTCTGCGGAAATTGCTACAAAAACTATTTGTCTTTAATAAAATATGCACACTTAAAGTATACGTGTAAAAATAATTAAATATTATTAAAAACATTATTAATAAAAAAATTAAACAACACAAAACCCAGCACCAAACCTTTTAATATTACAATAAAAGACCCTTTAACGGACACTCTCCAACGAATGATATCTCTATTTAGCGGACACTCCTCCAATTGTGGGACCCAAAGGCCTGGGATTCCCTAACCCTCCAGAATAACAGAAAGGTACTCAAATCCCGTTCTGTCAGGTATTCAAAGGTTTTACTATATTATAATCAATCTTGATTACATTTTCACAAGCTGTATTATACGGCTAAATTCATTCCCACGTGCGTAAATTTTAGAATAAGTGAAAATCGGTCACTTTTTTTCCGTGTTTTTTATATAACTAATATATTTTGTCAGTTTTTATTTTTCAATAGGGACAAGGCAAAATTATTATTAGGCAAAAGTTTCTCAATTTTATTTTTCCTTTAACTAGGTTAATGTACTCTAATCATGACATGAACTGAATAAAATTATTTTTAAGTTGCTTCTCTTTTCAGTAACTTTTATTAGATATAAATTTAAAAATGGGTTATCTTCTTATATATGTCACACGAGGACATTAGACAAGGCTTAAATTTGGCGGGAGCCAAGCGGAGCCCGGCTCCGGTACTTCTTCATTTTTGGCGATTATTTAAATATTAGCCGGAGCCCCTAAATAGACGCTATCTCGAAAAAGTAAGGAATTGGTGATTAAAGTCATGAATTTTGTTGTCCAAAGAAATGGACATAAACAATTGATATGATTTATCGATTCTTTTGCAGCCATTTGATTTTTTAATCGATTTAACATAATATTGGGGCTTCTGACTGTTTTGTTAGAAAGTAAGCTGTGCACGGTGCTTGGTGAGAATGTGTGCATATAAATGTCCATGAACTTCGCATGTGAGACTTATAAACTAAAAAGAATAATAATAATAAGTTTTATTTTTCACTTGTACAGTACAAATTATATACATTATATTATTTCTTCTTTCAATATGTGGAAACAATTTGACCATACAAGGAAGGGTCCCAAGAAAATATGTTTTGGGATGTAATAAACCTAAGACCTCGAGTAGATCAATCAAAGACAAACATGGTAATAGCAACAAGTTAAACACAAAAATTAATCTATTTGATATTAGTTCATCACGATCTACCAGGTCGTTAGTATATTATAAATTTAATTTGTTACGAGACCAATGATGAGATTAAGTGCTCTCTTCATTTATTTTTAAATTCATTAATTCCGTTTTATTGTTTTATATCCTCAGGTAATTTATTCCAAAGATTAGGACCCTTGAAATTAATGTAACTTCTCCCTGTTTTAGTTCTTATTTTGGGCAAGGTTAAGTCATTATATTTTCAGCAAATATTTCTTTCTCTTTCATTATATTTCATTTTTATTAACTTCATGTTCTTGTTTTCCTTAATTCTTTCAAACATTTTAATGAAAATACAGTATTCATATATTAATTCAAATGGTGTGGTCTTGTATTTAATTAATATATTTTTTCAGTTCATTCTATTATTCTTGTTAATTAGTTTCATTGCTTTTTGTCTGTATATTTTTCAATATATTTCCATTAACTATGCCAACATCTCGCCATATACAGTTGCAATACATAAGATGATTCTATATCATGGGGTAATAAAGGTCAATATTAATTTTATCTGTCAATATATTACCTATTCTTTTTAATATTCTTATGCCTTTACTTGTTTTTTTTTGTCACAGAATTTACTTGAGCATTCCAATTTAATTTATCTGTTAGTTGAACGCCCAAAAATTCTAATTGTTGTACCACTTCAATTTGTTTATTGTTACTAATTAAGACTGAATTATTGTATATGTCGATATTAATATTTTTGCTTCTACTTCAGAAAATCATTACTTTAGATATATCTACATTTAATTTCATTTGATTTACATGAAACCATTTCTCATATTTTTTTATTTCACTGATGCATATTTCCATTAACATTTTTAGGTCTTGACTAGTAACTATGACACTTGTATCGTCTGTAAACAATGTTATATGACCCATATCTGAAACATTAAATATATCGTTTACATATATGGAGTACAACAGTGGTCCCAAATTGGACCCCTGCAGCCTCCATAGTTATTGCTACTCATCATTTTTGATGTTTTACCTCCAACACACACTATTTGTTTTCTATTATTTAAATAACTGTATAATAATTTATTAATTTTACCTCTTAATCCATAATTATTTAATTTTGTTATTAATATATTTCTGTTTAATACATTGAACACCTTACTCAAATCACAGAATATCCCTATACTATATTCCCTATTTTAGATTGCTTACTGTATTTTATTTATTGTTCTAAGTAATGCTGCTTCTGTTGATTTTCCTTTTCTAAAACCATGTTGATATGTATCCATTAAATTATTTTTTAAATAAATTTATTATTCTATTGTAAAGTAGTTTTTCAAATAATTTCACAAAACTGATGTCACTGCTATTGGTCTATAATTTTCTTTACAGTCTATTTTACCCTTTTTATAAATAAGTATAATTTTAGATATCTTCTTTCCATCAGGAATTTCTTCCTTATCTATAATATTATTAAATACAATCAATAAGGGCACAACCAACAATTCCGCACTTTCCTTCACAATTTTTGGGTGAATCTCATCAACACATTCTCCTTTTTTTACTATTAAGTTTTCTTATTTCATTTAATAATTCAAAATACATTATTTGCTCAACATACATAGTTTTATCATGATTTTGGCTCATATATTCTTTAAAGACATTCCCAATATATCTTTCTCTATCTATTATTTTTTCAGATATTTCAATAAAAATTTTTTTGAAGCAATTTGCCATTTCCCCCTTTACCGTTATAATTCTATTATCATCTTTTATTAATTTTATTTCTTTATTTTTATTATCTCTACACAATAATTTATTTATAAACTTTCAATTATTTTTATTATCTACATTAATCAAGTTTTCATCTAAATATCTTTTTTTGTGCCAAACAACGTTATTAGTATTACGTGTTATTATAACGTATTAGTTATACAGTTTCTTAATATTTTGAATCTTTCTAAATAAATCAGTATTTTTGTTCTTATAAATCTCTTAAATAAATTATTCATTTTCTTTATATTGTTTTTGATTTTATTGCTTATCCAGCTCTTATTATTTATTTTATCTTTAATATATTTCCAATTAAAAATTTTTTAATATAATTCTTTAATTTTTCTTAAAAATATATCATATTTGTTATTATGATTTAATTCTATGTCTCAATCAATTGATCTCAAATCTTTCTTAAATTTGTTAATATTTCTTTACCTCAGGTTTCTAATTCTCATTTGATTATCATTTTTTACAATTTTTTTATATATCCTTACTATAATAGCCCTGTGATCGCTTATTTGATAATCTAAGACACAAGATTTATATTCAATAATATTTGTAAAACGCATATCAATTATTGTAAATGAATTTGTAATTATTCTCGAGTAATCTTTTATTACATTTTAGTCCCATCATTCTCTATATTTAAATCTCCAATTAATAAAATGTTTCCATTTTGCAATTTCTCCCATTTCTCGTATAACCAATTAGTTAAACTATTTACATTACTACCAGGTTTTCTGTATATGACTCCTATTCTTAATTTCCCTCTTTTTACTCCTATTATTTCCCAATCCTCAGTTAATTGACTAATTTCGTTCCATTTTGCCATTCGTTTAATTAATTTTGTTCCATTTAAATTAAATGTGAAACGACTGAGACCGGAGAAAGAATTGCAGTTATTTAGAACGTTCTCAACAAAAGAAATTCTTTTAGTGAACTTGCAGATAATTGAAGCACTATTTGATATAAAATCTCATCCAAGTTAATTAGAAATTAAATTGATTATTCAAAGCAGATTATAAATTTTTACGTATCGAGTAAAAATTTTATTTTTCAAATATTTTAAAAGAATTGCTTTTAAATTAGATAATTAGAAAAATTTTCGAATTATGGAAAGATTTCATTATTATCATTGTTCACCGATTTCAATAATTAGAACTAACTTTGATGTGAAATCGAAGCCGGGTATTTTAAAGCAACGTAGAATATAGTGTGAAAAGAATTTCTCGATGCTTAAATATTTCTATAATTTCGCGCGTCCATTGAACTGTTATTTTTTGCTTCCTTCTCAATAAATTCTTTCACAATAACATAATAAATAATATTTAAAAGTTCATTGTTTTGTTTCGTTATTTCTCAAAATTAAAAAACAAATTCTCTATGCAGATAATTTTGATGCCTAATATAGGGGCAGGCTTAAATATTTATATATTTAAAGTCAGTAAATTCAAACAATAAAGAAATTTTAAAATTTCATTAGCAAATCTTTCCTCTCCTTACATCTCTTTCTCACCCTCTCTTTCATTTCTATCATCTCCCTCTCGATCTCTCTCATGTATGCAAAGATCTATAAACACAAATTCGTGATCTTTGTCTGAGTTTAGTGTTTTGCTCATGCAGAACAATTTTTGTTTAAAAAATTAGTACTCCAAAGTAAATTAATTTAAAATTGAATCAGTAAAGATAACCTCAATATTAGCATCACAAAAACAAACGCTGGCTTTTGTTTGCATGCGCAATGAGAACGAATTTAATTTATAAAATTTAGGCATGGGTATACCAACATATAAAGGGAGAAATAAAAAGTTAAAGTTGAAATTTGCTTCGCAGAAATTCCAGCTTAAACCTCACCCGACATTAATAAGGATGGAATAGGGTTGCACATATGGGATTTAAAGAAATTTGAAAATAATTCAAAAGAGAGGAAAGAAAATGATCGATGCATTGGAACTTCTTTCAGGCCTCAAAACCTGTTTAAAGTTCTGAAATAATTCCGCAGCGCAAATTCGACCAAATATGTGAAATCTTCTTTCCTGAAGAGTTTCCTTGGAGAGAAAATCAATCAAATTTACGATTATTTATATTTATTTATGCACAATCAAAGTGGGAAATAGCGAATTCCATTATATGACGAATTTGTACTTTCACAACGAATATAAAACCAAACGGGGAAAAAATTCCTATATATTCAGCCAATGACAGTCAACTTCAAATGCCCGGATCATTTATATATGTGTATATACAGGGTGGATACAAATTAGTCGGACAAAGGGAATGGTTAATTATGCGTAGTTATTCAACCAAACATGACGATACACATGATTACATGATAGTGAAACACACAAAGTTTACCCTTTTCACAAATGTTAGATGTGACTGCACTTGGTTACTCTGCAACTGTCCCATCTATAAATCAGTTTTTACCATATGTTTGTGAGCACGTTCACGTTGACCATGGTAACAACGATTACCAGACATTTCACCCCTCGATTTCAATGTATGGAATTTGGTTGAAGAGCAGGTTTACAGTCCTCCACTTCAAGCATCCATCTTTGAATTGAAATCACGAATCAGCACTGCACTTGAGTTGATCGTCATGAACATACTAACATATTTATATGGCAAGAACTGATTTACCAATGGGACATTTATATATATAATATTATATTAATTTTAATGCAGTATATAATTGATTAATTAAAGTGACATGACTGTTCAGATAATTCAGTGTGTTTTGTTTTTTTTCTTAAAAAAGTTCAAGAAATTACTTAAGTTATTAAATATTTATTAGTTTGGAGAAATTATACTATTTATTTGACCTAATATTTAGAGATAAGTTGAATCTCTTAACTTTTATGCAATTTACATCCTTTAGAGAATCCGTTCTTAACACTAGAACTGCCACATCAGTCAAAATGACTGGTTTTGCAATTTTATTTTAAAATTCCTACTTCATGTTACATTTTTTTCTCGCAACAATGTCATGACTTTTGCAGCGATAACTCAAGGAATAGTATAATGAATATAATTTTTTTTTATTCAACGAATACAAAATAATTTTGTATCATGACTACTTATACCAGCACCAGTCAAAATGACTGCTACCAGTTAAAGTGTAAAAGCATCTTGCAATTTGCTTACCGATCACAAATTAACAAGTTTACTCGTTTTGTATAACTACAAAGTGTTTCTTAGAACTTTTTAGAATTTTTAGAGTTTCTTAGAACTTTTATTGCGTATCATTCAGTATGATGGTGATAATTATCAAGAAAAATCAATATCGATCATAATGCTAATGCAAAATCTAATGCATTCATGCCCACATTCATTCGAAAATATATTTAGTCGTTCATTTAGATCTGGAGACGTAGAATGTGTTATGAATATTGCACTTATATTTTATAATAATATAATAAATAATAATAAAATAGTTATATAAATTATAATAAACGACATATTATTTCAATTAGTATAAGGTGAGAAAAATGATTACAAATATAATCTTTATGTAATCACTATTTCTGATTTTATTTTTATAAGCCCTGAAAATGGCAAAACGATTGAAAATCTCTGAAATTTTGGAAAACCTGAACGATATAGGAATGGAATGCTCTGATATTGAGGATGATGAACTCTATGACAGTGAAGGTGAATCAGAAGAAATTGAAAATGAAGTATGCGGTACCCAAGATGAAATTTTTGATAGTGAAAATAGTGATAATGAGGTTTTAGACGAAGAAAATGTTCAGAAGTCCTCAGAAAGTGATAGTGAATTTGAAAATATTTTGAATTCTCGTAAAAGAAGATGTACTTGAGTGCTTTCAAGTTCTGAAGATGAAAATGAAAGTATACGACAAGATAATCAAAATGAAATTGCTGCAAACGGAACTTGTTGGGAAAAAATACAAGAAGGGTCTAGTCCTGGAAGATTACCACTTCATAATATCTTCAAAGACGTATCCGGTCCAACAGGATATGCGAAAAAAATATTATGAAAGGTGAAGTAAGTAGCGTATTTTCTTTAGTAATCGACGACCATATGCTTGAACATATAAGATCTTGCACGGAATTAGAAGCCTTTCGAGTTTTGGGTAAAAAATGGAAACTAACAAAAAAAAATTGAAAGCTTTCATTGGAGTTTTATATGGACGGGGAGCATACGAAACAAAAAATTTGAAAGTTTCATATTTATGGAACAAAAAATGGGGACCAAACTTCTTTGCAAACACCATGAGTAGAAATGATTTTACCGAAATTTTGAGATTTATTCGCTTTGATAAAAAAGTGAGAGAAGTCAACGTCTACAAAGCGATAAATTTGCTTTAGTATCAGCAGTATGGGATAGGTTTATTGATTACTTGGTGATAAGTAAGTGATAAAATGTAAGAATCCTCATTTAGGGATCATGGTCCCACGTACTACATAAAATGTACTACACAGCATGAAATTCCTTTTGTAAGAAACTAATTTTTCAATAAATAAAAAAAAAAATTTTATTATTACGTATTTTTTAAAGACCAGTCATTTTGGCTGGTTTTGGTAGAAATAGCTTTGTCTTAAGTGTCGGTAGTTCTAGTGTTAATATTAGTCTCGTTTAATCCGAGTTTAGCGCGGCGATTAAATTTAAAAGTATTTTTTAGATTTTGATAAACTTACCAAAATTTAAAAAATATTGATATCATGATTTCGAAATGAAGATTACCTAGGATATATACCGCATATTGATTACGAAACTCAAATTTAAATATAAAACAGAAAGGAGTATGTTTAGTAAATCGTAATTTAATTAATAAATGCAGTTTAACTTTAGTGTGATAGCTTCAGTTCTTTAATGCACAGTGAAACAAACCTCAATAACTTGAAAGTCAAGGGAAGAGGTGGGTCTATTTTGAGCCGTCTATGAGGTAGCTACATAAGTATGTCTCGTGTTTTGAAGAAGCAAAATAAACACCGTGTACAGGTTGAATTTATAGAGAAGAGGGCATTATGCCCGAGTTATGTTGTTTGCTGATATCCCATGATGCCTTCTGCGCATGAATCAGATCCATCAGCAATTTGACAGTGCAAAGACATAAGATTAAAATGACTGTATGAATAAAAATTATTCCTGGGTGTTTCTTATGCGAAGGTAAACTCGGATCAACCACTCGTAGAAGCAACTCCTCATATTTGTTTGGTATTCAAGGCAGATGTTGTGAAGAAACGCGCAACTCGGACGGTTTCGAAAGTTCAAAAACAGAAATGAGCCCCTCCATGAAAAGTTTATATCGAACAGGACAGCAACTAACGTGCCAGAAACTATCCCTGGCATTTTCGTTGATGGTGAAACCATTAGAAGATATATGCATGAAATAGGTAAGACATGCAGATTACGTCTAAGTGGATCTACCACGAAATACTTACAGAAGAAAAACAACAACATGTCTCTGCTTTTTTTGCATTGTTTTCACTTTATTATGTGGAAATATTTTGGATAGCATACTAGCATGTGATAAAACATGGATCCAGTACTGCACTCCCAAACGCTCTAGACATCGACCATCTGCGACTAATCCAATCCCGCACACATGCATATAAAATTACGTTGTATATATGGGAACAGTACGTGGTGTTGCTGATTATGAACTCTTGCAGCGAAGCCAAACCCTCCCCGCTGCAGTACAATGTGACGCACTGAAATACTGAAAAAGCAATGCGCATGAAAAACTGAAAAAGAAAGAAGCAGTAATGATCAACAGAAAGAAATTTCTGCGCTTTTAAGATAATGCTCGTTCCAATTCCTCTCCGTTGAACAGAAACTGCCAAAGAACTTGATGGGAAATTTGATGCCCTGCAGCTTATTTCGAAAGTCCTACAGCTTATTCTAAGTTAAATATCCTCACACGATATTTAACTTGCGAATAAATAAATTTTAACCTGATTTATGCTTAAAATCGGGTTTAGAATAACCTATCTTTTAAATTGAATGTACTTTAGGGACATTTTAAACTCAACGCAAATGGCAGTACTTCCATATCTAAGAAATAAAAACATCTTCCCGAAAGGAATTTATATCACTAAAGAAAAATTTTCTGCAACAGCATTCTGAACTCGATAGTGTTTATGTTCTTTTAAAATAATCATAAATATTTAATAAGTTAAGATGCGCGTTTTCGATGACTTTCTACGGCAACTTTAAAAGAGCATGAATATAAATGTATGTCAATTTCTGTCTCACGAGCTCGATCAGTAAACAAATATTTGGGGAAGAAATGTATTTATTACAATGTATTTATTCATTTTCTTGTTTGTTTACTTTTATTTACTTCTCTGTTGCGCTGTTGTTTATTACCCATAGCCAGTAGTGTATGCACTCACCTGAAATTTAAATGCGAAAGTGATTAATTTTTTGTGTTTTTGCTTCACCGTTCCGCATGGTTATTCCAAAGTTCAGCACTTGGTGCAGTGATAAATTGCACTTGGTGTAGTGATAACTTACACTTGGTGTAGTGATAACTTGCACTTGGTGCAGTGATTTATTCTTCCTCTAAAACTACTTTTAGAGGCATAGAAGGCCCACTCCTAAGGGCGACAGCAAAAAACTAAAATTTTGTTCAGAAAGTAAAATGTCTTGTAAAATATATTGAAAATTTTCATCCTATGATATATTGTATTGTTGTAAGAAATTTCATAACATTATAGAGCAGCTCAGAAATGACAGGAACCATGGATTTGAAGAAATTTGGATATTTTATATAGCGTGGTTTCATAATGCGATTTACAACTACAGGAATACTATTCATAAAATGCAAACTTTTGGTAAATGTTTGAGATAAACAAAAGTTCCAGAAATGGAAAATTCATAAATTTCAAATTGCTCTCCGTTTCGTTTCACATGGTGAAACATTTCCTATCACGCTCAGTATATGATTCACCTTTCTTTGTCTTCTATTCCCATTCTAGACTTCTTGACTGACATCCAGTTAGTCTCTAGCGTTCTCATTGTCCACATTTTTTACCGCATTATCTTGACGCGTATTGTTGTGAAAATAACTGCCAAAGCTCTGAGGCGAAGATTGATTCTAAGAAATAAATATAAAAATATATTTAAACTGTGTATGTACGTATTTTTCATTACTCTAAAGTTCCTTTAGGGTTAAATTAAAACGTAAAAATCCTATTAATTTGAAGGAGAAAACGAAGTGTACTAATGTGTATGTTGAACGTATAATATTCGTATTTAATGTTGGTAATATTTTACTTATTGTAAAAAAATGTATCAATAAAACTTTACAATAGGTAGATATGTAAACTTATGTACAGAGTTCGCTACTATTCGCGATTAATCTTGAAGCATGACACTCGCGGACGCTGGTGGGGAGTACATAACTCAAATTATTACACGTAAATAATTAAATAAAGAATTTGATTCGATTTTTTTACATAATATGTTATTTCCTAAAGAAACAAATCGGACCCATCATTACATATGCTTGCCCAGCGTAGAAATGCCCCTTTAGAAATGCAATTCCCACTTTACAACGCTTGGAAAGGCTCCAAATTCAACGCATTCCCAAAATTCCCTGGCACGTCTGCAAGGAAAACGTTTTCAAAGACATTCAAATTGAAGCAATCAGTCATATCATTCGTGATTACGCTACAAATTATTTCCATAGTTGTGAAGTTCGTCCTAACCCGTTAATGACACGGTAATTATGTCCTAACTCGTTAAAGTAACAAATCTCAGCAACCCAAGTCAATACCCCACCAATAGCCATCAAAACTCCACTTCAGGCCTTATTTTCCTTCCCCCTCCCTAATAAATTGCCATTAACCCCAGAAGTAAAATAAAATTAACTTTCCCAGACCCATCAAAAATAAATGCCATTCTCATACATTCCTAATCAATTTCACCTTTCCACCAATCGGGTTATTTCTAGCTTGGCCAATAACCACACCACTTCCGACAAGTCACGCCCATCATCTCTGTCATCATGTTCCCTTTTACTAGGTTGACATGCCTTGCATCGAAATCTCAATAAATATTTTCATCTTCCATTTCCCATTCATGGATAATTCCATTCCGTTTTGCTGCCTTTCCATTTAAGCAGGAATATTTAATCTTCTTTTTTAAATTCCCTGCAATAATTCTATTTTAAATCCCTCCTTTTACTTTCACCTAAATATTTTCCCCAAATATCCTGTCATTTGAGTCTTCATTGAACCTTATATTATCCCTTCGTCCTAATTTTCCCTCCCACTATCAACTACAAGACCC
>QLNU02015003.1:103937110-103960172 GCA_006491805.2 Dysdera silvatica
GTCAGGGAAATTTTAAAGTCATTGTTATAATAAATAACTTATTAAAATAATTTTCCTGAACTGTGCTTTTCATACCACATTACCTACTGAAAAATTTGAAAAACTTGTACTTTTGACTAAACTTCTTCCAAAAGTTACCATTTTGCACCAAAACTAATATAATTTATATAAAATTATTAAGCCTATATATTTTTCAGAAGAAAATGTTTGCCAAATATATAACTAAAACTTGAAAAACAAAAAGTGTTTTTAGCTAAATTATTTAATTTGTAAGGGATTTTTATTATACCAATCTCCTTTGCCTTATATATAGTTATACACATTTTAAATGAAATAGAAGATGAAGCATCAGCTTTGCGATTATATAGTTAAACTCTTTTATAATGAATACAAAAAGGGCTGGATGAAAGTGTTGCTGTAAATATTTAATTAGTGCCAGTTTTTAGTGTAAAGAAATACACTTTTTAATACAGCTTTTGAATTTGTAAATTCACTATAATTGAGTTATAAATGGCTTTGGGGTTTGCGTTAATCGATTTCATGGTCTTGAAACTTATTTTGATTGGGCAAATTTTAGTGCATTGTGTGTTGTTTACTGTAATTAGTGACAGGAAATCGATTAAGATTTGGTCTGGAACTGGAAAAGTCAGGGAAGTTTGAAATAGAATTTGGGTAGACACCCTGTAGAGACCATGTGGCATACCAATGAGAATGGGAGGTATACTGAAAAAGTTAGATAAAGGTTTCTTGAAGGAGCTGTAGGTAATTACAGTTGGACTATCGTTTCCTACCCTTTAAAAAAAACCACAACTGCTTTTTCTCAGATCAATTCACATGAACAGTTCATATACAGTGAAAACTATCTATAACGGTCAAACAACAATGTCAATCAATCAACGTTTATTGGCGTAGTGATACCAAATTTATTTATTTATTGAATTTATTTTCTTTCGAACGTTTCACCATCTAATCACGCCATACCATCGGCGCTGGTATCACTACGCCAATAAACGTTCATTAATTGACATTGTTGTTTGATTTAATCTGCGTAGTGTTCGATTTATATAAAATGGATACATAACTATAACGGTATTTTCTATGGTAAGTAGAATATCGATATAGACAGAGTTAACTATATGTTCTTAGAACACAATTTTTTACATGGTTTTTCTGTCTCCTGAGTCCTGAGTTTCGTTCCTCAGGCAACAGAAGTTTGTATTCTTCTAGAAATTATAGATTACGGTGCAGCATCACCAGTTTGGATTCTTCTGGAAATTATAGATCATGGTGCAGCCTCACCGGTTTGTATTCTTCTGGAAATTATAGATCATGGTGCAATCATCACCGGTTTGTATTCTTCTGGAAATTATAGACCATGGTGCAGCATCACTGGTTTGGATTCTTCCGGAAATTATAGGTCATAGTGCAGTATCACCTTAATTCTCCTTATGCGCTAAAATATGAATAAACCTACTTCACTACAGGGCATACATACTTTTCACTTTGTTCCCAAGTTTTGTACTTATAAATTTCAACTATTACATACATATCAAGAAGTATTTGACAACATACTCATTAAATATGAAAAATTTATATTTTTATGAAGTATGTAAATAATTTAATAGCGACACTGTCACTAAAAGTAAGCTTATGTTAAGGAAAATAAATTACGCTGTAGTGAGGTAATTTAATGGCCGATGTTTTTGAAGACATGACAATTTTTTATGGAATTTTAAAGAAAATTTTGCGAGACAAAAATACAGAGTTCAGTGTAAATCTTCTGGCAATATGCAGTTCATTTTTATGATGTGTTAGCCTTATGGTACGACTATTGTCTGCTCAAATAATTTATATATATATATATATATATATTTTTTTTTTTTTATTGTGCCTATAGTGGTTGCAACTCCTGTGCAGATGGATGTATTAGGCCAATGTGAGGACTTCATAGAAAATATATGTGTTGACAATATTCCATTGTATATTTCTCAAGACATCTGCTATTTCATTGCTGCAAATGTGGCGTTATGGTAGGACGATAACATTATCTTGATCTATACACATCACTTCACTTGCAGTTAAGTTGTTTGTTTGAAAAATAGCTCAGAGATGCAGCAGTGGTAATACCGTCACTTAGCCAACCTTTAATTCCAGGTTCAGCTACCAATAGTGCCCATATTCCCCTCCCGCATCCTCCCGAATGTAAGGGAATGCTTACCAACTAACTACTCACTCTAGTCCAAAGTTGGTTCTATCATTAAGTGGTTTAGATTCCTTAGAAAAATGCAGGTCCACTTCTCTATGATGGCATGGGCGTCAGCAGCAGTCGAAGGGCAAGAGTGGGCACTTGCCCTCCCTTGTAATTTTAAAGAAGTATTTTAGTTTTCTTTTCTTGAGAGCAAAAATGTGCAACCTATTCTATTTGAACTAAATAGTCTCGTTATTTAATCAAACAAATTAAATAATTATTTAATGCTTATTTAATCAAATGATTTAAATAATTTAATTATGGTATTTTTGAATGAAGGTTTTTTATTTCTGCTGAAGTAATCTTTGCCCACCCCTACAAAAAATTCTGCCGAAACCCATACATGATGGTAATCTATTTATCTCGTGCCATCAATCGAGATTTGATTTACAATGGTATCGTAGAACACGTGCCGTTTTCCTGGCCATTGTAGTCAGATATGGTTTCCTTGGCATCAGAGACTCGGAAAACTGTAGGCTCCGATACTTCATGATCTTTGATGTCCTCATGTCATAAACATACAAACATAACTAGGAGGCACTCTGCGCCACAATATGCGGTTTTCTTTTGGATCCAAACCTCTGTCACCAAAGGAATCAAACTTCGGATTACAATATAGTAAGAAAAAAGATATATATATATATATATATTGTACCCTTTAATATTAAATCTTGATCTTTGGCATATTAGAGAAATATGTTGTGACCATTTTCTGGCATACTGGGATTTCACTTCCCATTATTAGCGCAGAATGACTATTGGTATCCTTGCACTATAAAAATTCAACCATCATCATCAATCAACAATCATCTTCCCGCAAACTTAGATGAAAATATGTCTTGGCTCAGCAATCACGTTGCGTTACTGTGTCTTGTCTCTGAGGACTCATAGTCAGTATTAGGATGTAAAATATGCAAAATATTGTAAAACACAAACTGTTGTAAATGTTGCAAATTGTCAATACTATATCTATTCAATACTATAGTTAAACATAGTATAGTCAGTACTATAGTTAGTAAAATACAATCGAAGTATTGTACATAAAATATATATTGAAGTATGGTGTTAGTGAATTATAAAAAAAAATATATACATATAAAAAAAAAAAGAAAAGTGCATTGAAGTACAGCGTAGGTGTGGTATTAGAGGGAGAGGGTGTGTAAAGTATAAGATTAAAGCTAACCTTAGTAGACTATTGATGTTCAGTATGTCTGAACTATAATATATAAAGATCACAGAAATTCTTGTTCACAACATGCGAGTTTTTCTCTGGACTTCCATTTACCAGAAGAAGAAAAAAAAGTTAGTTTCAGATGAAAATCAAGGTTGTATCAGAGTAACTAATGTGATTAGATATGCACAATTCAAGGAATCATTATATTGTTTTCTAGGTGCTTGGAATCCAAACCTATTGCCGATCAAGTAGGTGCCGTCTCCACTTTTGTACGCTGGTATCAATTTGCCCTGAAACAAAAATTTAGGTCTTATGATTCCTACTGGCATATGAGTGCTGAGTTGACCATGGTTCGAATTGATATCATCATTCAATTCTGGATAAACAAGCATCCACGCAGTGTTAAAAAAGAACACTTTGAGAGAATCCTTAATGTGAGAATTTTTGTATTTTACAAATTTTGTGCATACTCACTCTGTTTCATTGTCACAATCAGTATTTGCTTGCAAAATGGCATACTTAAAGCCATCATACCACAGGAACTGAATAATATCTGTTTTAATGAACAGTGGGATAAAAGTTAAAAGAAAGGTGTCAGGTGTTCATCGGGTATTTTCATCTTGTGAGCAGAGGCATCTCACACTCGCTACCTTACTACCTCTATCCAGAGCTAAACATAGCACACGTTTTCAGTGGATTCACAGCAAGTGGACAAATCGTCAATGGGCTAAAACACTCTTTGTAGGTAAAAGCTGCTCAGTTGTTCCTCGGGTTGTTTGTTGAGATGTCCTCATTCCAGTACAGAAATGTGGATGGCTTCAAGTTAGCCAGTGGTGGTACTATTACAACTAAAAATTTATTACTAATAAATTTGACACCCACGTATTATTAGCTCAATCTAGAATTTTTTTTTTTAATAAGGAGAAAAAGAGAGGCCGTCCCCATTCTGGATTCGAACCAGGGTCCCTCCGTTTAGCCCGGAGTGTCTTGGACCGCTAGACGAATGAGGACAGGTAATAACGCTCTCTTTCTCCGTATGTAAAGGTGTTAAGGTATTATTACCCTCCGCAGGGATAACACAATTGCCAAATATGGTCAACACACAAAGCCACCGGGGCAAGATTTTTGTAAGTTTTTGTGGGGAATTTTTTATTACTAATAAATTTGACACCCACGTATTAGTAGCTCAAAGAGGGTTTTTTTTAGGAGAAAGAGGGACTCCCTTTCCTAAAAAAAAAAAAAAAAATCCTCTAGATTCAGCTAATATGTGGGTGTCAAATTTATTAGTAATAAAAAATCCCCCATTATAACCTTATAAAAACTCGTCCCGGTGGCTTTGTGTGTTGACCATTATTTGGCAATTGTTATTCCTGTGAAGGGTAATAATATCTTGCAACTAAAAATCTGCCCCCATGCTTCCCAGTAGAATGAGGGCAATCTCATGATATGCATCTGAAACACATTTTATTGTTTTGAAATGCTTTCCGGATTCTAGACATTATACTATGCGTTATTCCAAACTTGTTGGCAACAACCGCGACCCCTGTAACATACAAAACGTGTGTTACGGAGGTTGCAACTCTATGCAGTTGAGTGGTGTACAAGTGTGTTATTTTGAATAAAATAGGGTTAAATCGGGGATGTATTGCTGTGATTCGTTCAAATCATTCGTGGAATAAACATAGAACGTTTAGATTTCCAGTAAATCTTGTAAGGAGAAAAAAATGGTCTATCAGTATTATCGAAGGTAAATGTTGGTAAATGAAAGCCAAAGTGTAAAACAAAATGGCGGCTGACGCGTTGACTAACAATTCTAGGGCTCGGCGTCGGTTGAAATACTTCATATTATACTGTTGTCCGTTGAGGCACATTTTTCAGCCCTTATCGCTTGTGAACGCCAACAAGAAATGTTTTTTATGTAATTGTATGCAAAGGTTGCCATTCCTGCATGTTTATTCTGGAAACAGCGTTTTGAAATTATCAATGAGAAGCTCCGTTCTTATAAAGCATGTTTTGTTCGTATTAAGCGGAGGATATTTTCCAAGGCCCTTTGATTATCAGTTAGTTGTAAACAGTATTTCGTATTATCCGTGTTCGTATTAAAGGAAAACATAATATGGGGATTCCTACACAATTTGACGGGACTTAGCAGAAAACAATTCACATTAAAAGTAATTGAAATTCATATTAGGTTTATTCGTTTTAACGAGGTTCGACTTTATTTGTGAGGCTTCATTTCACAGAACCAGACTGCATTTGAAAGACGGAAAAAAAAAAAAAAAAAGGCATTCCAATGTCAGGAATTTTCTTACTACCATGTGTTGAAAGCAAAGACGGTTTTATCGATGCTTTTTTTTTTTTTTTAAATGCTTGCTCTTGAATGTTTTACCGCTTTCTATTTGTATGCCGCTTTATTTTGCAGAACACGACAGCATTTATTAGGCGGAAAATTAAAATTTAAAAAAAAAATTAAAAAATGCGTTCCCCATGTCCATTGTCATACTTTCTACCTTGAGTTTAAATCAAAGGTCTTTTATCTCTACACTTTTCCTTAAAATGCCGGCTCTTGAACGTTTCTTCTCTTTCTATATGTGTGAAGCTTCATTTCACTGAATCACACTGCATTTATTAGACGGAAAATTAAAATTTGACAAAAAAAAGAAAAAAAAAAAATGCTTTCCCATGTCTGACATCGTACTTACTATCCTGGGTTGAAAACAAAAGTCTGTTTTGTCTCGACGCTGACTCTTAAAGTGTCTGCTCTTGAAAGTATTTCATTTCTATACGTATGATACTTCATTTTACAGAACAAGACTATTAGGCAGAAAACTAACATTTGATAGAATGAAAGAAAAAAAATGCATTCCCATATCAGGAATCGTACTTATTACCCTACGTTGAAAGCAAAGGGTTGTTTCATTGAGGCTGTTAATTGCAATCCCTGTTCTCGATCCCCTTTTCCAGTTCTATGCCGCACTGGTGTGCGAAAATTAAGGACGGGAGAGTTTTTCGCATGTAACATCGCACCCTAGCGTTTCAAATGAGTACGAAGCATACCACAACATTGTCGAGACGTAAGGTTATAGAAAATTTGGACAACGCTGACCAAGAAAAAAAATCCAAAGAGTACAAAGAAATTTTATTTAAAAGTGGACTTTCAACACAGAAGACAGAAATGTCCATGTTACAAGCAGCAGGCAAGAAAAATGCAGTTTTCAGTAGGGGATATGATAACCCCTGACTGCGATGCAGGATGTACACCATCTGTTCATGTTCAGTAAGAGGTTGTTGACAAGCTCTTGAGGCATCATAGCCCATTCCTCTTGTAACACCAATGGCAGCTGCGGAATCGTTGCTGACGGATGGCAACATGCTGCAAAACATTTCCCAAGAACTTCCCACACGTGTTCTATTGGGATCAGGTTGACAGCCACTCCATGCAATGAATATTTTCACTCTGTAACAGCTCAGCGACAGCCGTTGTGTGATAAGATGTAGCGTTGTCACCCATGAAGAGGAATTTCGGGTCCACAATACCCCGGAAAAGATAGACATAAGGAAGGAGAATTTTGGTATAATAGCAGTCACCAGTGTTTGAATCTCTCTGGAAGATGTGGATCTCCGCAATTAGGCATTATGCCTCCCTTAACGAGAACTCCGCCACCTCCAAACCGGTCCCTTTGCACGATGTTAGAGGGATGATTGCGTGTTCCCCGCACTCTTTAGATGTATAGACGTCGAGAATCGCTAGTAAGACTAAATTATCTCTCATTCGTATACAGCACTCCATTCCATTGCCGAACTCCCCATTCTTCGCTGTCCCTGATGGATAGGCATCAATGGCACGCACCATATTGGTTGCAGAGCGAATAAACCACCTGTGTGCAGTTTCCTCGGGGTGGTCATCCGAAGCATCTCCCTCCGCGATCGCCATTGGCAACGCTTGGGGGGGGGGGAGGCGACTCGCCTGCCACCGCCGCGGCCTTCAGTATACCATTCTTCGCAGAGCAAATGCTCTCTGGTGATTCCGGCCACCAGGTAAGCCTGGCCACTCAGTACACGTCTTTTGACACTGGTACGGCACCGCTTTTGGTCCCGCCCGCGGGTCCGCCGCCTTGCTCCTTCCCTGCGCCTGCTGTATGGCACCCCTCTGATCGTTCCCTCGGGCAGACAACGGCGGAAGATTGCACCGGGATAATTGTAGACAACGTCCATGCTAGCATGGCAGTCAACACCTCCCTGAAGAGGAACGCCTCCCCAGGGTGGTCATCCGTTACGTCTGCCTATGCAATCGTCGATAGCAACACTTGGGAGAGAGACAGCTCGCCTACCTTTGCCGAGGTCGTCGGTACATCCATGATGGAAACTGGCAACTCGGGGCAGCCCTCCCGGGCACCGTTCCTACTTGCGAAACGCAGGAAACGGCCAGTTCTTCCCACAAACCAAAATAGTGCTTTTGAACTTTTCTCCGTTCCGGCAATTTTCAAGGTGGTAAATGGTGGGGAGCCTGTCAATGCCATCAATCCCAATGTGTTGGATGTCACCAACAAAAGGGTGTGTGTGGCTCGTACCTGTCCATAACGCGTTGAGCAAATGAGATTGTGGTAAGGGTGGCCAGCTGCTTCCTGACCATCCAATCACTGGCCAATGTTCCTGTCGAGGCCTCCTTCCATGTCAGCGTGGTCAAACCCAGGAGTCTCATCCCAGGAGTAGAAACTGCGATTTCAAACTCCGCGCTGCTGGAGGCCTTGGAGGTTCGTGGGGTGGAATCCCTCCGAAGGTACACTTATTCCCAGGGTGATGGTGTCAATGCGCCCTTTGGCAAAGTGGTCCTTACTTCCTTTCAGGCCCCCATGCCGGCCAAGGTAAGAATTGGTGGTACGTTGGGTTAACTACAACCGAGGTCACTATGCCGACACCCATGACTGCCCAGTCCGTGTCGCCAGACTGGAAGAGAGAAAGAAGTTCTGCTTTCGACAGTACGGTCTTTTACCTCGTGTAGTTAAGCATCGCAAGTCGGGTCCGGCCCCTGCCGCCCGCAAGCCCTCTACACTCAAACCAGTCACTTCCGTTGAGAAGCAAACCACTGCACCCCCCCCCTCAAAGCAGCAACGGCCCCCCGAAGCCTACCGCTTCGAGTTCAAATGTTTTACCGACTTTGCTTCTTAAAATGTTTGCACTTGGACGTTCTTTTTCTATATGTGTATTTACATTAAGGCAGGGGGCGACGGGGCCCGGGGCCCATAGCCCTTGATTTTAGGGGGCCCTTAAAAGCTGAAAAATCTGTGAAAAATCGTATTATTATTATTAGATCTTCCAAAAGAACTGTGTAGGTTGAGAATTTTTGATTGATGAAGGTTGGGATACGTGAGAAAAGTGATTGGGGGTTCATCACCCAATCCTTTTAATTTGTACCGTTAAGAGGGGTAGGCACCCTAAACAAGTCCGGGCTCAGGGCCCCAGGAAAGCTTAGTCGGGCCCGGACTATTCCCTTTATTAAGCGAAGTAGTGTTTTTAAACCTGTGCAAGTTTCGAAGTTGTAAATTTGTTCCTTCTTATCAAAACTTCAAACACAATTCACTTACTGAGGATTTTTACTTTTTATCTGTTTATGTAACACCACGTGACCTCTGAGAATGATTAGAAAATTTGCATGTGTACTAGCTTTCTACTGAACATCCACAGTTATGGCAGTTACCACAATTGTTTTTTGTCTGATCTTGTGGATGCAAGTTCTTGAAATAACGTTGGTTCCTAAGTTTTGGCACGCTAGTAGATTATTGGACACTTCCAAGAAATCATTAAATGACATTGAGCTATATTGAGTACAATTAACTATATTGAGTAGCTACTTATTTCTATCCTTTCGGATAGATTTTAACCAACATGACGAGCTGGTTCATGTTCAGTTCTTGCAGAGTAGAGTGTCGATTATACCATGGTTTCTCTACAGACAAGTTTCGCTTCGTAGGTGCGTAATTTAAATCACTGGATTCGTGTTCCATGTTACTACCAAGCACTTGCAGTTTTTTTACTGGCCCATAGTCCAACGTTTGTTTCTCAACGTCAGCATTTCTCAACTACCTGGTTATGGCCCAGTACCGTTCTCTGGTATCAATTATACATGGCTGCGGGAGGTTTTAATAAAATTCAGTGATGGCTCGTGAGTTGGAAATGTGGAAGTAAATGAATCATATCTTAAACCAACTACCGCAGCATACAAAACTGTAAAAAAATTTCATACTGAATAGATGTTCAATGTATTCTTAGACGAAAGGCATTCCCTTCCCACAGATAGATGAAGCTCAAGGATCTCAATTACAGGTGTTCTACAGCTCTGCAGCACACCTCATAATTTATGGATGAGCTGCCACTGTCGGACTTCGTCATTTTAGTTTTCAGAGTATTTTTCGTGAAAATATTCTGAGGAAAACAATATTCGTGAATGCGTCAAAAATCTCAGACCCAGAAAGTTTAAATGATATTTTTGTAACATGCCAGTGATCAAACCATTCATGAGTGATTGGGAATTTTTAGACATCAAAATCTTTCAAAAGTTGGACATCAAAATCTTTTAACATTCGATCACCGAATTTTTAGCATATTAGTAGAAACGAACACAAATTAATTTAATGGCATGTATGGTCTGAAAAAATTGCGATATGCTTCTAGATTCCATTGGTCCGCAGTGGTTAACTACTTTGAATATAGTTTTATATTTCTCAACATGTATCATATACATGATGAACATGTTAATACCTTTTGCAATTATGATGACATAATAATTAATAATACTTAGGTTGATTTGATATGTTAACTTTAAAAAAAATTAGAAAGGTCTTTTCAAATACATTTGTTGTGACTATGCTCTCGTCGTATATAAAAAAAAAGCAATCTACAGGGCCAAGGTCTTTCAAAAGTTGAGGATCTTTGCTTTAGATGTAATAGGTTCAGATCTTCCTCGGAAAGTTGTTGGCCCTTGAGCAGTACGATCTTGAATGACCTTGCTCCATGAAACGCGAATAACAACAATAAGGAAGTCATTTTGTTTGGTTGGCGCAGGTTACTGTATTTTTTTATTTTTAGGATTTGGTAAGGATGAAGGTGCATATTCAGATGATGTACCCTGTACTGGAAAGGACATGGACGGATCTTCTTGAAGAACTCAGATATATTTGGCGTAATATTTTCCTTAATGAAGGAGGAAAAATTGCTTCCCTTTTACAAAACTGTATATTTGTTCTGCGAACGGATATGCTAACTTTTGTTTCAGAATGAAACAGTGCTGGTTTTGTGTGTATTGATTGCTGTGTTTGTTTTCATACAAGCAAGATAAAAGTTTTTAGACTTTTTGTCCTTTTAATCTCTTGCATGTATTTTTCATTTGGTGGTAAACAAGTGCTCCCTCTAATTTTAGAAAAGCAGTTTTCTTTTGGAAAGGAAATCGACTTCGGTTCTAAGAGACAGGTTTTCAATTAGTGTGTATTTCTAGCAGAGTGTCTTGTCATATGGAAAACCTGGAAAAATCAGAAATTTAAAATGCAAAGACATAAGTCAGGGAAGTTTAAAATTTATCGTTATAATAAAAAGCCTATTAAAATGTTTTCCTGAACTCTATTTTTTGTTTTTTTATACTGTATTGCATACTAAAAATTTTAAAAAACTTATACTTTTGGTCAAACTTCCTCTAAAAATTAATTTTAGATCCATAGATTATTCAAATATTAAACAAGAGCTCTCTAACATTGGAATATATTATGCAAAGATTAATTCTCATTTGATTTATTGTATCATTCTCTAGGAGATAATGACAAAATATAGTATACTGAAATTGAGATTTTAAAGAGAAGATTTACAGGAATTTTGAAAAATATACAATTTACAATACAAATTATAATACTCGCATTATATTCTGTATATATTCTGTCCTTCAAAATCAACGATATTATTTAAAGAATACTTATAATTATTATTCCAAGGGTAAGAAATAATAAATTTGCTGATATTATAAGGTTGGATTATCCCGAGTATAATTATAATGCACGTTTAAGGAATAATCTGAAACCTAGAACTTCTAGATGCAATTATTAGCTTCAAAATCTAAGTAGAATCGGATCTAGTCTTTAGAACGAATATATACAAGAATTTAAATTCTTGACATTATCACGTGCATTGAATATTGATTTATAATGAATTATTCTGGTACTTGGATGGTGTGTGTGTGTGTGTGTGTGTGGGGTTATCCATGGTCTTGCTGTTTTTAATGCTATCTTCAACCATTGTATCCTAAATCAATCTGTAAGATGTAGCAGGTATAGTGTATTATGAATATCTGTAAATCATAAATTTGAATATCTCTTAATATTGTATTACACTAACAATAAGTTATAAAACAATGTATTTGAAATCATATAATCATAACTAATAATACTTTTTGTACAAATAACTTGTATTATTAAGCATACATTTCTCAGGAAGGAGTATTCGTTAAACGAAATTAAAAAAAAACTTGAAAAGTTCTTACAATTAAAGTGTTAACTGACGAAGTGTAAAGTATGTAAAACATGAAATGTACAGTGTAAAATAAAAAAATGTTTTGGTAAATTATCCGTAAGAGATTCTGGTAACAGCAGTTTGCTTTCTCTTATATATTTGTTGTAAAAACTTTTAAATGGGATAGAAGATAAAGCTCTAGCTTTGCAATTATATATGCCTAGTCGAATCTGTTTACAGGAAACTAAAAAGGGTGGAATGAATTTAATTAATGTAACTTTTGAGTACAAAGAAATGCATTTTTTAATTTTTGTATTTGTAAGTTCACTGAAATAAAATTTTAAACAGTTTAGATTTGTGTTAGTGAATTTTATTGTATTGTAACTGATTATACAAGTTTAATGTTTTGTACTGTGAGAGTTGCTATAATTAGTGATTAGAAATCGACTAAAAATTTAATTAATTGGAAAAGTTAAGAGATGTTTGAAACTGAATTTGTCCGAACACCGTGATATAATGAAAAAAAGCCCCTTTTCTCGTTGATGACCATTAAATTTCCTGCTACGAAGTGTTTCTTTCACTGTACCCCGTTATTTAGCAGTGCTGAACAGTGACGAAAATACAGTTCCACAGTTAAACCCAAACTGTCTATTATTAAACGCTTCTTTCGGCGTATTTTTGGCGGGGTAAAACTACTACTTTTAAAGGGGGAGGGAAGAATATGTTCACACTTCCGGGATCAAACTCTGAATCTTATGTAGTGATGAAACGTTACTCTACTCGTTATTGACCATTATATTGCCTGCTATTAAGTATTTATTTCCCTTTTCTCGTGGCGTCTAGGGTTTTTCATTTATAGTAAAATATTATACAGAAAAATATTCTTTATACACAGTTTAACTCCTCGCAACATCAACACATGATTTCATCGCCATAGGGTAGGCACATTTTACACTAATGACCTCTTTTTCTGAATAGGAAAAGAGCAAACGCCACAATTCACCGAGGGAGAGGAAACGGCGGATCATCTCTTTCTACAGTGCAAAGCATACCCTCTATTAAGAGATGAAGCCTCCCATTCTTGTGAATTGCTTAACCTCCCAGTTCAACTCAACATCTTGTTTGAGACCTACAACTCTCTTCAGCTCCAGCGTGCTGTTCCCCAGGCTATCAATGGCTTTCTCTCCTGTACGGGTCGCTATATTTAGCTGCTGTTTTCTTCCTCTGGAATTGTTACAGAACTCCTACATCGCATTGAAAGACACTTGTTGTCAACTCGCATATCTCATCTGCCTATATCATATATTAGGATATCCTAACGGAGTCCTCGACTCTTTCCTCAAATATTGTACACCATCCAGTCCTCTTCGGGAAGTACAGCCCCGCTTCTTCGGCTAACATTTTCAATCACAACGCTGCACGCAAAACAACTCACCAAAAACATGCTAAAACCACATCGAAAAATTTCATAAAATTTAAATTCTTGTTCCCTAACTCGAGTATGATTTCAATTTGAATTAAAATATCTGCGTCAACCCAGGCTTCATCCTGTCCGTTATCACAGTTTCTCAAGTGAGGACATAACATAAAATTAAAGTTCTTTCCTTCATTAAATTTCTAAAAATGCGTCAAAAATATCAAAACAAGAATGCAAAAAATAAATTATATAAGACGTTACCTATCTGGAGGGGGAGGGCCATATAATAAATCATATCTTTTTATTCTTCTTTATTTTTAACTTAATCACCAATCAATATCTTCAACTTCAAAATTATTAACGTAACATCAAAAATACACTCACGTACAATGGAAGTTGTGCATCAAGAAGAAAATCACCTATAACAGCAAAATTACGTAAAAAGTTGGAGGGCGGGCTGATATGCAAATGATCTTGATCTAGTGTGATTGCTCATGATCGTACACCCATGATGCAAGCATGAAACAGTGGTCTTATAAACTGGCGTGTAGTCGACACTCCATCAATGCCAGAAGTTTAGGCCGACGCAAGTACGAGTACGGAGTGAAAAGAATGGCGGGCAGATATCAGAAACGTCGATATACGTAACTGACGGATTTCGAGAGATACCTGATCATCGGACTGAAAACCTCAGGGTGGTCAGCGCGCTGGATAGTCCGTCACGTGGTTCGTTCGGACTATACGTTCCGAGTGTTGGGAGTATTGGTCACTTGACGCTACTCAGATACGGAGGACCGACTGGTGGAATCAGGCATGCTACGAGTAGAGGTCGAATGATGGTGCGTCAGGCATGTAGAGCCGTAGTACAGGCTCAATAGAGGCTCCTGTGTGTCCACGAGCCATATCTAAACGCCTCAAGGAAGTGACCCTGCGATCCCAGCGTCCCTTACGTGTGCTGCTGTTAACAAGGGAACATCGGTGTCGTCGTTTGCAGTTGTACTAGGCCAGAGCAACTTTGAACGCCACAGATTGGCAACGTGTGGTATTTAGCAATGAAATCCATTTCGTTTTGGGGACCGCTGATCATCGTGTCAGGGTTTGGAGGATCCCTAGACAATGCCACAATCCCAACCTCGGTATCGAGCGATACACCAGCCGTACTTGCAGGCATCATGGTCTGGGCATCTATGGCTTACAATAGCCGATACGCTCTAGGAGTGGTGCTTCGAATATTGACGGGTCAGTAATACGTCGATGATTTTCTACGGGCCCGTGTTCTTTCATTCGTGGCTGGGATTCTAGGTGTAATATTTCAGTAGAATAGTGCTGGACCGCACGCGGCTCGGATTGTCCAAGCGTGCTTACGTAATATCCAGACACTTCCATGGCTTGCCCTCTAGTTAGGCCAGGGGTCTTCAACCCTTTTTCAGTCCAAGGGCCGATTTTGTTAATTCTTGTTGGCTCGCGGGCCATACTATTGTACCGGCAATATTAGGACTGAACAAAGGCGGATCCGAGGGGGTGTAGGGAGTGAGCCCCCTGGATTCGCGTTTGTTGCCTTTTATTTTAGACCCCTTTATTAGTTTTCCCCAAAAAGTATTTTCTAGATCCACCGCTGTAACTGAATATGCATATATTACAATGTAAAATACGTATGGAAGCAAAAAAAAAAAATTTACAATACTTTTAGTTGTTAATATATAAAGCGAAATCAAACCTTTTAGTGAGATTTATAGCACTGTTTATTTTTAACAAGCCTGTCATGTCTTATTTTTGACGTTGCAACCCTAAGAGTGTTTTTAAGATGAACGTTGGTTATTCTGGTCCTAATTTTTGATTTTACTAACTTCATCTTGAAAAGAGTTGTTCGCAGACGTGTATGTTCCCGAATAGTGATATCGTTTTCGGAGCATGCAGTCGGATGGTTGGGAAGATGTTCTTATCGATTTATTTAGAATAGAATTTGATGAGTCCTAAGATGAATTTTATTTTAAAATCACTGTTGCACTGCAAATCAATAAAACTACCTTTAATATCGATATACGCAAGAAAATTAATGTAAAACACAATTGAGAGAAGACCTTGTTTAGTTCTCTAGCGCTTTAAAATATTTATCATGAAATGTGAATAGAATAAAATACAATACATAGACTTAAGACTCACAGGGAGTAAGGAGTGTATTCTTTTTGTGAAACAATTTGTATTTTTTCATGAGCCAGCGTGCCGCGAGTTGAAGACCCCTTCCCTAGACCTTTCCTCTATCGAGCACGTGTGGGACCAGTTGAAACGCTAGCTACCTCGTTGCCGCAATCTCTGGGATTTGGAACGCAAAATCCTGAAAAAGCAATTTTCTCGTTGATGACCATTAAACTTCCTACTAATAATAGTTTTCTCTTTTTTTTTATTGTATCGCTTCATTTGACAGGGTTATACCATATTTTTGAAGGGGGATGGGGTAGGGAATGAAGCTCCCAAATCCTATGTCAAGCTCAGAATTCTATGCAGCAAGATAAAAACGCATTCCTAGTTAATGTCACTAAATTTGCCTGTCATTTCAGGATATCGCTTCATTTGACAGGGCAAATTACATTTTTAAGTGAAAAAAAACAAAACAGTTTTATCTGAATTATTTCATCTGTAAGGGATTCTGAGAACAGCCGTCTTCTTTCCCTTATGTATTGTCGTGCATACCTGGAATTGACCGTTTTTACCTGGAATAAAAGCTGAAGCTCAGGACTTGCGAATACACAGTTGAATCCAAGGCTGCACCAAGCGTGGGTGCAAAAAACTCCGATACCAGGATTTAAGGGCGCCAAAAAGTCTGAATTAAACGTGATTTTTTTAAAGAAAATCTGTCCGTTAACCTTGTGGTGTGTTTTTCTCAAATACCAAGATCGTTAAAAGGTCTTTATGATCTATTATGGATTTCATGATTGTTAAAAGAATGAATATCAAACATTATTTTGACGCCCAGTCAATCGACGGCTTGAAAATTAAAGAAAACTTACCTTTCATTTTCCACGAATTATATTACCACACTTTTTAGTTGACGTTGGGCCATGTTGGATAAATATCGGCTAGCCATATGATGCAGTATTATTGGCGGTTGAGCTATTAGATTGATCGTTGGTTTTTGTGGACTCCAAAAGCCATCGAAAATCCATATGCGGAGGGAGATTCTAATGTAGATCTCAATTTTTCAGTGGCATGTCACGAATCTACCGAACTGTATTACTAAATATTGCAAATATCGTTAAATCGAATTGAAATGCAAAATTCTTGGGTTTGTATCCTTGTTTACCTCATTTTAGGTTTTACGATGATACAGTAGTAACATGTTCGCCTAGGATAACTTTAATCAGGGTCCGGCACTCAATGGTCAGTGCCGGATTAACGCATGGGCTTTGGGGGCTGCAGTCCAGGAGCCTTCGCCAGCTAGAGGGCCTCCACAGACGTGTTCTCTTGTAGACGACCCTTTTGAACTATTTTATTGGGGTCCTCAGAAACAATACGCTACTGTCAATGGTGCCCCTCAAAACCCTCTTCACCGACTAACTGCTCACTTTTGTCCGTGAATGGGCTTCCTAGACCTTCATTAAGAGGTTCGGATTCCTCGGAAAACAATAGGTCTCGGCGAAGCACGACCCTTGCTGATCTCGTGAAACACGAACTTTCCTCTTCATTTATACGTAGAGATAAGAATACGTTAATTTTATTGAAAACGTAAGCGGATCCATCAAAATAAAGGGAAAATGGTTTCGAAAATGAAGTCAAGGATTGTTAAATTATGTTAAAGTAGGGCGGACTTGGGTAACGTGGCACACTGTGCGAATTCAAAATTTGCCCTTTTAAGGTATATTACACTGAAGTGCCAGAAAACTGGTACAGGCGTCATGTTGCGGCACTTCTGCGCGCGGGGTAGGACAGGGTATACGATATTAGGTAGGCGTACCAGTGTTTTTGACACTTCAGTGTACTTGTTCTTAAAATGATCCATTTTGGAATCTTCACATTATTACGAAAGTAGAATGTCACGATGGTAATTTAATTTCTTTCACAACTGAAAGCTTGCAATCAAACCACAAGAACTTTTTTTTGATGAACCAAAAGTTATTTTTTACATGAAAATTAAAGCTTCAATAACCTAGAATTTAGTATTAGTCCTCTATCAAGTTAAATAAATTCATGCATTTTGATATATTTCTCACTCTTGTAGTTCCATATTGTGGTTTTGTTGGATGGAAGGTTTTTGTGCGTTTTTAAAAATTTAATGAAATGTACGTAGTAAAGGATCATTAAATACGAGTATTGGGTGAGGGACAAAGAATTTATTGAAGTCTGCGGTAGTTCCGCTAATCCGAACCAGGCTAATCCGAAACCCCGGTTAATTGCAATTTTTTAACCGTCTACGACGGTAACCGACTGAGAAAACGTAAATAAGCAGGGCAATTTGTGTTGCCAACTAATTGAAATTTCCCATAAGATGAAATTTCCTATTTTCCGTCACTCACCCATCCTCCATAACAAACAACAGAGGATGGGTCGAGTGAAGGAAAGGGACAATTTTCGTTATTCACCCATCGTCTGTTGTCTGTTACGCGTACATACCAAAACAAACACACACACCAAACCGTTATAGCTTACAGTAAATTCTGTAGTAAAGATTTCAGTTAATCCGAACCGGTCTCGTTCTCACTTAGTTCGGATTAACGAGACTTATTTAATATTGAGTGATTGGATGACTAGACTAGACTTGTTTGCATTTCGAGGCTATTTGGCGCCCTTTCCCTCGGCTTGGCGAGGGAACTGCGTTTTATATTGTGGTTGCATTGGATAGACGGCTTTTGTACAGTTCCACCTACACAAACTTGGAAAAACCAATACCGAGCAACTCATACCAGTAAACACAAATATTAAGCAATTTCTAGGTACGAGTAAAATATTGTTAAACATTTTCTCTGTCTGTAAATAAAGAAGTTATCAAGAAGTTTCCATGTCAGTATAGAACAATATTAGTTAATTTTATCTTCGTATAGAATAATATGGCATGCAGTTTACACCAAAGTGAAAAATAATATCCTAAACAGTTTCTGTGTCACCAGAAAATAATTTAAAGTAGTTATATAAATACAGCTACTTTATACTATATATATAGTTGTTCAAGAAAAATATAATGTCATTTCTGCTTAAATTAATCCATAACTTTAATATTCCCTTTTGTGGAATTGTGCAAAGGCCTCTTAAAATCAAACGTGACATCAGTCCATGCAATTATATTTTATTGTTGTCCAACAACAAACAAAACATATTATAAACATTCTTTTTTGTGATTTCATAACGTGAATTACAACAACTTCTATGACAACATTCAGCACATCATCACTCAATAAGTAAACAAACACTGATGACGTAACATTGATGGTAATTTTGCGTTACGCCTGTCAATTACATGCGCATTTATTGACAGGCTAAAACTGTAGATTCACATTTAGATATGACTGGGAATGTGCATTCAGAAAGCAACGTGGTAGTGGTGCACTGTATATTTCTTAACATTGAGACAATTTCCTCTTTGGTGCGCATTGTCATGTCAAACGGCGTCATCTGCCATTGCGGTGGTCACTGTTGTATACCTTGAAGGAATGCTGGCTCTGTTCTTCTGACCTGTAGCAATTTTTACCAGTGCTTTCAAAATAAGAAGGTATCGGAGGACAAGTAATGATCCCCCAGACCTACTTAGAAGTACTGCGACCCAACACCTGGCTTATCTAGAAGGAAGGAGGAGTCCACAGTGGTGAGTGAACATCTCTATTTTCCTTACTGAGGTAACACCGATTGGAGTAGGAACAAAGGGGGACAGGTTAGGTGCGTCGACGGTGGAAATTATAGGGGAAAACACGGTAGAGTCAGTCGGAACGAAGGGTGGTCCTGTTAGGCAAGTCGGGTGTTTCTTCCGGAGGTTAGAAGCAAACTGAGTGTTACGGCCATAGCCTGGTTGTTTAACTCTATATATATATATATATATATATATATATATATCACTTCCTAACATTTCTTGGCGTGGTGGACAGGCGCATGTTCCCAAGCCTCTTTTTACATCACTTCTTAATGTGCCATGTCTAGAAACTTCCTGACAATGTGACACGTGTTTAGGATTGTGGCTTTTTGTATTTCAATGTAGGTGTTTGGGTCAATGTTGAGTATCTCCAAATTCGTCGCAAGCGTTTTTGGTACTATCCCTGTTGCTGAGATGACTAACGGGATGATGAGGATCTTTTCCATACCCCATATATCTCGTACTTCATGTCTGAGATCTTGGTACTTGGTGATTTTCGTTGTGTAGGTTGTCTGTATGTTATTGGTGTTGGGTACTGCTATGTCGATTAAGTACGTGGTCTTATTCGATTTATCGACGAGGGTTATGTCAGGACGGTTATGTGGGACTGTCTTGTCTGTTATGATTGCTCTATCCCAGTAAAGCTTGTGTGTTTCGTTCTCATGCACGGTCTCTGGCTCATATTTGTAGTACGGGCATTTTTCTGTCAGAAAGCCAGCATTCGCTGCCAATTTCTGGTGGACTATTTTCGCTACTTGATCGTGTCTATGTTTGTAGTCTGACTGCGCAAGGATCTTGCATCCTGCCATCACGTGTTGGATTGTCTCCGATGCCGCATGACAGTGTCTGCATTTGTCGCTTTCTATGTCTTTTCTCTGGATGAATTTCTGATTGTTCCTTGTTGCGATCACTTGGTCTTGGATGGCTAGCATGAATCCTTCTGTCTCTGGCTGGAGAGTGCCTTTGGCCAGCCAAGAATTTGATGCCTTTTTGTCAACGTGTGGTTGTTGCAGGTCATTGTAGTGCCTGCCATGTAATGGTTTTCCGGCCCAAGTTCTCAGTTTCTGTTCGTTGGCTGTTTCCAGGACACGCTCTTCGGTACTACACAGGTTTAGTGGCGTGTAATTTGCATCTGCTTGTATTATGGCTTGGATGAGTGGCGATCGGGGACTCTTCAACTGGAAGTATTGCCTCATGCTCTGGATCTGCTTGTCATGTAAGTCTTTGAGGTCCGCTTGTCCGCGTCCTCCTTCTTCCCGGGGTAGTGTTTGCCGTTCAATTGCCGTTGCAGGGTGTAGTTGTCCGGCTCTTCTCTGGATGGTTCTCATTTTCCGCTGGAGTTGTTCTAGTTCAGTGTTGGACCATTTGATGATCCCGAAGGAGTAGGTGAGCACTGGTACCGCATATGCGTTAATTGCTTGCGTGGTGTTCTTCCCGCTCAGTTTCGTCTTCACAATGCTTCTAAGTCTTTCTTGGAATGCTTGCGTGAGCTGGACTTTGACTTTCTTGTGCTCCTGCTGCCGTTTTTGCATTATCCCTAGGTATTTGTAGGTTTCGCCCTCGTCCAAGGTCTTCAGTAGTCTCCCGTCTTCGAGTTCGATGCCTGGTAAATCTTCTTTGCTATTCTTCTGTATTTTGCACTTATCGAGGCCGAATTCCATTCCTATGTCCTTGGAGAATGTCTCTGTTATACTGATGAGTTGTCGGAGTTGGGTGATTGTTGGCGCGTATAGCTTGATGTCATCTACGTACATGAGGTGGGAGACTTTATGTAGGTTTCTCTTGTCTTTCTTCAGCATGTATCCGTATTTACTTGTGTTCAGCATCCTTGACAAGGGGTTTAACGCCAAGCAGAACCACTGGGGGCTTAGTGCGTCTCCTTGAAAGATTCCGCGGCGGATGGGGATCTCGGCCGTTTCTATTTTACTGTCTGGCGTGTTTAGCTGTAACCGGGTTCTCCATTGTTTCATGCTGCTCTGTAGGAATCGGATGATTGAGGGATGCACTTTGTATATGCTGAGTATTTCAAGGAGCCACGAGTGCGGAACAGAGTCGAAAGCCTTCTTGTAGTCTATGTATGCGGTGTTGAGTTTTCGCTTTTGTTTTCTTGCTTGTTCCAGGATAACTGAGTCGATGGTAAGCTGCTCTTTACATCCCAGAGTCCCTTTCTGGCATCCCTTTTGTTCTTCCGTCATTAAGTTGTTGCTTTCGCTGTGCCGGCTTATTTTTTCAGAGATGCACCCCGTGAGTATCTTGTACAGGGTGTTAAGGCACGTAATGGGTCGGTATTTCGCTGGGTTACTGGTATCCTGGTCCTTCGGTAGGAGGTAAGTTATTCCCTTGCAGAGGAATTCAGGCATTTTGCTGGGGTCTTCAATTATCGCCGTAAGTTCCTTGGCTAATGGGCCATGGGCGCTGGTAAATTTCTTGTACCAGAAGTTGTGTATGCCGTCAATACCGGGTGCTTTCCAGTTGTGCGTACGTTGGATTACCTGCTGGAGTTCCTCTATCGTGATGCCCGTATACTCCATCTCCTCTATTCCTCTCGTAGCCTCCATTTCTTGCTGAATCCAGGGGGCGCTTTTGTGCTGTGCCATTGGACCATGAGTGTCTGAAATGTCAGGCTTTCTGGTTTGCTTGGAATTGCATATTCTGTTGGTTTTTGTTGGTACAGTCTTTGTATCTTCGGAGTCTTCTGGCGTATCCAGATATTCGCTGATATGTTTATTGGGCTCTTCGTGTCTTGTATGGACCCTATTTCTCTTAAGGGCCATCTTCACTTTCCTCACTAATTTCTTACCCCTATTTCCCTGCATGTACTGGGTTATTCGCCCTATGCTGCTGCGGAGCTCTTCTATTCTTTTCTCCAGTCTCACTTGCCATGGTGGTTGGGCTTTGTTTCCTCTGTTACTTCGGCCTTCGTTCCTTACTTCGTACCCATTGGCGCGTGATGCCGCTACTGCTGCACAGTATATGGCGGTGTGTATTTCCTGTAGGGAGTTGTGGTTCTGTAGGTGTAGTGGTAGAGTATGTTCATTGAGGATCTTGGTTGCTTTGCAGAGTTTCCAAGATGCCGGTTGGCGTGGTATTCTTGGCCTTGTTGCGGCATCCGAGCCTTCATATTCCGCCAGGGCACATTGGAAACCTTCTTCCATTTTCTCCACGTCCCTCCTCTCTTCTTCTTCTATGCTTGGTTGGAGCGGTTCTCTTGCGCCAATAGCTGGTGCTTCAGGGTTGGCCACACTGGTTGAAGTGTTTGCCAGGTCATTGGCGACTTCATCTCTTAACCTTTGTAGTATGGGCTCTGCTAAGAGATTTCTGGTTATTATGTTCCTGCGTTGGGTTGTTATCCTTTCTATACTGATGTCCAGGTGTGGGTACTGTTGTGCGAATTTGGCGTGAAGTGTGGGTCTGTAATTTGTCATGTCTGTTTCCAGCTTTGTAATCGTATAGTAGGTGCGCATGATGTAGGTGTTCATATCTATTGTCCATGACATGCGCTGGCGTGGTCTTTCAGCCCTAGTGGTTGCACCTATACTAGGCTGCAAAGCACTTTGGGCTGTGTTGGTTCTAGTAGCCGTACAGTTGGAGGCGCCGCTACAACCGCCGACACCTCCAAGGAGAGACTGTTGCATATTTTTCGAACTGGCCCCTCTGCTTAAAACTCGAACGCGGTTCTGATTTAAGAGCGAGACAACCGATGCTCCATTCATATTTTCATTATGGTTCATATCATCAGAGTCTGAGATAGCCTTTTTCACGTCGCTGGGTTACCGATAGTTATCCCAACGGCGTTCCGGATGCTGGCATGTCGTCAGCAGGCTACAAATCCGGTTTTAATGGCCCAATGGTATATTTATTCATTATTAATACTTTCACCGATCACCAGATGGC
>QLNU02015003.1:103964325-103974369 GCA_006491805.2 Dysdera silvatica
TAAGAATAAATAGGACTTATCAACAGCATAAGAATAATATCGCATACATTGTAAATTTTGATACCGGAAACGAGTAATTCGCTTGGATTAAATAACGTGTTTTCTTATTAACATAAAAACGGTAAAGGACAAAAGAATTAGAAAAAGAAGATCGTATAAACTTCAAGTTCGTATGTTTAAACTAGGCTTCGTTTGTGGCAAATTCAAGGAAATCTCGCAGTGCAAGAGATTTCATCTCGAAAGGAGAAAATAAAGAAGTTTTAGAAAGGGCGCGAGTGAAAGATTCAAACCTCCATTTTAAAGGAAAGTTTACTAGAGCATAATTTACATTTCGGAGATAATATTTAGGAGCGGCGTTAGAAGTACGAGGTCCTAAATCAAATCCTTTCACGAGTGTTCGGAAACTGCTCAAAAACACGATCGCGCGTATACCAATGAAAGCTTCCCTTATCTCTGAAGACAGAAGCTATTTGCCATATATTGGAAGTTCGCATTTGCATTCGTGGAACTTGGGGTATTTTTCTTATTTTGCATTCGAAGGATTTTTCCCTTTTTCTTCGCCGAGATCAGATTGAAATCCGTCTAAATGGAAGAATCTGCATTGAAATGAAGTCAATTTTTCCTTCAAGGAAATTGTGGAATTGGATTTTTCCCTTTATAAAACTTAGGAAATGGCAAAAGTAATTACAAACGAATTAGGGAAGACCTGAAATCATTTTCTTAACATTCTTACGATAAAAATAAATGGAGTATAAAAATATTAAAAAAATATTACAAAGACAAATTTTATTAGAAATATGCACAATGTTTTTATTTGAAGATATTTCTTTAATAATTGCCAAAAAATATTTTACGACGGGTACAGTTAATCCATTATATTATAAACAAAATTAATCGGATAAATAATTGTTCATTAACTTCTCATTGAAATTTGAAAATTTATTCATTACTCACTAATTCGCCATTTAAATTTGTAAGCCAATTCATTTTTTACTAACTAGTCATTCAAGTAACTCTTATAGAAATTATTATTTATATTTTATAATTATTATTAAAACGTTCAATTAAAAGCAAATTCAAATTATTATAAATGCTATTGAAATAATTATATTTATTTTTATCAAACTTGGTTTAATGTGATTCAAAATGTAATGGAAAAACATGCAAATCGTTCTTGATGTTAAATATATTTAATATAAATTTTTAACACATTTATTTAATATATTTTATGTTTAATTCATTTCTATTATATGGAGGACGAATCAATATTTAATTTTCGCTAGGCCGAAGCGAGTTTGAAAAGTATAAATGCCGTAGGAAATTTTTAAAAGGGTAGTTGTAAAATTTAATTAACATAATTTTTAGTTTCTTTTGTAAGTGGCAGACATGAAACTCGCCCAAAGAGATGCTTAGGCAACGGCCCAGAAACAAGGAGAATCACCAGTAGAGTGGTTTTAAAATGTTGAAAATATACTTTAAAAGCAGCATTTTTGAAAAGGAAACATTGTTTGGGTGGAAAAAAACGAATAAATATGCACGTTTGTATATTCCGTTCGGAGTGAATATGTCGACAAATGCGTCTGGAAGAGAGAAAACAAGCAATAAAAACTCCACATATTGCCAAGAAGGGCTGACCTCGTTTAAAATTCTTGAAATTGTAAGTAATATTTTTGTAATTTAAGCTATCCTGGATCTCCTTGAAACTTCGAAAAGCCAGGAAGCGGAAGTGTTCTATAGACGCCTATGAGGAGTTTTTTCGGCACTACCATACGCATTGCAGTAAAGATTTACAACAGGGGCTTTGCAAATTTCTTTTACGAGGAGACTTCGTTTGTTAAGGAGGTAGTTTTAAGAATAATTGCTACTTTAATATTTTACTTTAAATATTATTTTGGTGAGCATGATGTTGTAGTTATTCAAATAGGAATTATAGAATGTTTAATATTGTTTTCATTTATGCTTTCGAATTATGAAGATTCCCAAGTACATACTTATAAAGACTCATAAATAATGGAGGGCATATATTTATCAACGATTCTCATTCTATAGATCTCTTGAGGCCTTGAGAATGGCACACCATGATTTACAGATGTCTTATTGGAGATTTAAAGTTGAACGTGTTGGAGTCCACTATGGGGTTTGTTATCGTATTGCAAAGGCACAAATAAAAGCGCATTTTCCATCAAAAATTTAACTCTATATAGCGTAGTGGAAGTTTTTTTATAACCCTTTTCATAATATCACGATGTTGATTATATTCAACACGTATTATTAAATGCAGCATTATTTTAAGGATTTCTGCACCAATTTTTATACGATGAAATATCTTTCCCTTTCTTGATTTACCCACCCACTCACTAACCCAACAACCCCGTAATTAATTAATTAATTACCCAAACTTTTTTTTACAAATGCGCGTAAAACACTTGGTGTACCTGTAAACAAAAGATGAAAAGACCTGTAAAAGTAAGAAATCAGATTAAAAAAATTATTAGATATACATGTTTACATTTACAGAAGAAATAATTGCACAAATTGTAAATAATTTTATGTCATAGGAGAATATTTAAATGTTAATCTATGAAGAACAGCTGAGTAATATTGATAGAATATATACAGGGTGTCTCAGCACCAGGGTTGCAAACATCTAGGAGGGGTAGGGTACACCTAGACGAACAATATTTGTCATAGAACCTAGGGTCGCAAACCACTCACAGCGCTAGTTCTAAAACCGTCCAGCATGCACAAATATTTACAACCAGTGCGTGAAAAGCGCCAGATAAAACTCAGGTCAGCTGCTCAAGTGCATAGATGATTAGGACATCGCATTTTGCGCTTCTCATGCACTGGTTGTCACTATTTGTGCATGCTGGATGGTTTTAGAACTGGCGCTGTGAGTGGTTTGCGACCCTAGATTCTATGGCAAATATTGTTCGTCTAGGTATACCCTACCCCTCCTAGAAGTTTGTAACCCTGGTGCTGAGACACCCTGTATATGTATATTAATTGGTTTTGCACAAACAGCTAAGTGAATATAAAGAATACAAAATTAAAAATTAAAGCATCGTCTTATAGGAATGCGCGTAACTTTAAGGTTACTGAAAGACTAATTTTGTTAATAATAATTTACAGTATATAATAATACCATAAATGAATACTAATTTTATTAACAAGTTCCTATATTGTCCTTGTTTTCAGGTGAGAATATATCAAATACGCTGTTAATTTACTTAATAAAAATTTGATATAACAATAAAAAACAAATCATAATTAATGCACAGTTATTTTTATATAGAAGGTGTTCATAGTTTTATATTTAAATATTATAAAGTAATTACCACAGGAGAGCATCCTTTTAAAAGCCCTCCGGAACTTGATAGACATGGCATTGTAGAGAATAGGGTTGATAGCGCTGTTGATGAAAATCATGGTTTTGCAGAACATCAAGAACCACAGCTCCATATAACGATTGCTGGCAAATGAGTTATAAACCACCAGAACCCGGTATGGCAACCACAATGTGGCAAAAAGAGCTACGACGACAACCAACATTTTAACTACCTAGAATAGAAATATGGCACATTAAAATAAGCAAATTATTAAGTAAAACCACATGAATTCAGTAACAAACATGTATCTTTTATTAAATATTATCTATTATTAAAAATATATTATATATTATTAAATGTAGTATATATATATATTATTAAAAAAATTACTACAGATTAAATTTGTTAGAATTGGTGAGTGAAAAAATAGGTTATATTGGGATGAATACTCTTTAAATATGGCTTGCTTCCATTTGACTTGATTAATAATTTTTGTTTACTGAAAATATTGTATGAACGAACGAATCAAGGAAAATAATTATGTGGACGTAATAAAATTTGATTATTTTAATAGTATATATATATATAATGTATATTTTAGAATAAAAATCGATTAAAATTATCAATGATTAGGGCTGAATTGTTTAGAATGGGAACTCAATATATGGCGATTGAATATTGGAATGGAATTCTTGAAGATATTAAACAGATAAGTGGTAAAAAGTTATTTAATAACAATACGCCTTTATTTATTCTTCTCCGGTGATATTTATATTGCACTGTATTATTTACATTATATTGTTTAGCACTATATTATTTACATTATATTATGTTGCATTATATTATTTACATTGCATTATAGCACATAGGTCGTTTTATACAGCACAGCACAGCAAAAAGAGAAGAAAATAAAAACACGACCGCACTAGGAATGGTCTCAAGAATATATCATTGGAAAATATCATTAAAAAAAGGTTATTTAAATTTCCTTTTGATAGTATTTTAGCGTCTATTTGATTTTTTGGATAGTCAATATAGGTTCAAATTTATTTTTTACCGGGAACCCGTCATTTCTTTGCATGAGCAGTTATGCACTTGTGATTGATATTTTATATGGCATAGTAATTTTTGCAATTCATGGCTAGTTGCTATTGGTAACAGTGACAAATAAACAATATTATTATTATTTATTTCCTTAAATTGACTTTTTTAAGTAATTAACATATATAAACGTTTTTAGAAAAATTTGCTGATCCAAAGTTTTTATCTCTTATAGTGTTTCGACTTCTTTTCATATAAATAATTTTAATTACTAATAAGAAACAGCAATTCTATTGCTAACAAGAAATACTTCGATATGATATATATATACCTCAGTTCAATATTTAACTTATGATAGAAACATACAGGAGGTTTTTGGTGGTATTGAATTTTACTTAATGCATTCACTTATATGAGTAATCAATTTTTCATAAATATGTAAATAACTGTGAGTAATCAGTTTTCCACAGACATGTAAATAACTGTGGGTGATCAGTTTTCCATAGACGTGTAAATAACTATGAGTAATCAATTTCCCATACACATGTAAATAATTGTGAGTAATAATTTTTCTATAGATGTATAAAAAAGAACTACCAATTTTATGTAGACATATAAATAACTGTACAAATTTCATTTTGATAGTCGATATCTTGGCAAAGCTATGTAAGTCTTTGAATTTGGAATCAATTAGGAGTACTTAAAATTCCTTTGGATATATTAATTTGATTCGATAAAATATTAGTGTCATTGGCCGGTTATATAGGACTATAGATTTATATGAGGGATATGTGGCAAAAAGGCAATAAAAACCAAAGAAGATAATTTAATTTTAATTAATTATTTATTACTCGATAACAAAGAGAATTGACACATATTTTACTAAGCGAATTACGTATAGCTAAGTATTGGTGTGGATAAAAGAAACATATGGTCAAATATTTAAATTTCGATGCCACAGTTCTAAAAAAAAAAATCATATTCCACAAGGCTTTTACTTTTCCATAGTTTATGTGCATAGCGCTTCGCAGAAATATTAAACGTTCTGGGTTATGGTAACATTAAAGCATCTAATACAAGGATTGATTTTAAAATATAATTATACTGGAGCGTTTAGCCCCACATAAATAAATAACGATATTGCAAAGCAGGCATGAGCTAGAAATGATAGCAAATATAACTAAACGCGCATCGCTAGCTAGCTAACTGCAAGTAGCCAAACCAGTTCCCACAAGTCACTCTCCTTAAGAGAAAACCAGTTCTGAGGACCCACAGATACTTTAGACGTGAACGCGCTCCAGACCTCACGTTAGCTGTCCCACGCGCGCCCGATAGTCGAGGCCGAAGAAGTACACGCGTTCCGGACGGCTGCTATCGGCCGAGGCAAACGTCCGTCGACAGATCATTCTATGGTCGAAAAAATAACGATTAATTCTATATACATCGCTGCATAACCCTTATGCTTAAACCAGCTAATAAACTACTTGTAAGTTTTATAAATTTGTGTGCTTTTACTGCATTCGTGTATGGAGTCCATGGATATAGCGACCTACACAAAACGGCGATAGAAACTCGTCGCCCAAGTGGTAACTAATATTTACGTTGCCGAAGAGGTGTCCAAAAATATAGTCGCTGAAATACTACTAAAAAAATTATATTTTTTTTCCCAATATCATCCACAATTCAGGCTATAGATGATATGCACAACCGATTTCATGATGTAGTTTGCATTGATTATTGATATTTCAGATTTCCTACGAAGCGTATGTATCTGCATACAATTATTAACTATTTAATTTAATCGTCACTAATCCGCATGAAAGTTGCAGTACTATAATTGATTAAAGATCGTTAATAACGCTATGAAGCGCAGTTTTAGGTGTTGTGTAGAACGTACTGACGCATTTCGATCAGACGTCTTTGTCCTTCTTCGGGAATCAAATAGAGCGAATTGTAGGTGAACATGGAGTATTGCCATTTTACGCTACTGCTGGTTATTTGGCAGCAGTGCCACTTATAGAAAACATAATTTAGAAGCTGGGCAACGAAAGCCAAAATTGAAAAAGGGGAGGGTTAATAGCGAGGGGTGTTTAATAGTGGACGTCCAAATGTCATCTTTAAGTGATGACGGCCGAACAACATCATCTAGCGAATGAAGATAGCGTTTACGACGCTGAATCATAGGCATAGCCGGGGGTCGTAACTCTCTCTATCGCAATGGAATTTTGTATATTTAACATAGGAATATGTGAGTTGCAGCTCTGTAACACCCCTCCCTCCATTTAGCCTATAATTTCCCTTATGAACTTTCTGCCTACGCAACTGTGCTGCTGACTCCGATTTGTCTTGATGCAACCTATCTAGAAGTTTGTATACGCTGAGCCGAATCACCCTGTATATTATATAAAATATAATTTGAAAATCACATATAATGTGAGTGAGAAGAAAGATGAGTATTGAGATTACCGAGGCCCGAATTCGGGACCTTTCCATTACACGTTCAGTGCTTTACCAACTGTGTGAGCTATGGTATACGCTTAATTTCTCTCTCGTTAAAGCTTATATAGACCCTTATACGGGGGAACACACACACACTAACACACGCATATTTATTACAACATAGTACGAACGTAAATATCTTCTGCAATTCACACATATATAAATATGTATGAGGGTGATTCAAAAGTAAAGGCAATTCTGATATTCCACCCTCACTGTTCTAAGTATTGATAAACTGGATGTAACATATATATATGAACACGTGACAATCAATACTAAATAATAAACGCTATAACAAATTTATAACAGGTATAGGAATACTATGTAGGGCAATAAAATTCTGATTTTGCATCAACTTATCAATTAAACAATGTAAATATAAAATTGCTTTTATTTTGCATCTTTTTCGTATATGTAGTAGATCCAATTATTATAGAATGCGGACGTATACATATATTTAGTACATCATAAATATATAAATATTAATAGTTTGGTGTTGAAATATTTTATTTATGAGTTTAGAGGAAATGAATGGGTAAAATTTTGTGGATATTTTGGGGAGGAATTCTATGTAAGGCCGGGACAATTTCCTTTGGGATATTGGAGGCCAGTGCTAAATGTTTTCATAGTCGTTTAAGAAAGAGTATGTGCATTTGACGGCTTTCAAGGAAGAACCACATTAAATCAAACTCCAGATTGCTTTCTATATATTTATGTCAGCTATCTTTAGGGACGTCAGTTACAGTTTACTTAAGAAACGATATCTTCCTGAAATTTTCCCCCCTCCATAATATCTGCCCCATTGCAATACAGAAGAAGCGCATTTTCTGTATTATTTTGCTTGCATTATTTTGCATGTCTTCTGTGATAGTATATGTCACGGGATATATTTCGATTACTAATTTTGGAGATGAGATTATTTGAAGAATTGATATTAATAAAGAGTCATCCTCCGTTACTATTGAAAGGGGATAAAGGGTATATATATATATATATATATATACAGGGTGTCCCAGACGGGTGTCCAGAAGGTCGTTGACAAAGTTCTAGGGGTGGTAGGGGATACCGGATATCAAATGAACCATGTCGGCCAATGGAACGCATGTCCGAAACGGAACCGGTTTCGCAATAGAGTGAATTTAGTGTATACGTCCACCTCGCGGCTGCGTAACCAATTACATCAATTAAAATATTTTTTTCATACAGAATTTAAGTGATTCACCTAATAACACAGCAGAGACAAAAAATCCGGAATTCCCTTTTCTGATCCGGATCTGCGTACCACATAGTCAGCAATAAGCATAAAAGTGCCTTTTTTAGCACACTGGAAATGAATTGTGAACTGCTAAGTATATGCAGCAGGTAGAGGACATGAAAATAAACAATTTTTGTTCAGTCACTTTTTCCTAAAATTAGTCGTTTGGCTGCTACAGTGAATTTAGTGTTCGCATCCAGCGCATTCAAGGTTACCACATATGGCAAAATGCGCCATTTAAAGAATTTCCAAAATTATTTAACGCCAACGGACGGCGGCCTGTCTCTGTTTGGCGACTTGGTATTGCCCCCCTAAGTGCTACTTCTCCTGTACACACACATATGCACTCAGGAGAAGTTTCGCCCTTGGATAATACTTGACCTACATGCATATCTATATAGAGGGAAAGTAGCACGTAGTAGGGACTCGAAAATTCTTTTCTGACCCGATGGAAGACTACATAAATAATATTCCATTGCAGTAAACCATACCCCCCTCACCTAACGCCGATCCTGACTGAAATATGTATTATGAATTATACATAGATTGTAATTAATTTATGTCAGTTTATATGTATTTCAATAATATTAAATAACTTCGACATTTTTATCGACACAGCTGAGATTTCTTTGACATTGTCAATATTGTTTGACCCCAGTTCGGTCTAATACAGTATGAGATATTCACTTATCAGTAATTACAACACTTCAACATTTACAAACTTTACTTTCTGATCTGTCAGACCATGACAAACAAGTTTTACATAGGAAGTTGTGTCCGGAAAGACGACCGTTAAGAGGGCGATGTTCGCAGGCGTACTGGAGACCGGGAAGCGGGATCATTTCAGGTGAGGGCGTTGCAGGAGGAGTGAATTGGCAGATATGCATTACGTTTATGGCGCCGTGGATGGAAATGGACGTGCCGCCGTACGCATGTACCAAAAGCGCTTCCCAAACAGACGTCGTCCAAGTCGTTCATTGTTTGGACAATTGCACCGCAGATTATGTGAGTTAGGTGCTTTCCATGTATCCTCTCTCGTCAGCCATCAACGTACTACACGCTCACCTTTCGTAGAGGAAGCTGTGTTACGGGAAATTGAGAGGAACCCGCAAATAAGTATAAGAGCAATCGAACACGACCTTGGTGTGTCTCGCTCTAGCGTTATGCGTACATTGCACGAGGACAACCTAAACTCGTACCACATTCAAAGAGTACAGGCACTGGGCGCAGCCGATTATCCCCAACGTGTTGCTTTCGCACGTTGGTATTTGGATACAAGTCTCTCACAACGGGCATTTCCATCGTCGATTCTATTTACTGATGAAGCGACTTTTTCACGAGACGGTATCCTCAACCTGCCTAACATGCATATGTGGGTGCACGACAACTCAAGAAGTGAATGTGCCCATGCAAGCCAACAGCGCTTTAGTACAAATGTGTGGGCTGGTATTATCGGTGACTTTTTAATTGGTCCTTGCGTACTACCTAAAAACGTGAGTGGTTATATTTATAAGATTTTTTTAGAAGAGGTGTTGCCGAATTTGTTGGCTGAAGTTCCAGCAGCTTCACGTCGACACATCTGGTTTCGGCATGATGGGGTGCCCCCCCCCCATTTCAGCACGAATGTAAGGGCCTACTTTGATTGGACCTATCCTCATCGCTGGATTGGCAGAGGCGGTCCAGGCGCATGACCACCACGATCCCCCGACCTCACACCCCTGCATTTCTTCCTGTGGGGATACATGAAGTCTCTGGTACACAACACACCTGTAACATCCGACTTCGACCTTGTCGCCAGGATCGTGGAAGCAGCGGCACGTGTCCGTGAAAAACTTGGCCAATTTCAATGCGTACGAGACTCCATGCGGCGACGTTATCAAGCCTGCATTGTGGAAAATGGAAGGAATTTTGAACATCTTC
>QLNU02015003.1:103974469-104029656 GCA_006491805.2 Dysdera silvatica
ATGAAGAAAGGAAGAGCCCCTGGTGATGATGGTATTACATTAGATATCCTAAAAGAAGCTGGAGAATATGTAGAAGACATACTTGCAAAATTCTTTACCAAATGTCTTAACAGCGGTAACATACCAAACCAATGGGATTCTGCAACAGTAATTCTTTTGCATAAAAAAGGTGATAAAGAGGATTTGAAAAATTACCGACCAATTAGCTTGTTACCTGCTATTTATAAAATCTTCACAAAAGTGCTAACACATCGCCTGCAGAAAAAATTAGATGCAGCTCAACCAAGAGAACAAGCTGGATTTCGAAGTGGATTCAGTACAGTGGACCATATTCAAGTATTAAGAGAATTAATTGAAAGAACACATGAATATGAACTTCCATTGTGTGTGGCATTTATTGACTATGAGAAGGCCTTTGACTCTATTAAAACATCAGCAGTCATCAACTCTTTAAGATCAACAGACATTGAGGATGTGTACATTGACATGGTGTATGACCGTGATGACTCTATAAAAACATCAGCAGTCATCAACTCTTTAAGATCAACAGACATTGAGGATGTGTACATTGACATGGTGAAACGTGTGTATAAAAATGCAAGTGCAAAATTTCGGTTACATAAAGATACCAAAACTATCAAACTTGGCAAAGGGGTGAGGCAGGGAGATACCATTTCTCCAAAACTTTTTACTTCAGCTTTACAGATGATTTTTCAGCAGATAAATTGGAATAACAAGGGAATAAAAATAAATGGTGAATATTTAAATCATTTGCGGTTTGCTGATGACATTGTTATTTTTTCAACGAACCCATTAGAACTCCAAGACATGGTACAGGAGCTCTCAACTAGAAGTAAAGAAGTTGGACTCAAGATGAACCTACAAAAAACTAAGATCATGTTCAATAATTTCGTAGAGGAAACAAAAATACAAGTTGACAACATTGAGCTAGAAATTGCTGATTCATATATTTACCTTGGCCAGCTGATTTCAATGGATGGCAACATTATGAAAGAACTCAACAGACGTATTAAACTTGGCTGGAGTGCATTTGGAAGAAACAGTTTTATCCTGAAGGGGAAATTGCCTTTGTGTCTAAAAAGAAAGGTCTTCAACCAGTGTGTATTGCCAGTCCTCTCTTATGGATCAGAGACATGGAGTCTAACAGTTGGAGCAATACGAAAGTTACAGACAACGCAAAGGAGCATGGAGAGGTGCATGCTTGGAATAACTAGGAGAGATCGAAAAAGAAACACTTGGGTGAGAGAGCAAACTAGAGTAGAGGACATCATCATGGATCAACGATGGACAACAGAAATTCTGAACTGGATTCCAAGAGACCACCGAAGACCTAGAAAACGTCCTCAAACTAGATGGGTGGATGAAATAAGAAAACAGGTTGGGGTGACGTGGAAGCGAATTGCTCAGGATAGACTTGTGTGGAAAGCATTTGGAGAGACCTTCATCCAGCAGTGGATAGATAATGGTTGAATATGATGATGATGATATATATATATATATATATATATATATATATATATATATATGAATGATTGTTTAGGATGCCTAGAATATTATAATTTATTTACGTAACTAAAATAAATGAATTTCGAAAATGGACGACAAAAGCGACATAGGTAAAAAAAAGCACATATATTTATGTTTTGGAAGATAAAAAGAGAGAAGTGTCTTCATACTGCTCTATGGCAAACGTAGTTACATATAATGCTCCCTCAAGCGAGAAAGTTTTCAAGTTACATTGATAAAACTTTTTATGCACATGGAATTTTCTATACATGTATAAAAAAAGAATTTTGTTTTGCAAAGAAGTACGTCTCCACAAGTTCCTTGCAAAATGAATGCGCAAGAAAGAACTGCATACCAATGTCGAAGCAGCAGTTGCCATGGAATCTCCTAGCGAAGTTTCATATTATCTTCTTATGTCTGCAAGCTACTTTTAAAATACATTAAAAATGGATGTTTTTATGTAACGTCAAATTTTAAAGTGTATTATAGCATATATAATGTATTATAAAAAGGTTTTATTTGTAATAAATATAAATTAATTAAAGATTATAAATTATGTCTACATTTTGTGAAATCTGTTTATTAAATATTATTCGTTTTATTTTTCCATATTTCATCTGCACAGTTTTCTAAAGGCTCTTTACATAGTTTTCTTTTGTCGTTCAGGAATTACAATTGTCCATCGTTAATAAGTTTTCGTGCTATATACTTAACTGACATGATTACTAAAAATCCTTATATAAACAATGTCTGTAATATTTGTCTCCTGCATATTTTTTCTCATTTTTTAATATGCAGGACACTTTTGCAATCATTTTACAGTTTGCATTTTTTAATTTATAGATCTGAACACCATTTCTTTTGATTCCAATTACAATAATCATGTTTTTGATAATTCATCTATCCAAAGGCATGCTGGGTAAGTTTGAAAGAGCTATCTTGGACATTAAATCTTTGTCCAGCTGCTCCCAAAAAAAGAAATGAGTTTGGGGAAAAATTTTAAAAACAGCTGAATTGTGTGAAGGCGGAAAACGATAAAATTCTACAGATAGAATCAGTGTCTCAACAAAAGAAGGATCGCCTTATAATGAATCGGACGAATATTTGTTTTTTCTTGAAAATGTCCAGCGTTGTTGGCTAATAATAATATTTTGTGTTTAATAATTTTCGAATTTTCAAATAAAGCGGAGAATTACGTCGTTTTGACATAGAGGCAGCACGATAGGCGACTGACACAAGGTGCTTACGTAATACTTGAAATCTCCCTAACTAGCGTCTTCGGTATTACTCTAACTATAATTCATGCAGGAAATGTACTTCTTCTTCCATTAAAGCATTTATTAAAAAGTACAATTGTATTGACACGTTATAATGTTACATACATTCTATAATACTAATTATACATTCATTATAATATTATATACACCTTATATACATTATGGATATTCGAAAGTAAAGGATCACACGTCTTTTTTCTTTAATATATCATTCAAATCTTTGATATATCATTCAAATCTTTGATATATCATTCAAATCTTTGATACATCATTCATCCTAACTACTCTCGGATCCAGAAATTTTTCAAGTGGAGGTGGGGGGTGATTTGTTTCCGATTCCTATTTTTAACCAAGTGTCTGGTACTTTTCATGTAATTTTCCATAATACAATCCCGGCTCAAGGTGGGGGAGGCGATCACCCCATCGCCCCCCTGGATCCACCAATGGTTTTGACTAATGTGCAAATGTTTTCTTATTAGCTATTAGTTGCTCTTTCTTTATTTTAGTTTCGGATTCATGTGCCATCTGGTAGTCAATTCTAACGCTGATTCTAAACATTAATTTTAGCTATTACTTTCACATTTTTGAACTATTGAAATTCCACATACGCATCTTTAAACTTCTTAGTTTTATAGTTCACCTTGGCTCAGATTTAAAAAGGTATTTGATAGACAAAAAATTTAGCACACAAGGAAATTTTGAATTGATTTATGATTTCAACTAGTTCCCGTAAAGCTTTAATGGTATGCCATGTTTTATTTCTTTCAAAATCTTATTTGTTCTCTGCGTGGAGTCAATATCTAACATTGTTTTATTTCGTCACTATTTGCTTTAAGACGATGTTTTTTTCGATAAATAAACAACTTTTAGCCTCTTTGGGGAATCTTATGATTTCTAATGTCTTCCAGCTTACGAATTACTTTTCTTTTATGCTTCATCCCCTCTTTGTGCAATGTTTGTACAGCTCTAAATATTCAAACTCAGCAGTTAAAAAAAAAAAAATATAAATATATATAGTGAAAGTTCTCAATTCGGTTCTGTAATTTTGGTTTCTTTGTAAATGTAATACCCAGCACCGCTCCCCTTTGTTCCTAGTAAATTGAAAAGAAGATAGTTTTGAAGAAATTAGGGAAGCTAATTACATTTTAATGATAGTAAACAGAAGGTCTTGTTTGTATGTTCGTAACGAGATTTTCTAAATTCATTCCGTGGAAATGAATCTCGGAGGGAATAGATCTACGCTTAATTAACATATTCTTGACGAATTTGTTACTTCCTTAATTGTTTGCCGTGCTCGTGTATATTACATATTCGGTTACATCACCCTGTTATGGTATATATGTTAATTGATGAAAATTTTGCATTGGTTTGTAAGCGCATTTCTAGTCTATTTATTTTTGAATCTCTTCATTTTGGATATGTTTATTCTTGAATCTATATACAGTGTTATCTCTCAATAAGGGACACTCGCGGGATCGAGCATTTTGTTTTTTTAAATAGAGGTGTCCCACTTCGGAGGTACATAGTTCGTTCATGAAAAGTAGCCCGATGGCACCGTTAGAATTAACTGGAGATGACGTCATAAACGGTCTAGCCGATTACAGCAAAGGTGAGGACGTCATTTCAGAACTGGTTTTTAGCAAACGTTTGCCTGCACCAAAAAACAGTTCCGAAATGATGTCCTCCCCTACGCTATAATCGGATGTGCTGTTTGTGATATCAGCTCCTGTTATTTCTAACGGTTCTATCGTATTACTTTTCGTGAACGAACTATACATATGTTGATACATGCATATGCTAGGGATCTTATTTGGAGGTGTCCTTTACGGCAGGTCGTTCTGTATTTTAAAACTGTTTGTTTCGAATCGGTTTAATGCACACTTTGATATCTATATTTTACGTTAGTAGGGGGAAAAGGGGGTTTCTACGACAAGTGCAAAGCGCTTCGGCAGCGCCATACCCCCCCCTTTGCCCCAGGGTTGCACGGTGGTACGACTGTTCCGACCGGTTCCCAGATTTGGCGCTTTTTTTCGCGTCCTTCTTTTTTTTCAATATTTGTTTAACTTTTTTGTTTAATCTAAATTAATTTTTCTTGAAGTTCACGAATGTTAAACTCATGATTACGCGTTGCCTAAAATAAATAAATTTAACACGGAATTAAATCCGCCAGATTAATTTTAAGATTTTGAGATTAATTATAAGGCAAAAGCGGCTAAACGTTATTGTCTTATTATGATTTTTAAATAATTACAAGTTTGTAATTAGATAATTTCAATCACATTCAAATTCTTATTTTAAAGTATACTCTATGATTGATGATTTCATTTCAACCACAGCTCTCACTTTCGTTCCTGACAATTATCAGCGTTTTCTAACCAAGTCTAGCGTGAATTTTCATGTTAGGTTTGGTTCCAGACATTTTGTCAGCAAATCAATAGGGGGGGTCCCACCTCAAGACGATGTTCGAAGAGATACAGAACAGGTTCTAACACAATTTCCTTGTGTGTTCTTTTCTAGCTCAAATTTCCCCACAACGATGTGATCTCACATACACCCCGATACCTTTAAAAATACCTAACTATTTTTCACGTAGCTAGTTTTGACAGCATTAACTAGATTTTTTTATTACTAGATTTTGTTATTTAGAAGTGTGCTATTTTTAATGAAATACGGTGAAATGTGTGGGTGTTCCGCTGAGAATTGTTTTAATCATTCGAGGAATAAATATAGAATGTGTTGATTCGCAACAGATCCTGTAAGAAGAAAATGGATTATTAATTTTGCAATGGTAAACGTTGTGTTATGAAACCGGAAGTAGACCAGAAAATGGCGGCTGATGCGCTGCCCTATAATTTTTGGGGATCTAGTGCTGGCGGTGAATAATTATGATGTTACTGATGACGTGTATCGTTTTCGGCGCATAGGCATTAATTCGTAGGTGAAATTACAAAACTAACTATTGTAAAACCAGATCGCTTCTTTTTTCTCCTTCACTCTTCTCAGAGTCATAGTACTGTTTGCGTTTTAACTTTCGTGTGGACGCTGTATTATCCAACCGTTAGGAGAAAGTGTCAATAGGCTAACGTAACTATTTTAGAACATTCCTTAGAGTTGTGTTTTAGTCAAGTCTTACAGTATTAAATTGTGCCAGTTTGTTACGGATAGAGCTGTAAAAAACCCGGGAATTTTGGGCAAATTGGAAACTTTGAATATAGAAATGAAGATAGCTAGAATAAAGGAGGTAGTCCCGTCCGCGCCTTTCTTCCTATTGGTCGATTCGACACAATCGACCAATAGGAAGAAAGATGAGGACGGGACTACCTCCTTTATTCTACTTATCTTGGTTTCTTCCCATCAAAGTTTTCATTGTGTCCAAAATTCCCGGGTTTTTATAACTCTAGTTACGGAACGTAAGCAGACGAAGTGAAACCCAATAAATCTAAACGTTACGTTTGAAGATAACCTCATTCATTTCTTGCTGCGTCCTGATAATAAACGAACTGGGATCAGCAATAATTTAGTTTACTAGTGTTCATGTTGAATGGCCGACTTCATCACCAATTATGGAGTTAACTTTATACCATAAGCGTACGCAGAAAGTTTGTAAGGGAGGGGTTACAGAGTTGCAACTCCACATATTCATATGTATTTATACAAAATTTCATAGCAATGGGGTTATAACCCCTATCAACATCCCCTGCGTACGCCAGTGATTTAAACAGAAGAGAATTTGCTGTATAAATGCTGGATATCCCATGACACGCTGTATATCAGGTTTGGAATATCTTACTTAATTCCTGAATAGCCTTGTGTGGATGGAATATACGGTGTCCAAGGGATGCCTTCAATCGTTTGGTTGTACTAATAATGGTTGAATATTGTTTCAGAATTTCATATCTTTTCGATCCAATTATTGATAGATATTTGCCTGGATTTCATCGAAGCAAAGTTGTTGTTACAACGGTTTTCATAATAACGAGATTTAAGCACGTTTGTGAAGTTCTGAAGAGATGCCTTTTACTTGATAAATACTATACTTAAGGTCTCTTCCATGCCCTCATAATTTAAATATTAAATTATGAATTATTTACAAAGATGATTATAATTTAAAATTCAGATGAAACCGGCTGCAACATAAATTTCATTTTATCAAAGGTGAAGCACATCTTCATCAACAATCTTTTAGAGAATCGTGAATATATAAACACCCATTTAATGTATTTTCCTTACAATGGAACAATATCGTAGGTTGTATGGGTTTCGTGGTAAAAAGATTTAAATGTATTAAGCAATTTGTTCGTTATTTTCTATGGCGTTAAGCTCTTGCTATGCAAGAACCTACGGCTTTCCGAGGCAGTGGCGTTAACAAGGGGATTTAGGGGACCCAAGCCCACCATTGGATGTCAAAGCATAATAGTTTTTCATATTTTTCATCATATAATCTTCTTTGAAGCCATTTGAGCCCCCATCTCTCTCTTACTTACACTTGAGTTCCTCATAATTTTCGAATTATTACGCTACTGTTTCAAGGAATTCCAACCCCTGTCTTGTATACAAATTAACTGTCGTATACAAACGAATAAACGAACAACTCCTGTCGTATACAAATAAAACCTTGAATATGTATTCGTAGGAAAAAGTTCCAAGCGCTCGTTATTAGTGGGGTTTGAACGCAGATTTTTGGCAAAAATACATGTATTTCAGACAAATACACTATCTATACACCATCTTACGGCATTTAAGTAATTTAAAGGGTGCTATATCTATTCACCACCGAGAAGAAAATCCTTATTCTTACGTATATTAATGCAGCTTTATTGAGAACTCGGTGATATGATTGGCTGAGGTGAAGAGAAACCGACTACGTAAACAAGGAAATTTGCCCTGGGAATGTCCATTCAAAAATTGTCTACAAAAAGATTAAAACATTGTTTTGAATCATAACATGCTATCACGTTGAATTTTAAGGATCTATATATTAAATTCCTTTTTTTTAATGTTTACAAGAAATGAAATATCCGGTGGAAGGTATTCTGTTTAAGGTAGTGTATGAACATTGCCAGTACTCACGAATTTTAAGAAAAGGATAAAATTTCAAAACTTACGAAGAAGCGTTAATTTTGTTTAAGATTTCTGTTGTTTTTGATGTCAAATAACCGGTGAAAGACGTTCATGAAAACATTCTTGTCACTGACAAATTTATTAAAGTATTATAATAAAGGGCGCTTTAGAACATGGGTCTTAAACAAGGGAAAAATTCATCTCAGAAAGGGAATTTCACTCTTTCAGGAAAAGAGAGGGAGGGAATTATTAGAGGAGTCAAATTGGTTGACTTAAACTGTAGTAATGCCCATGCTTTTAGCCGAAATATTTTAAAAGGTGGGGGGGAAATACTATCCTGCAATATGATGGAAAGGGGGTGTATGTTAAAAAGCTTGAGAATCATCACTTCAGAGGATTTCTGAATGCATCCACTGGCGGATCCAAGGGGGGCGACAGACGATCGCTCCCCCCACATTGAGCTGCGATTATATCATGAAAAATGAAATGAAAAGTACTGAACACTTGGTTAAAAGTGGGAATCGCAAACCATCCTCACCCTTGAAAGATTTCTGAATCCGTCATTGGATACATCTTATGTGAAAGGATTTTCGCCTTAAGTAATTGATTATTTTCGACTTTTCTGTGAAAAGTTTTGCATCCAAAAGTTCATTTACACCATGCATTTAAATATGAACTAAAAGAATTTCTAATTTAATAAATGACGTCGAAAAAGAAAATAAATCCTTGTAAACAAAAGGCAAAAACCATGTCACGAGGCCGCAAGTGCACCTTAAATGGATTGATGTGTAATGAGATTCTGATTACCATCAAATAACTTCTTTTTTTTAAACCAAGAATTTCTTCCCAGTTGAAAGAAAATTCTAACTTTCTGTTTCGTTATTTTTTATAGAATTCTTGATTCTGAAATTCGTTAGATAGTTATTTTTTCAAATCTTTTAAAGAAGCTTAAAGCAAATGCAGTGGAAAAATTTCCCCGAGCAATAATTTGATATAATTAATGATATTTTAATTTAAAACGCAGCTCTTGGTGGACATCGTAAGATTAATGATTGGTTGCTCATCGTAAATTCTTCTTCTAAACTGTAAACGTCGAAAAATTAACGATTTAAATTCTGAAAGTGTTAATTCTAAAAGCGAGAGAAAGAGATTGACTGATTAATTTTTATCAATTTATAATGAGAGATTTATTTTTAACGATACGCAAATATTTAAAAATTAGGGGGAATGATAAAATATATTTTTTATACCTCAGATATGAAAATTATCAGGCATTTAAATTTTTCAATGAAAATTAAAAATATTTTTGATTCCAAAGATCATACAGTTAGGCAAATACATACATTAATAATTAAAATAACTAGTTTTACATATTATTAATATTTAACGTAACTAGTTTTACAAATGGTATACTGTCAGTTAATAAAATTCAACATCCATAGGGATAAAAAAATGGTGATAATAAATAATAAGAACTATTACTATAGAAATTGACAGAAACTGAGTTGTTTACGACTCAGTTTGGTAAATAAAAAAAGATAGTTAAAATAATTAAGATTACAGCATTAGTGACTAAAACCATCTTGTGTTTCTTATGTTGTTAAATCAGTCTTAACAAATTAATCGAAATAACTGAAGATGGACAATATAAATAGAATTGATTGGAAGAAAGAGAAGAATGAAAAGAGAAAAGCCCCAATTACGAAGAATACGAAGAAAGTGTTGATAGATGTTAGATGAATGAGCTGATCAATTTAATTGAAACAGGGCAATGGAGGTGTTTATATATGAACAAAAGCGTAAAGAAAATGGAATAAAAGAAACATAGGGGAAAGTGTAGACAGAAATAAAAGGGTAGAAAAATAATGCTAATTTTCTCCAGTATACACATCGAACGTCCAGTAATGCAAGGATTTCTCATAATAAAATTATTTAAATATTTTTGATCTACAGGGTGATTCAAATTATACATGAGGTGATTAGACGGGTTTGTGGGAAAAACTACTGGGCGCGATGATCTGTTTCGTCATTATATTTGTTATTAATTTTACTTGATGTTATTGCAATAAATCTATTGCACGTTAGCTCTTGTTTGTTATCGATATGTGTTATTAATTTCGTTTTCACATGTTGTTGCAACACAGTTATTGCACATTAACTCTTACCTTAATAACAGCTGTTAGGTAGATTCGGAAATGGGCAAATTACCTGCATCGGAGCGCTAGTTTCTCCCCTAGTGGTCGACATGCGAACTGTTTTTTCCTTCAGGACTTAAATCTCCATGCTCAGGAAAGTATGCGTACGAAATTTGATTACCTTTCCCCTAAGTAGACTTTCCTACTAACAAGTCTAAACACCTCCTATTTAATTTGAATTATACTGTACATTTCGAGTACCTTATACTGTAACAATACATTTCACCCTTATATCCCATCAGGGTCGCCCTTAAGCAGGGGTGAGCGGGGCTCATACTCCAGGCCCCGCGAAGCGCAATTCCCAAATTTTTAATCTTTGCAATATTGAAAATTTCCTTAAAATTATTTTTGCTTCGGCTCTCGCATTTCGTGCTATTTACTGGTCAGACATCATTTCATTTTTTTTTGTTTTCTTACTCGTATATGTATGGGCCCCTGAAATATGTTTACCCCGGGGCCCCCACATTTTTGAAGGACGGCTCTGGTCCTATTTATCTATTTTTTTTCACTCTCTGAAGGAAATTCCCTCTCACATTCTCTTTAAATAGGAATCTTCAGAACTACGCGGGAGATGATAAAGCGAAATGCTTTTTGAATATTGTCTGTGAAATGAATTATTTTAGAAGAAGGAGACACCAGCAGAAAAATTGGCATGGATTTGAATTGGGGCTATCCTATTCCACAATGTGTATACTTCGAGTATTAATATAAAGATGCACGAAAGTATTAATAGTCATAGTCATGCACACACCGAAAGTATGGAGATCATCGATCATGTAAGATAGCAACAGTACATGTTGTCGCGAAGCATCTCATTTTGTTATTGCTTAAGGAGGAGAGAATAGGTGTAGTGCAAGCAAGTCTAAATATTTATCATTCGGCGATACGGGAAAATTTGCCAAAGCTGCTAATTCCACTTCAGACAATACTAAATGTCAATGTGTGTGAATAGTTACGGAATTGACGCAATAGAAGGCGTTTCCATCAGGTATGCATCTCCTATTATCTGCTTCTCTGCTTCCACCCTCCTCTTTGTTTATATCCAATCTGGAGAAGATGATACGGGGTCTAGAGTTACATTTTGGGATGCTATTTCTTATTGGATATAATTTTCATTGTTGAAGATTGGAAAGGTACATCAATTGCTGTCTTGGAGATGCGAGCGAAGCATTCTGTTAAAAAGCCATTCGAAAAATAGATCACCGAACACGCAATAAAGGATTTAGAATATAGTTTAGCGCCTGTATATACCCCTAAACGCACAAAAAATTAATACAATGAGAAGAGTAAGGTAGAGGTCCGAATTTCATTCCTAGTCGCTTTTTCATATCTGGAGAGCATATTAAATGACGTACGCTTTCAAAAACTAGTGGTTCCCAACCTGGGGGTCGCGGCCCTCAAGGGGATCGTAAGCAAGTTTCTGGGAGGTCGCCGCACTAATTTTTAGTTGCAATTATTTTTATAAGGAATTTCATACCAAATGTTTCCAACCTTTTCATATTTCAACATGGCCACACACTTTGCAATATTCCATTAATATTTGTTAACTTTATATCTCTATAATATATATATAACATATATAATTAATCTAATATATAATTAATATAATATACATAAATAATGTAATATGTATAATTAATATAATATACATAATTAATGTAATATATATAATCAATATAATATATACAATTAATATAATATATAATCAACATAATATACATAATTAATGTAATATATATATAATTAATATGACATATATTATTATAAATTTATCATTAAAATTTATTAAACTTGGACATAATAGTTTAATTTCGGGGACTTGCAATGAATATAGGTATACTCTCCCTATCTGATTTAATTTTTTTGTGATTTTTTTAATTTTAGGATTTATCTGACACGTCAAACCTTCATGATCTTTTTCAAATGTTCCTCTCATTTGCATTAATTTCTTTGTATTTCTTAAATATTATTTTCTTTTAGCAGTGTACAACAATTTCAATGCCATGTAATATAAGTGCGGATGTAAATAAATAAATAAATGAAAATAATATAATATAATTAATATTTATAATTAATATAATATAATTTTCTATTTAATGTGTTTTCTTTACTCTGTTAAAAATGCTTTTATTATGCAAATGTGGCGGCGGCAGACAGAGGGGGTCACGGATCTTTTGGTTACTATAAAAGGGGGTCGCGAATTACTTGGTTACTATAAAAATGGGTCGCGGCTTGAAAAAGGTTGGGAACCACCGCTTTATACTATTTTCCTTAAGTATTACTCTACGTAAAAACCAAGACAAATCGTCTGTATAATCGAAGGTTTGAACCAACAAAGCGTAATGCAAAAAATTTGCACTTTCAGCAAGACGAAAAAAAGTGTTCCTAATTTCGTTCCCTGAAAAGAAAAAGTCCAAAACTTAAGGTTATAACGATTTTTACATTTCACTTTTGTTAAAATTTCATTTCCGTTTTTTTTTTACGAAAGTGAATATAATTAGCCGAACATAGTGAATTAATACAAAATGTTATACTCACAAAAAATTAAAGACACAAACCTAGCAAAAATAAAATAGATTAATATTGAGTTTACTTGAAAAAATTTAATAACTTTAAGAATTTAGCCTTCGAAGCAAATACCACAAATAAATTTTATTTTATCTTTGATGTCGGAGCATATTTTATGAAACCACGTGAAGCATCTTGTACAATTTTTCACCATGGCTATCTCCATCCACATTCGGCATCATTATCTTCATTGCTACTGACGTCAGCTGTGTTGTCATATGGAATATCATCACTGTAGTCACTGCCGTTAGTAATTCCTGTTTCCTTTTTTTTTGAGGATGGTTTCACACCCTTTTGGTTGGGATCCTTTGGCCATAAATTTTTTTTAGGTGAGCCTTTTCCTTTGCAGAGAGCTCGGTAATTTTTTTCTGATTGGGAGATCGTGTGACGAGGGTTGTTACATCTTTTCGAATAGATGTTGATGGTAGACTTCTTGGAGACCTAGACAAGGTTCTGGAGAACTAGGCAAAGTCTTGGAGATGTAGAAGATTCACTGGAACTTGGCTGATACCTTTAGGATCGGCTGCAAAAAATAAGACTTCCCATTTTAGTCCAAGGGACGAAATTAGAAACAACCATCAAACTATCACGGACGCTCATATCTTCTAAACAAGTGAATCTGAAGGCATATAACTCATATATTCTTCCATTAACAACTACATAAACCAATGACATGCAGAGAATACAAATATAACGTTTTCATAGGGCATAAAAGATTACAAATAATGATGCTACAAGAACTCACATTACCAAGAAAGCAAAAAAATCTTCGCTAAACGAGAACAGATCACAAAGCTTTCTCTACTTAATTTTATTTGCCTTTTCCTACATATACGTGCTGGAGACGACAGTAATCCTAGCGACAGGACCAAAAATCTAAAGGGGACGAAATTGGGCTCGGGAAAGAAGTTTGGGCTTCCTTATCTTATATACTCGTCTTTGTGGAAAGAGGTGTTGAGCAGTGTTGTATTAGGTCAATAGGATGATGCACGATTTGAAAACAAAAGGCTGCTTTTGAGTGAAAATATACATTGAAAGAACTGAAAAGAACTCAACAGGTGTACTAAACTTGGCTGGATTGCATTCGGAAGAGACAGTTTTAACCTGAAGGGAAAATTACGTTTATGTCTAAAAAGAAAGGTCTTCAACCAATGCGTATTGCCAGTCGTTTCTTATGGATCAGACATGGAGCCTAACAATTGAAGCAATACGAAAGTTACAGACAACGCAAAGGAGCATGGAGAGGTGCATGCTTGGAATAACTAGGAGAGATCGAAAAAGAAACACTTGGGTGAGAGAGCAAACTAGAGTAGAGGACATCATTGTTAAAGTAAAAGGGCTGAAATGGCGATGGGCTGGGCATATTGCAAGAAGAACTGATCAACGATGGACAACAGAAATTCTGAACTGGATTCCAAGAGACCACCGAAGACCTAGAAAACGTCCTCAAACTAGATGGGTGGATGAAATAAGAAAACAGGTTGGGGTGACGTGGAAGCGAATTGCATATGGTAGACGTGTGGAAAGCATTTGGAGAGACCTTCATCCAGCAGTGGATAGATAATGGTTGAATATGATGATGATGATATATATCGTAAAGAACATTGAACGTAAAAACAATTGAAAAATAATAATAAGGCGCATTTTTTATTGATTCGCTTGATTTAGAAATGTCATAAACCGCAGATTTTAAAAAATGTGTAATTAACTTCGCCAAACATGCACCATTTCATATCCATTTCTTGCAAAAAAAACCCATTTAAATGAACTCAATACATTTAAATGTTCTAAAAGCAAAATTTCATTATGCCTTTATTTATTGCTTTCCAGAAATTGTTCGCCAGTTTAATAAAAACAATAGCAGACATTCAAAAAGTGTAGTTATTTTTAAACGGTGAAAGGTTATTGAAAAGGGAATTTTAATCTAGCAACCTGACATGCAAATGAAAAATAGAAACCTTTTAAATATATTTCAGAGCTATATTGACGTTATGAAAGTCTCTCTAAAGCGAAGAAAATTAATTAATTTTTGAATCAGCATTCCATGAAAGTTTTAAAAGTTTCCACAAATTAATTTATTTCGATAAAACCCCAGTTTTAAAGAAAATGGAATGAACGCAAGTAAATATTTTTGGGAGGGGAATATGTAATAAAAAGTTCGAAATAATTTCTAAATGGTTTCTAAATTTTAGAAACCATGTCTATATACATATATATAAAAAACTTTCAAACCGCAACTGTTTCACGAAATGAAGATAAAAGGTTTTAGATATCAGTTAAAATGAAAGTAGTTTTCTGTTTCGAAAAGTTGAAAATATCTGAAAAATAAAAGTGATAAGCAAATAGAAATGATCTGTTTTGTTCAAAGCTTTTATGTCACTAAACAAACTGGATTTTTCTGCTGGACTCTTTTTATTTTTGTAGAAAACTTTAAGTGGAGATAACGCTTTGCATCCTATACGCATACAAATGGGGATAAACATATCATTTTCTCTAATTTTTCTAATCGTATATCAACCAAAGTAATGTAAAATACACTAATGGTTATTATTTACTATCATTTCGTGAATGATATTCATTCCGTTCATTTTCATTTAATTTCAAAGCATACGTTTCAAATCATACATTTCAAAGTATACATTTTAGAGCATACATTTCAGACATTGGCGCCCATACGAGCATTTGTAAGGGGGAGATGAGAAAAATTATTACCTCCTTCTCAAAGCTATCGAGAATTTTAGTGAATGTACAAGATACCAAAACGCTACAAAAATAATTGATACTGCTTGACAATTAGTAATGAGCTAAAAAGTACCTTATTTTAAAATGCGACTGTAAAACTTTTGAAACTAAATGCATAGCAGAATTAGGCAAATAAAATTTTTGAACGGTTAACGGGGGTCCCCCATAGGAGCGCCCATGATTTCAGAGCATACATTTCAGAACATATATTTTATGCTTTTAGCAAATTCTAAATCAGGCTTAATAAATTGGGAGAGCAAAAATTCCGAAAGACACACATTCTCCACATTCTTTGTAGACGAAAGAGATTACAACTGCGCCAATTAATTACAGGAATAAGGTTTGGAGACGTGTTTCGAAATTTCAGGATTTATCGCGCAATTTTCCTTGTCAGTATAGTTTGGTTGCAAACCGAAGATGTAGGGGTAGACATTGCGTGCTGAAAAATGGTAATTTTAATTGAACTGGTCATTTTGAAAAGGGGTCAACTCAATAGGAAAACAATGAAACATAACCCCTTTTCAAAATAATCGATTCAATTAGTTTCTCTGTCGAAGGAGCATAAGAGTGGAGCCCGAAGCAAAAATAGTAGTTAGCTATCAGTTTTCATGCTAAAGTATCTCTCGTGTGGTTTAAAATTCCTTGTTGTTTAGATTTCTTTAACATCCAGAGCTCATGCTAATATGAGTTGACGGAAATTAGTATGACGGGTCCCACTAACCTCGCATTTAACAGAATGTGACCCGACTCAATTCAAAGAAAGGAATTCTTTAATAAATTCTTAGGAATCATATATATTAGTGGGTGCACGATTGGAGAGGGAGATTGGAGTGAAACAGAAAGGGAGGGAATAAAGGAGACAAAGAGAAAAAGAGAAAGGGGAGAGAGGGAGAAGAGAAGGGGAGAGAGAGAGAAGGAGAAAAGAAGGGGAAAGAGAGGAAGGAGAGAGAGATGGGGAGAGAGGGGGAGAGAGAGAGAGAGGAGATAAGAAGGGGGAGAGAGAGGGAGGAGAGAGAGAGAGAAGAGAAGGGGAGAGAGAGGGAGGAGAGAGAGAGAGAGAGAAGAGAAGGGGAGAGAGAGGGAGGAGAAAGAGAGAGAGAGAAGAGAAGGGGAAGAGAAATGATGTAACATAAACCAATAAATGCTGCAATAACGATAGCGCATATCTGAATATTTAACGAATATATATTGACAGTGTGTCAACTTGTTCAAAGACCGAATCACTGAATAGTCTGTTGGCGGTGGGCGAAATCATTCACTGATTCGTTCAATTAAGGACTTTGTGCACCTCTAACATAAACTCGAATATTTGCAGAGTTTTCACCCCGTCTCTGATCATACACACAGTTCATCTTGCGGCCTGAAGGAGGCGCTGCTGTTACCAGAATTCAATTTTATAGGCTGACGCATTATTAGTCACTATTTTCATTTTTGTGCATTCGTCTGGTTGCTTGAACTGTTGCTAAGAACACAAGTTAAGTTTGTAAAAAAAAAAATAAGGCAGTCTAGCAACTAAGGTCTTTAAATTATTTGTGAAAAAAATAATGATTTTCCGGTGCCTGGTGGGACCCGAACCCACGATCACTTGATTGCCGGTCAAGTGCTCTACCAACTAAGCTGCAGGCGTCAATCATTTCCTCCCTTACGAGCATATATAGGGCTTTCTATGGACAAGTACGCTATTAGTGTAGCAATGCTGTGACTACTTTGTAACCAAAGCGACAAGTCAAAGGAGCAAGAACGTGCGATAGGACGAATTAGAATCAATATTATTAAAGCAACACTTTTTCGCATTAGCCGATGATGTGGCAACAATAGATGTTAAATTACCAAACAATTTAGCAAAAAGTGATTTAACATCTATTATTGCCACATCATCGGCTAAAATGGAAAATTACTGATTTAACAGCGAAGGTCGTGTTGCACCAGAATATACCGTTTTCAAAGGAATCTGAAGTTTTTTCGCCTAGAGAACCAATTCGAGATTATCTGAAGCTAGCCAAACACGTTACGCCTAACTCGTCTCGAGACTATTCGTTGGAAAAAATATGAAGAAGCAGGCTCAATTCGCAAAAAGCCATTTTCTTCGCATAATGAAAATAAATGAAGTGCGTTGTTATATGCCGATGGTATCTACCAATAATTATGTTACATGACCACGGAGACAAGGTTGCATATCAGAAATCCTAACAGCTTGTATGAGTGCCGAGATGACTAAAGTTATGATATATCTACAGACAGTAGATTTTCGTTATAACGAACTTCATTGGAGAGCTAAATAATTTCGTTATGACGAGAATTCGGTTATAATGGCATTTGTGCTAATTTATTAATATTACATAATCTGTTCACGCAAATACAACGTGTAAAGCATTTCTCACTCTAAACCAGATGTGATTTTGTTGGAAAAACTATTAAGTTAATCTGGAATAATTTAGTGAAATGAAATTCGAAAACGACAGATTAAACTTTATTTTACATACTTCAAAAAGCTTCTTGCAACAGCTTCTCAATTTCACCTTGATCTTTTAAGCATGTGAATAAAAGTTGATGGGGATGTGCCATATTTTTTGGCTACATAATCTTTTCATAATTCTTTATCGATCTCAGAAATTATGGATTTATTTTCTATTGTGCCAAACCCCCTCCCCCCAAAAAAACGAACAACAGCTGTCGTTTCCTCGAAAATATTCATATATCGTCATGACGGAATTTCCGAAAATTTAGTTTGTTAAATCGGAAATTTTAATACCTTTGCAGAAATAAGAATTGAGGAAATGCAGAAATTCCATGCAGTTAAAATGATATTTATTAATTCTTTAAATGTTTAGGTTAGTTTATTAACACACGCCAAAAAGTAAATTAATTCGAATACATAGTTAAAGAAATTTAGTACGCCGTTTTGGCGGAGCCTCCGAGAATTACGTGTGCACACTTCGATGGTAAACGGAAGATTGATTTGATTTTAGAATTCAGAAAACGATTATACATACTGCTGCCAAATAGATAATCATGATGAATATCCGTGGTTACGTCAGCTTTACTGCTACTAATTCCATTAAACAACGTCTTAATTTGTTTAGTTCCTATAGTTGCTTTCTTTAAATTGCTTAGTTTTCGTTTGAAGGTAACCATTTTTTGGAGGTTTTTTTTAGTTTAGTTCCGAGTTAAGTATATGCGAAAGGCGAGCGGAAGGTGTGCGTGATTATTGCAATCTAACTGCAATGTTGCCAGATGGATAGATTAAAAAATCTCAACTTCATACAAAATAATAATTAAATTAATATAACTATAATTTAGTTAAACAATATCCTATAACAATTTCATTTTTTCAAATATCCTATACCAGCGGTTCTCCAAATGTGGTCGTCAGACCCTCCCGATGTTCCACAAATGTTCGGAAAAATACAAGACAAGAGCATTTGCTCTTTAATGCTAAGAATAAATTATGAGGGGACGAAAAATTCTTTCCTTAAATAGTGAAAATTAGTGATGAAACACTAGAAATAAATACATATGATGCAAATTCCGGGCTTTAAACTTTGAGTTAATTCTTGGGGGTCCGCGAGGGCGAATGATCTTTGAAGTGGGTTCGTCGTCCAGAAAAGTTAAAGAACCGCTATCCTATACTATATGACAAGTAAGCTTCATAAAATAGGGATGTAAAACATGCTTAATTTAGTGCTTAAAGACAAACAAATTGATTTTAACAAAAATTTGATCTCAAAAATACGTGGAACCGCTAACGTTTATCGCAGTAGTCCGTGGTTGAAAGTCTGCAAACCTGGCAACAGTGCTTTGTTTACAAATATTCGTCTGCAATCTCGTTTTGCCAAAACAACCAGTGTTATTACAGAAATGAAATGCTGGACTACAGAATTTTTACAAACCAATAAATTTCGTCACGCGTTTTGGATTCTAACGTGAGAATTTGAATCATCATCGGGGAAGGATGGTGCGTTATTTTCCGAGGGCTGGGTGGGACATATGGGCAAAAGGGCTGAAAAATTGAAGGGCAGGGCACTAATAGGTTCGGCAGGGCGTTGCGCCCTTCTATTTCGCTTTAGATGAAACACTAGGTTACAACCCCCAAAATCTCCCCCATGATTAAGCATGAGTAGTGTTGCCATTTAGTCATCAAAGGTATGGAAAACGATTGTTTTACCATACTGGAGGCAATTAGGATTTGCTGGGAATTGTTAAGCATGTGTAATAGGTGAAAGAGATCAAAAGAAACAACAACTTCGGTCTAGTGAACCTATGTCCAAAAATGAGCCATTCTGGAACTACAGGGATGCTATTATTTGCATCCACATTAGTTAATCATGTAACAAAATTTGGAAAATTTGCCGTTTTAGCCTAAAACCATATTGGAAAAGGTTTCACTACTTACTATAGTCCAAAATAACTTCCCATGGCCAAATTTATGCAGTTGGGGAATTTATAGCCCAAACGTGAGGCATACTAACCTACCCAAGGTAGGCTAACCTACCAATAGATCTAAAATCGATTAATGTATAATGAACCTATCGAAAAATATAAGAACTTATCGATACAATTACGTCACCGTATGTATGTTATGTTGATGGCTTTCTGTTCAGAGAGCAAATTTGATTGACGAAAGAAAGTTAACAAAACCAATTTACGTGAAAACGCGCACACACAAGATTCTTTCGAAGTGTCCTTTAAATCAACCTTGAAAATACGTCTTTTTATTAACAATTTTTCATCTAATCTGTCCTTAAATGAGTCAAATGTAGGTCGGGAGATTGCAATAATATTCAATTACTTAATTAATACGGGACTCTGTTTATTATGGTACTGGTTGTCCATATTTACTGAACAGGAGTTCGGAATCCGCCACTGCCAACGACTTCTTTATTGTTTTCAACTGCAAGAATTTAAATGTTTGCGGAGCTGGATTTATAAATGGGTATGTCGTTGGCCACTTTTTCAGGGCGCAAAATTTTTAGGGGGTACAAGAGGCTGCGAATTTATTTTAAATTATAAATTATATACAGTAGAACTCTGTCAATAATCTCTCCCCAAGAAGGCGCCCTCCACCCTTTATTTCTAAATCAGGAAATTCTGAAAACTGCGTGAAAAAAAAAAAATCCTGACCTCTAGGGCCGGATCTAGACAGGGGGCGTGTACCCCATGAGAATAATAAGTTTACATTAAAAATGATTATTCTCAAGAAAAAATATTTTAAATTTACAAGTTAAATTCCGTTTCAAGTTGTTCCGCATCCACCCTTGCCAAAAACAACAACAACAACAACAAAAAAAACCGCCATCAAATAAACTAAATTTGTTTATAAAAATATCCTTATTATATCTTATAATAATGCACATAAGGTAGGCTAATCATAAATGTCGCCCCTTCCCTGTCCTCCGCGATTTTTCGCGCGTTTGAGGGGCGGAACGACAGAATTTGTGATGGTTTCTACTAGTACGGCTGGGTGGGGGCATAGGCGTAACTAGCTTCGAAGTCTAGGCGGCTAACTTTTTTCTAGGGAGGGGAGGGGGGCAAAACCGTATACCTCAATACTTAGAATAAATTTTCTAGGAGGGTTAGTCCCCTAGTTACGGCAATGGAGGGGGCGCCTCGTACTCTAAATACGGTCCTGAATGTCTGTCATCAATACTTACTAACACCATATTAAAGACATTAACTAGCATAGAAGAGGAAAGCATCCATATACTTGTTTTCATGCAAGGTCAATGGACGTAACCAAATGAAATTGAAAAGCAAAAATCAATCTCACAAGTTGGCGCAGTATAGCCCAGATGCTCTTGCGCCATAAAAAAGCCAAACAACCAACCAATCTCACAAGTATGTTAACGTTACTTGTACTGCAGTTACTGCGTTGATTTTTGTCTTCTAATATTTTTCTCTGAACATAATTGCAACTCATTTTATGTCGATATAGCATATTTACGTTAATTTATAACGCTCTGGTGGAGAGTTTAACTCGCCTATACTGCAAAATTTGCGTGAGTACAAACCGTTAAATACTAAGCTCATTTTCTTTTTATCGTTGAATTTTATCGCATGACGGGGGTTAATTTTAGTTATTCTTGTTAGCTTTGCCTGAGAATTCGTTCTCGAGAAAATTAAGACCCAAGCGTTTGTTGATTTAATGCAGTTACACCTTTCCCAACTTCCTTTATCTTGAAGCTGCGCGTAAGTGAGCTGAAGCTTCACGTAAGTGTACTCAACCTAAGTGTCTTAAAACCTAACATGTCTGGTTCGATTAGGATTGTGTTAAAGGATTCTGCTGAGACTAGTTATTCTAATGTGAAGATTTCAGGCCCACTAACTAATCCTGTTAGCAAATTATAAATGTATGGTCACATATTTTGTATAACCTCTTACTCTTTCGTGTTTTATTATAAATTAAATTAGCGTAAACACTGTTTATTGTAACGCATTTTAATTTCAATGATTAGATCGCTTGAGAACTACACAACCGTGTTTAATTATAGTAATTTGAACGAATTTTAGTAACAATATTTTCATGGGCATACGAATGGAACTGAACAAATTTTTATGACATATGAGCATGCAAGTTAACACAGCATTATATATGGTGAAAAATGATCCAGATAATAAAACCATTGATTTATATTCTTCAAGTAACAAACGATAGGCCTATGTGTAAACAATCATATACACGCGTTGGCCAAGTACTTGGAGTTTCAAAAATGCTGCGCTTCTTTAGGACACTTTCACAAACTCAGTCTATCTGGCTTTATTAGCAAAGTCAAGTCTTCTTTGAATGCAAACAAAATTTCAACATTCTCTCAATCAATAATGGGACATCATCGAGCACTTTTTCCTGTCATTGGAAAGCCGTTCTTCCTACCAATCACAACTCTACGCAACGTCTATGTAACATTCATAGATATAGGCTTGGAATCTGCTGTACCATCGATTTGCTATTCCGTACTGGAAAATCACAATCGCCACTTTGACTTCAACGCACTGAAGGTATGGTTGAAACTACAGAACATCTCTGTTTACAGTGTAATGTTTACCCACTGTTGAGAGGAGGAGAACTTTTTCATACCTACTCATAACTTGGTTTACCTGTTCCGCCGGATTCTAAAGTCCTTTATGGGACTTAAACCTCCCCACAGACTCTGTGCGCTGTTCTTCAAGCTGTTGGGAACTACATTTAGCCCTGGACTTTGATCTCCAAATGTAGAGTCTACCTCATCTCTTTGATCATGACCCTTCCTTTCCTGGAAACACAGTGCCGCTTGCTCGGCCAACATTTCCAGATTATTATTTGCTATTTTTTTGCATGCAAAACACAACAACAACATTTTTTAGACACGTTATTTCCAGAAGATAAATGACTTGCAAAGAAAAGAACGATTTCTCGGAACGGGGGATGGGACCCAAACCTATAACTCCTTAATAACCTGTCAAATGCTTTTAGCCATTGAGAGAAAGGCTTTACGAGTACTTTATCATCTAGTATTACCACGTCATCAGCTATGATGGTAATTGTTGAATTTAATAAGTGGAATTTTTAATTTAGATTTTTATAAGATTTTAAATTCATTTATGGCTCTCTCCTTAAACGTTCTATAATATTAATGTCGTTTATGATAAATATTTTAACACAGTATTAAATATTTATGCAAAAGTTATTCACCAGAATCGAGGGATACGAATTTAGAAGTATATTTTAACAACTGGAACAATTTTAGTTAAAGAGTGATACTTGGAGATTTTGGAAATTTTAAGAATACATTTAATTTTTAACATTGTTGATACTTTTTATTGAAGCCATATGTTTATAACTATACCATAATATTTACGTTCTTATTTCTGCTTATTTTTATACTGCTATTTATATATATATTTTTTTAATATTATACAGTCATGGCCGAAAGTATTCGGCGTCCGTAAATTTTGACTTTAGCAGCAAGAGTGTTGCGTCTTTTTTTCAAAAGGTGCCGTAAGAGCTTTCTTTGAAATGTGTGTGTGTGAGACTCATTTGGTTTATTATAACATTATTGGTATGCGTAACTGAAAACGTCAATAAACGTTATTGTTTTAACAGCCAATAGAACACCTTTACAACATCCATGCGAAAATCAGGCTTTCTTCACAAGAGTTTTAGTCTGCGTTCATTACTCCTAGAAAACGGACGTATACTGCAGTTCTGTTTACTGCACCTAAGTCATTAGCTGCATCGCTTTTCTTTGAAAAATGGCGAAAAGAAATGAACTCATATTAATCAGCAATGACATTGAAGAATTCAGTTTCTAGTTGAACGGGGGACAAGGTCAAGTTGAAATAGCAAAAACTATTAAAGGTTCAAGACTTGCAGTTCAATATGTCATGAAATGTCTTAAAAACATCAATTCCCATGTATATCGTGAAAGAACAAAGCGAAACAAGACCACGATACACTATATGCCCAAAAGTATCCAGACAATTTGGATTTTTTGTTTTTTTTTTCGAATTTCTAAAAAACCACTCTGCCAATTATTCTCTAACTTTGGAGATATATAGAAGGTGCTTGAATGCACACTTTCCAATAAAGTTTCGGTGACTTGTGCATTTAGGGGACCACCCACATATTGACAAAGTGAAAAAATATATTTGATCACCCTGTATCATAAAAAGCTGGAAATTATTTGTAACTTTCAGAAAATATTTAACCAGCTATGCTTAATGCCTGTGTGCATTTTTGTAAAATAAACATGTATATTCATGAAGATAGAAACGTTTCTTTAAGAAAACCCAAATTTTGTCACATATTTTTTGCTTATAATATCCACAATTTTCAGTCAAATTTCACGAAACTTACAGAACATTTGTCAACGTACAAGAAAAATATTATACTTAAATTAGAAATTAATATATTGAATACACGATGAGATATGAGCATTTGAAGAAAATAATTTTTTACTGCGCATGCGCGAAAGATATAAATTTCTTTCATAATTTTGTAGTCAATAGTTTAGGACAACTTTAAAAAAAATACCAGTCGGATATCTTGAAAATTCAGAAAGTTATCGACGATATAGTGAGCCGTATTTCTCTAATTCTCTGAAAGTAGCTAGATGATAAGGGTTTTTTCCACAAATTGTCATATTCCAAATTACCAAACACCCCTGTTCTGAAAATGAAATATTCCAGATTTATGCAAATAAGGATCAAAAGTATCTGGACACCTGCATGTTTTGCTTCTCCTTTACAGAAGTCAAAAACCTTGCTTGGTGCAGAATGACCATTGTTGTCCTTGCGCCATAAAAATACAACAAACCAACAAGAAGTCAAAAATTAGTATGAAGTGGGACCACCTTTTGTTGCAGTGATGACTGCCACTCTATCTGGGAGGCTATCTACTAGTTTCTGGAATTTTTCAGTGGGAATTGCATGCCATTCTTGCAAAAGAATATTAATCAGCTCTTGCGCCAATGTGGGCCATTTTGGCCTAGCTCGTAGTCGACGTTCTAATTCATCCCATAGGTGTTCTATGGGATTTAGGTCTGGGCTCTGATCAGGCCAGTCCAATTCCTCAACATCCATGTCAGCAAACCAGCTCTGTACAGCCCTTTCTGTGTGGATAGGAGCACGATCTTGTTGAAACAAGAATGAACCCACTCCAAACTGTTGTCACAATGTAGACAACATGGAACTGCCTAAAATGTCGAGATAGCCTTCCATCTTCAGAGTTCCCTTCATAGGAAGCAGAGGGCTCAGCCCGAACCATGAGAAACATCCCCAAACCATTATGTTTCCACCACCAAACTTAACTTGCGGCACAATACAGTCAAGTAAAAAGCGTTTACCCAGCATTCTCCACACCCAGACTCTACCATCTGATTGCCAAATAGTGTACCGTGATTCATCGCTCCATAACACTTCACGCCACTGCTGCAGGCTCCATGTTTTGCACACTTTGAATCATTGTAAGCGACGCTTGACATTGATTGCAGTAATGCTTGGTTTATATGCAGCTGCTCGGCCATGAAAACCAAGACTTTGCAGTTCCTGACGAACTGTTTTTGTGCTGACGTTGCATCCAGAGGCTTTTTGAAAATCCGCACAATCGGATTTTCCGCCGATTTCATGCGGTTCGCTTTCACAACTCTTTTCATCACTCTGCGTTCCCTGTCTACTAGACGAAGTGGTCGACCAGGTCGTGGATGCACCGTTGTAGTCCCCGTATGTTCCCACTTTACGATAACATCATTAACGGTGGAACGGGGCACTCGTAACATCACAGAAATCTCACGAACAGATTTTCCACAGCGGTGACAACCAATGACTTCACCACGTTCAAAATCATTTAGCTCGCCCTTTCCTCCCATTTTACTTTTCTAGCTTTGAAATTATAATTGTTAACTCGTCAGACTTCTTTTATACTTGTCTGAGAGCTAGAAATTTGACGTCACTAACAGAATCCACCACGTAGAGGGGTGTCCGGATACTTTTGATCCTTATTTGCATAAATCTGGAATATTTCATTTTCAGAACAGGAGTGTTTGGTAATTTGGAATGTACCAATTTGTGGAAAAACTGCTTATCATCTAGCTACTTTCAGAGAATTAGAGAAATACGGCTCACTATATCATCGATAACTTTCTGAATTTTCAAGATATCCCACTGGTATTTTTTTGAAGTTGCCCTATACTATTGACTACAAAATTATGAAAGAAAGTTTTTCGTATCTTTTTTTCGCATGCACAGTAAATAATTATTTTCTTCAAATGCTCATATCTCATCGTGCATTCAATATATTAATTTCTAATTTAAGTATAATATTTTTCTTATACGTTGACAAATGTTCTGAAGTTCCGTGAAATTTGACTGCTGTAAATTGTGGATATTATAAGCGAAGAACATGTGACAAAATTTGGGTTTTCTTAAAGGAACGTTTCTATCTTCTTGGATATATATGTTTGTTTTAAGAAAATGCACAGGCATTAAGCATAGCTGGTTAAATATTTTATTAAAGTTACAAATAATTTCCAGCTTTTTATGATACAAGGTGATCAAATATATTTTTTCACTTTGTTAATATGTGGGTGGTCCCCTAAATGCATAAGTCACCAAAACTTTATTAGAAAGTGTTTATTCAAGCACTTTCTATATATCTCCAAATTTAGAGAACAATTGGCCGAGTAGTTTTTTAGAAATTCGTAAAAAATAAAAAAATCCTAAGTGTCCGGATGCTTTTGTATGTTGAAATGTGCATAACCAAGTATGGGTTAAGAGATGCTTAACTTGATATCGAAATAGCACTGAAAATATTTCTCACTATGCCAGTCAGTGTAGCATATTATGAGTGAAACTTCAGTAAATTAAAATCGATGAAAACTACTTAAGGTCAAGAATGAGTGAAACCAAATTAATATATCCAGCAGTCTTATCTATCGAGTGCCAAGTAGCATTAAAAAGAGGCTGCAATTAAATAATTAATGCGTTTTCTACAATTAAAACGAGAAAAGTTTTAATCACATTAAACTTCATTGAGAAGATTGCCACTTAAAGCCAGAGCTGGCTTAACGACGTATGCACAACTTTTCAAATAACAACGCTTGTGAATAAGAACTTCTGAATAATAAATAATAATAGTTTTTTAACTTTATATCAACAAAACAACACAGATATTATGAAAATAAAAACATTGTATATCGTAGAGTATTAGAGTAAAACCTCCGAATAACGTCACCTTCGGGACTTAGCAAAGGTGACCGTCATTCGGAGGTTGCTGCTATTTAGAGGTTCAGTATAAGAAATCAAAATAAATGAAATTAATATTTATACTGAACCTCTAAATAACAGCCACCTCCGAAGGACGGACACCTTTGTGAAGTCCCGGGGTGACTCTTATTCGGAGGTTTTACTATATAATGTAAAGTCACCATTGGAAAACAAATCAGTACGATATTTTTTTGTATGATTTATGTGTGTGTATCACTTAGGCCTACCTGTGTACTATTTTGCAACTAAACTACGAAAAAAATTGTTATCTCACATCAAAAAGTCATTTTCTTTACTAAAACCTTTTATTAAGAAATAATAAATTTAGTATTGGATTTTTTTATGAAACAATTGATTACAAGGTAAACGGCGTGAGGAATTTAAGGGGGGGTATTAGAGGGGCGGCGGAAAGAAGAGTTCATTTTATCTGTGTTTAGGGGGCGTAATCTGCACAGTTCTGTCAGGGGTGCAAGGTCATGTAGTTAAGGTTATGAGAGTAGATGTGGAATCATTGGCGTACGCAGGGGGATGTTGATGGGGGTTGTAACCCACTACTACGATGAAATTTTGTATAGTTAACATACGAATACGTAAGCTGTAGCTTTGTAAACCCCCATAGAGCCTATAACCCTCCTTACGAAATTTCTGCGTACGCTTATGCGTGGAATTCACCCACAGTGCATCGTACATAATGTGAAACACGGAGGAGATAATACAATGATTTGGGGTTGCATGGTGGCCGACGGTGTTGGCGAAATGTTGATGTGTGAGGGACGCATGAATCCTAAGAAGGACATACTCGAACTAGAGACGGCCTTGCAATCACCGTTTTCATGGATTTTTGGCGGTACAAATGTGGATGGGGTTAAATTCCAACAAGATGATGCATCTTGTATTAAACTGTGACTAGGAAATGGTTTAGTGAAAATGGTGTAGATCTTTTGGCTTGGCTGGCAAAGTCTCCGGACCTCAACCCCATCAACCACTTTTGGGATACTCTCAACCGCAAAATCCAAAAGAATTCCATTACTTCAAAAGAAATATTAAAACGTGTGTTACAGGAGGAAAGGAAGATGATAACAAAAGCGGAATACCGTAAGCTAGTAAACATTATAGCTAATAAAAACTTAATCCCGTCATTAAAGCCAAAGGAGGCTCAACCTAAATATGGATAATTTTTCATAAAAATGCTTATTTTGTATCTATGCATTTTATACCTTTTCAACTCATCAGTATTTTAAAATAAATTAATTGTTATAGCGCGCCCAATACTCTTGGCTAAGGCTGCATTACGACATACTTTGAAGTGAAACTCCGGTGTTTATGCTTAAATTTTATCATTAAACAAAGCAAATTGATTTTTACACGTATTCTCTAATTGTACAGAGTACTGACTGCCTTTATGGAGATGCACGTGGTATAATTTTAGATTCTAAAAGTTCATTTAAACTGCGGGAAGCTTTTGAAGAGAGAGGCACTTGTTACACCGCTGCAGGAATGCTAGCATATTTATGCAACTATTGTAAATTTATATGCTAATTAGCTTAAGATAGCAGTTGTAAATGAAAATTAAGTAGCTTAATTAATAAGCTTTGCATTAGTATGCTTGTTATGCGCAATAATAATGCATATGGATATCCTTGTAAGGATGCTACAGAGGCAATATGAATAGTTCTTGGTAATTTAATCTTACGCCCTGGGCATCCGACCTTCTAATCTGCAGTTAAATTATTTTACCAACTTAAGGTATTACAATAATAAAGAGCCATCAGGGTTGGCTTGAATTACGAATTGCTGAAGAATAATAAATTTTGTGGTTTCGTTTTCGCTTACAATGCGAGATCCTTACATGTTCTCAAAATCACCGAAGCCATCATTGAATCGTCGAGGCCACAAATGCCACCACAGTGAATTAAAGATGTATTTTCCGAAAGATAGACATAGAAGTTCTCAGAAATGTAAATTTTCCTTCACAAAAGAGTTGGAAGTAAGATTTGGAGGCAAAGTTCGAATGAATCCGAAGGGTTTAAGCTTCAATTATCCTTCATTAATAGTTTCAGAATTAACATTATTGACAGATTAGTAGGTCGTTGTACTCCACTTTGGCATTATTACCACCTGTAAAGGCCTACTCAATCAACCTCAAAGAATTGGCTGTTCAGAAGACACCCACGAAGGGCAGTCGATTAATCGTTATGGTGTAATGAGTGGAAGAAGATATCGATTAAACAGGCTAGTCTTCAGCCATTAGGAACAGTCAAGTTCATTTAGAAGGATTTCCATATAGAGTCTTTACTCAGACAGAGCGGATGCCAGAAGTATTTGCTGTGTTAATCGGAAAGAAGTATGGAAGGCAATGGGAAAGGAACGTATGTTCAATGTTTTTATCGGAGTGAGAATTGATCGCTAAGTTGCCAAATGTGGCAGCCATCGAGGCCATCAAATGTTTCACCCCTTGCGTGTTTTGTTAACGTGTCTTCGTTAGCGAGTTTGGGAGTTGATTATTCGTTGGCAGAAATCAGCAGCGCATATTTCATTTATTTCGAAGATAATTATTCACATGGACACTCACGTCTTTATTTTATTCATTTAATGTGCCCTTATTATTTTAGAGTATACAATTTTAGGACAATAGAATGAAATTCCTTTCAAATGAAACCATTGTAATTTGTACTTAAAATTTTCGACACCCACGTAGAACTTCAAGCTAGAGATTTTTGTGTTTAGGAGAAAAAGAGACGCCGTCCTCATCCTGGATTCGAACTAGGGTCCCGCGTTGAGCCCGGAGTGTTTTGACCGCTCAGCGAACGAGGACAGAAAAAACGCTCTGTTTCTCCATATATAAGGATGTAAGATATTATTACCCTTCTCAAGGATAACACAATTGCCAAATAATGGTCAACACACAAAGCCACCGGGACGAGTTTTTTTTGTGAGGGAATTTATTACACAATAATTTTTGACACCCACGCAGAAGCTCAAGTAGAACTTTTTTTTTGTTTAGGAGAAAAAGAGACGCCGTCCTCATCCTGGAGTCGAACTAGGTCCCTCTGTTGAGCTCGGAGTGTCCTAACCGGAATGTATTGTAATTCGTTAAAATGTTGCGTGCACAGTTGAATGGGGTCCTGGTTTGGTCCAGTGTTTATGAACATTATGTTCAGCCCCATTTAATCAAGTTCAAGCCCCAGAAAGCTTGGTTGCATATAACAGTATCGTGGTACAGAGATCTCGTTAAGTCCTCCCTCCCATCCTGGCCGATATATTGTGCAGTTCTGGGACTCAAAATATACACAATCGTAAAGTTATTTTGAATCTTGTACTTTAGATTGATCGTAGTACCAAATCCAGTAGTCCAATAAGATCATTTTACCATTTGACATACTAACGTTTATTAAAATTATTTTAAATTAACTAAACTTGATCCGAGGTAAGTAATTTTTAGAAAGCTGTGATAGTTTAGTTTCCACACTTCTTATTTTTTGACTGCAGCTTGATAGAGGTATAATTAATGATGTCATCAGCGAAGAAAATTTGCTCGTCCAAACGGACCACCTTAGTTAGCAACTGGTGGTCGAAAAAACAAACCTGGTAGACACAAATTAAAAAATGCCATATTTATACTTCTACTACATGTATTACTGATTAATTAGTATTCCATATATGCATGCCTTTATACAAAAACAGTACAACACACACTAAATTATTCAAATTTTAAATTGCTAGAGGTTTAAAACAGTGTATATCCCATTTTAATAAGAAAAATAATTATAGTAACCACCACAATTAAATTCCTTTACGCTTTGTGTGCTGATTTGCTTTTACGTAAAGTTTAAGGTTATTAGTTAAATTATTCAAGACACATTTTCCTCAGTAACACTGATTTTATTTTAATTTGTCTTTAAACAAACTTGTGCCCTTTTCATTCTACTTAGAGCATTTACTTAGAACAGACGGCGAATTTGTCGTCCTTGTTTACGATTTTGGACACGATTTGTTATGAGTTTGCGCCATTTTTCGCTTGGTCTCCATCCACAGATATAATGAAGTTCATATATGCCATTTAATTTATTTAATATTGTCACATAAAATGAAGAGTCAAGCTAGAAGTAAGACCTTTATTGAAGACTATGGAAATACAGCCCGAGCAACGAATGCTTTCTCCTACAAAGTCTCCTTAATATTGTATAAGATTAGAGAAATATCTCGAACAATATCTACATTAAGCATAGTTACATACAAAAATCAATCAACTAACTTTTATACTATCTAATAACTATATGTACATAACACTCAGAGTATACTTCTTCAAAAAGTAGAAAATTAAAACCAGGCATCAGGGAAGAAATCAGAGTTTGAACTTTGGCTTCATTCGATGGAAGCGGCTGAGCGATGCCATTGAATTACGACGGTTCGTGGAAGTGAGGTATTTTTAATAATATATAAGAACAATAAATTATGCTGCAATATAAATAAATAAAGGATTTTATTTCAGGGGTATTTTCTACCTAATTTTATTTGTTTACCATAGAAAACATATGATATGTTGTTTATAAAATTATTTATCTTTATGAACTTTGAAGAACTAGCGATAACGTAGTTACATATCTAATGGCAGTTGGAAGTAGAGTGAGGTTAATCTACAATGTTGAGTTTTTGAATTTATTTCAAATTAGTTTAACCAATCCTTACTGAACTTTTATTAAAAACTTAGGAAATATTATGAACTTTATGAGTATTGTGACCTTTTATGAAAAACTTACTGAAATATTACGAAATATATTCTTTTTTCCTTAATAAAATCAAATAAATTCCAACAAATTATTATAAATCACAAGCGTTCGTTCTCTGAAACATGAGAAACATTTTAATCTGGGTAATTTGAATAAACGTCGTGTGAATTTAAATTTCGCCAACAACTCTCTGGGTGACAACAAACGCTTTGTTTTAAACTAGGCAGTCCTTTAAAAATAAACGACAAATGAGGTGATGAATTTTTAAGTAGGCTTTGGTTTGTTTTGTGTTTTTATATATGTAGAGGGAGTCTTTAGAATTGTTTCAAATGAACTACTGATGGCTACTAATTTCTAAATAAATGCTCAGATATCTTGGTTTTGGATTTCTTTTTATGTCTTCAATTGCAATTGAGATATCTTCGGTTCACATTTGGACGTGAGTCTTTATTGTCCTATTGATGGTGGTGGTCCATCTAGATCTGGTTTATTAAGTGTGTCTTACAGAAATGCTGGATTCCGCAACGACTCTCCAGGGGAATTCCGCAAACGAATTGTGAAGTATCGCTGACAATCGCAAGAACTCCTGAAATATAAGTCGTTTCTGTCCACGAGTAAGCACAGCGATTTGCTGTTTAGCCTCTGCCTGTGATTTGTTGTTAAGGGGAATGGGTATGCCTTATAAGCCATTCTGGTCCATGATTGAGCCATTCTCATTGCTCTGACGAGCCATTTTGTTTAATAAGGAAGAATAAGTTTTGGGGTTAATAGAAGAGAGAAAGAGAGTTTTTTAAGAGGTAGAGTAGAAGTGATAGTAAGAGTGGTATCAAATAAAAGGTTACATAAAAAGGTTAAACACTGGTAAAATAGCAATGAAAAAGATCACTCATTGCTATTTTACCAATATTTTACCAGTGTTTAACCTTTTTATGTAATTTCCTCCCTGGTACCCTGTATTTTATTTCTAAATAAAAGGTTTTCCGATTCGGAAGGATTTGGAGCTAGTTGCTGATTTGATTCGTTATTTAATTTTTGTAATTAATATATCTGATCAACCAATGGGTGGTGCTGTTGGTCATTTCTAAAGGGGAGGAGCTTCTTTATAAAAAACTAGAAGTTCCTCTGTGATTAATTGGAAGTAGACGATTTGACTGTTGGTTATTATTGAAAGTGATTACAAGATTATATTGGACGTAAAGATAGAAATTTTGATGTAGGAAGTATTCTGGAAGTCATAGTTGGGTTTGGGTATTCGTCGATCCTTTCGAATGTTTTTAACCTGACATTCATGGAATGTTCCTTTATTGGGAGGATTCCCAAGTCATTTGAAATAAAAGCATCAGTGATAAACCAGGAGGAGTCAGTAATTTTGCGCAGCACCTTGTTTTGGAAGATCTGTATCTTTTTTAAGTTAGTCTTGTTTATTTTCCCAAGGCGCTTACCGCATACGATAATATTGGTCTGACGCAAGTTTGGTAGAGGAGAATTTTAAATTTGATGCTAAGGTCGTTTTTGGGGTGGAAAAGAGCGTTTAAGGAGGCAGTGGTGGAGTTTGCCTTTTTTGAGGATGCTTATGGAATGTGTTTTCCAGGTTAAATTTTGGTCGATATGTATGCCAAGGTATTTTATTGAGTTACACCAATTTATTTTTTCATTATCCCATCTTAGGAAATTTTGTAGAATTTTTGTTGTGAAATAAATTTTGTGGAATTGTTGTAGAATTTGTCTCTCGTTGGGAGGCATTTTTTTTTGTAAAAAAGATTGCTTCCGTTTTTGTTGAATTTATTTTAATGTCCGATAATCTAGTCCATTGAAGTATTTTGTTACGGTAAATTTGCAGGTTATTTATTGCCAACGGGATTGAGTTGTTTGATGAACCTACGGCAGTGTCGTCTGAGTACAAAACGAGTATGCTATTGTTTTTAGGGGGGGGTTAGGAATATCGTTAATGTATGAGCAAAATAAATAGGGGTCCAAGATCGACCCCTGAGGGATTGAGGCCTCCATTTCCCGTTCTCTTGAGACGGATTTATTTAGCTTTACCTGAAAGGTATGGTCATTTAAGTATGATGCAATCAAGTGAATTAAATACTCCGGAGTGCCGATTTTGCTTAATTTGTAAATTAGCCCCTCGTGCCAGACTCTGTCAAAGGCACGTTCTATATCAAGGCAAGCCAGGACTGTTTGTTTATTACTATTGAAATTTGAGTTAACATAATCTACAACCCTTATGAGCTGTTGCTCGGTGGAATGTTTCTTTCTGAAACCGAACTGGAAGTCAGAAAGGATTCCGTTTTCGTTAATAAATTTGTCCAACCGTGTATAAATAATTTTTTCGAGCATTTTAGCCAATGAGGGGAGCAAACTGATTGGGCGGTAGTTTTGGGGGAAGGAGATGCGTTTATTTGGTTTGAGGATTGTTTTAACTACAGTCTTCTTCCAGGCCTTGAGATAGTGTAGTAGTCAGAAAGAGTCTGTGAAAATTAGTTTGAGTCAATCAGTGGCTTCTAATGGGAGGATTTTGTGGGAATTATTGGAGATCCTATCGGCCCCCGGAGCTTTTTTTCATACGTAGTTTATTAATTATACTGTTAATTTCCAGGTTTGTAATTTGAGGGTCGGGTGGGTTTATGGTCTTCCTTAGGAAGCTGTTTACAGTGCGTTTAATTTTGCAATACTGCGTTTCATCTAGTAGGTTATTGCTCTGAAATTGAAGCTCTAACGAGTCTGCTAGAACCTCAGACTTCTCGTCATCTTCAAGCACCAATCCTCTTGCTCCATGCAGCGGTGCAGTGTGGTTATATGTTTTAGTAACTTTTTTTTTGATTTTCCAAATGCATTCATTTTTTTGAGTTTTTTGATTTCCTTGGAGATTTTGTTTTTTAGTCTTTTTACTTCTTGTAGACTTTGGGGGTTGTGCGTTCTTTGCTGGTGTCTTCTCCAGAGCCATTTGTCTTTTATTAGGTTAATTATACCTTGCGGAATTTGGAAAAGGTTTTTTGGGGTGTTACTTTGGAGGTATATTCTACGGCTTCTTGAATGATTTTTGTGAGAGAATTTATTTGCTCTTCTAAACTGTTTTGGAGATGGCAATTTCCGGGGGGGGGGATTAGCGCTTACTTGTTCTTTGAATACTTCCCAGTCAGTGGTTTTTACTGTTTTTGGCAATCCACGATGGCGTTCAAGATCAATTTCGTAAATAATGGGGACATGGTCTGAGTCGAGCACGTCAGTGAGAGCAAAAGAGTTTATGGACGCATTTATTTTTGAGGTAATAACGAAGTCAATTATTGCAGTATTTCCATGAATTGAGTCGCAAGTGGGAGAAGTTGGAGCAGCTGTGAGAAGATTTCTTTCGGAAGCATATTTATGCAGAAAGTTTCCGTTACTGCAATTGCGTCTTCTCGAGGTATCCTAGCTTTTGTGCTTACAATTCCAGTCCCTACCTGCTCTTGTGGAGGTATTTTTATCAACGATTTCAAGACAATCCCAAGAAAATCTCCAAATTATGTAATATTTCCCCATGAAAACCATTTAAAGTTGACTAACCATATTCAACCAATATCTAGAAATAACAAAAAAGTATTAGTAACCTTTTAAACCAATATATTTATTACTTCTTTTTATATTTTTGTATAAGTAGTGTTCAATAATAGCTCTTTTTTAGGTTTACTTTAAATACGAGTATTTATAAATGCGTTTCGTGGTTGGGTAGGTGGAAAGCTAATCAGTCTGTGGGGTAAAATGCTTGAAAAGACCTGATCTAGATAATTGGTGATTCGAAATCTACGATCATTTCTTTTTGTTCTATCTAAAATTGAGAAACTGGCTCAAAGCCCGGAAAACGATTAACTGTGCGAAAAGAGCTTCTAGAACGAATTAATGACATAAAATAAAATTAATTAAAATAAAATAAAATTAATGACATAAAATAATTAATTTTTAAACAAAAATTTCCGTTAATAGTAATTATTAAAATAAGCATCATAATTAGGCTTAACATTTTACGGAAATTTAGAAAATGTAGGGTTTATTAAAATTACAAATAAACAAAGCGTGTGTGTGGGTGCGTTGTATCTGTGGTAATAAACAAATCAGCAAGTTTCGTAAATACACGCTAATCGAACAAAAAAGCTAATTGCTTAACGAAGGAATGTGTTTCTTCCCGAAATAGCGAATTAGATTCTTGAAAAAAATGTCGATCCGGTATTGGAATTTCTTGAAAACATTTTGCAAAAGTATCTTGAACAAAACTAAGTGTACGGCTGCATTGTGTTTTACGACGACAACGGAAAATAAATAATGAGGGGCGCATTTTTGCGAGGGAGAAGCCTAGAAGAATGTGTTAGTTCGCTGATTGTTTTTGTAGTCGAATTTTACATTATCTCATTGTTTTTGCGCAAATATAATCATATAAATATTTCATATAGTTACAGAAGCGATTTAAGCTTATAATGGTTAATTTTATGATGGGAATTTAATTGCTGTGCAAATTTATATGCCATAATTTTCATGCTCAACAAATGAACGAAGGTTCCATCAGGTACCCTGCGTATGTCTATTGGGAACGATTTTTTCCACTTATTCCAAGCTGTACGATAAACGTTCAAAGAAACGTAAAGCGGATAAAAGATTATTTTATTAGATGCATTAGCCAGGCTTTCGGCTGTTCAAATGGACAGCCATCATCAGATGCAGAAGTTCGCCCCACTTATCTCTTATTCCAAGCTGTTTTCTTATTTTATTAACCTCGCTAGTTAGTGAGCATTTTTAAGATGGGACTTTGGAAATCAGTTGGGCATTTTTGTCGGGGAACCTGGGTAGGGTACAGCTTTCGGGAGATTCAGATAGGGGAGAAAAACCTAACTGCGGATTAGCTTTCGGGTAACCTAAATCTGGCGTATAAGTATCTGACACCTACACTTTCTTGACCCTTCCCTTGATGAAGGCACCAGTTGTTCTCGAGATGTTGCGGTTATTTTTGCAGAAGTTATGTTTTGCCTTCTTCTTTTGTGTTTTTTAGCATATTCCGACTATTGTCTCCCCCCCCCAAAAAAAGAAAAAAACCCTAGGTGGTGTTTTATTTGTTTACAGGATAAGGAAAACTGAGCTAATATAAATGTATATAATAATAAACGAATATGAATTGTTTGCAGCAGGTACTCTTATGAAGAAGACTAAAGAGGGATGCAAACGTAAGAAAGCGGGGAAAATGGGGAAAAAACAAGGGGGGGGGAGGAGAAGGATAAAAGGGGAAAAAAAAGGAGAGTTGAGTAAGCCAGATTAAGGTATCAGTTAAAAATTTTGGATATCATTCTATTTAATACCTATGTAGGTGAAAATCATCATCGGCCTTATGTCATAAGGCGCGTGTTGTTGTATATAAGACACTTATGGGTAAAATTTATGTTTTGAGCAAACGATATTCAAAGTTTTTATTTTTTTTAACTGGGAAAAAATAAGCTTGGATTAAAATTTAAGCTATTTAAAAATCGAAAATTGTTTGGTGCTTTTGCTATACGTTAAAATGTCGACAAACAACCTTAAAAATATAGATACGTAAAAATATTTATGACAACATATACGTGGCTGACATTAAGGGCGACGAGAGTGCTTTATGAAGAATTTCTCTCTTTAAAAGACGCGAGTCCCTTCAGATATGTGTAAAAGCAGTATTAATCAGGCATAGCTTGCAGCGTCATCAGAATATGAAATATCCTCACCACTAGAAAATGCAGATATACTGCAGTCACGGAAGTGAAAATATATATACATTTTCTCATCATCATAGTAGCCAGTAAAAAGGAATGAAATTAATAACCATATATTCTTTTTTTTCAAAATGATATTGGCCATTAAATCCCTTTTAAATAGAATAAACCTTTCATTGGCAACATACCAAGATGTAGGAGTGGTCAGTGTTGTCATTCGTTGACAGAAATTAGTGATTGCGTTGGTAATGGCAGTGTTTAAAATGAGTTATGAGGGCATCTAACTTGAAAGACCCTGGTTTGGCGACAACGGCTTTCGAGCGTTGTAATGCCTCCCAGTGATGATGATGATGAGGACCATGGTCATTAACTTCTGTACGAGGCTCATAATATTACTCATGAAGCATTACTTAATCCGTGAGTTGGAATCGCTTCTCATTTTTCATGGTTAACATAAAGTGAATTACTTGAACATATAAAAATGAAACATAATTCCAAACCATTATTTTGTTTTTCTGTTTTACTTTTGAGAAGATATCAAAACACAAAGGAACAACTTTCCGTTTACAAGCATTACGGGTCAAGAAAAATCTCAACAATATTAGGGTACACTTATATAAAAGGTGTGCAAGGGAATGGCCTTTTTCTTTTTGAAATTTTGAATTTTTTAGAAGAATATTTAAGAAAACAGACTAATAAAGGTATTGTCAGTTTAGTTTTATTTATATTTTTAAAACAGAACTTAGTTAGGATAAAATGGTTTTGAAATTAGAAGAGTATTGCTCCTTAACTTTTATGGAAAAAAATATTTTGACGTTTACAGATCTAGTGAAGGCTAAAGTTTGAGATGCTGATTGAAGTCTAAAGCCAAAAAGTTTTGAATTAAAGTTAGAAAATTAGATCTTCCCTTCGTATGATTCTGATACAGATTTTATATTGAAAGTAATCAATGCTTTTATTAAATATAAAATGCATCGATTGTTCTATTAAATGCCAATTAAGTATTAATTAACTCTTCGTTAAATATGTTGAACGTTTTGTTAAATAACGTCTCGCTAATCCACGTTTCACTAGATCTTTAGTATATGTCGAATTAAATAAAAAATATGTTAATTATATGGCCATACAGCTCATTTCCTTTAATTCCCAAATGCATATTTTTTACATATTATTTCTTTTGGGCGTTTTTTATAAGTCGTATATTGTTGCGAACTGAATTATGGTTTTGTCTTATTATGGCCAATTTAACTAAATACAAAGCATTGTGTGTAACTGAAAGTTACCAAAAATCGAAACTTTAGTACATAAGCATAAAAATGCGTATATTCGATCACTCAATAACCATATAATTAAATGCATATATGACGATTTATTTTAGATTCTAGCCTTTATTTTGAAAATTTCCCTTTCCTTATTGTTAATTCCACATTCCATATTGTTAATATTCGTTACTTAATTGTTAAATAATTGGGATATTGTTAAAATAGTGTTCTATATTGTTAACAAGTGTTATGACTAATTACTTATAGACTTTAAAATGGATATTCTTTTAAATTTGATATTTCAATATCGAAAGTTCCTTCTATTAAATCACGTTCAAGGTATAATTTTTCATTAATGTGGTGCTCGTTAACCTCATTTATTTTTTCCGCAAACTAAATCGACATTTAAAGTATCTTCGATGGCCTGAATTTACTTATTTACTAATTATATGCTAATTAATTGTGCTAACTAGTTGTTAGTTCTAATTTAAGCTAAAAATTGGCAAAAATTACGTTACTCCAATATATTATATGACCATGAAGAGTTGGATAAAAATAGAGTGTATATTATTTTAAAAATACAGTAAGTGCACAAATTTTATTGTATTTATTGTGGCTATAGTCTTGTCTTCATCCGGTTTACCTTATCCTATTATTATTTATATCTAAGGATAATTCTTATCCTTATTAATCTAATCTAAGGATTTAAAGTAGAAACAAATTAGATTAGTTTCTTGATCGAAACTGAATCATAGTTCGATTTAGGATTATGGACTAATAAGTTTCTGTTCGAGTGGGGAATTGAACGGAATCATGCTGAGAATACGTGAAATAATAATAATAATTGTTATTACCTTTATCCTCGTACTCCAATACTTTCGCGTCACGTAACAAATGTTCGTAGCGAATCAGAAAAAAAAAAAAATCATTAATGGCATTCTGTGAGGGGAATGAAAATGGAGTCCATAATTCTTATAAATTAACCGCACTATTGTTTATTGGACAAATCCTGCCATTTCTTTGCTATTGTTTATCCGTTTCCTCCAGCCGAGCAACATGGTTAATTACTAACGATGTTTAATAGTGAATCGATTTCCCATTAAGCATTATTTCCATGGTTATCTTCAAACAGAATACAACACTATTGTATTATTTATCATTGCAGAGACGCATGTGCTAAGTTACATAAAAATTACTTCTAAAAACAAATTATTGTGCAAAAACTAAAAAATTTGAAATAACGCGGCTATCAGTAGCATGGGCGCCCCTGGAATTATATGTAAAGGGGTGAATACAGGAAAAATTCCAATTGAATAAATTGAATAAATTAAATAAATTAAATAAATTGAAGGCTATAGTTTCTTGTGGATTCAGTCTTTTTTATCCCTTTTTTTTATAAGCCAAGGGGGTGCAATTGCACCCCTTGCACTCCCTCGGGACGCCCATGATCGGTAGGTAACCTCAAACATAGAACAATCAGGATCACATATTCTGATATCTGGCAAGAATTGCAGACCTATGCCATCCATCCATCCATCCATCCATCCATCCACCCGTCCGTCAATGAATGAATGAATGTCAACCACATCGGTAGGATAGGGTATAATAATTTTCTTTATCCAGATTTTGAACCTAGTGTAAATTTTATAAGTATGGCGCTACTTGGCTTTAAATTACTTTACTGTGTTCGCTTTAGCGGATGGAGAACTCCAAATATAATTTTAGGAATATCCTTTAAATATACAAAAAATTATTGTTATTGGAGCGGGTTTCTATGCGCTTTCAGAATACACTTTCGTTAACTGATAATTTCACGAATTAATAGTTACGAGATAAAACTATTAGTGGGAGTATTAAAATTAAAAATATATAAAAGATTTCGAAAAACTAAACCTCATAAAGATGTTCTTTAAAAAAATCCCATTGTAAACTTCGCTCATAGAAAAGGACACATAAATAAATGTAAATTTCAAATGTTCACATTATGGTTTACTGAACATATGGCTTACATATTTGAGGTTTGCTGAAAAAAAATGAATGAAAAGAGAAATGTTCTGTAATGTTCTCTTAAAAGAGAAATGCTGTTTGTAAGTAAATTTGTAAAACAAAAAAGCGCGTTACTTCACAGCAGCGTCGAAAGTAAGTCAAGCAGTAAAGCGGCGTGTAAGAATTATAAAAAAGAACTAAGCATTCCTTTTGGTACTCTTCTCTACAACCTTAATTAAAATATACGGCCTGAAGGAAGTTGTTGAACATTTTTACTCGCTCTCCTAAAATTTTGAGAGCAGTAACAAAAATTTTGTTACGACCAAAGAAGTTCTTGGCTTTCAATTACGATGAAAGAATTCGTGCCGTGATTTATAAAAGTTTTTTGTGGTATTACGCATCTGCTGAAGACTGATAAATTTAGTTTCCCGAAATTAATATTCTCTGAAGTTTTTCGCTTTTCAAAGTTTCTGAGCACGCGTGTATTTAAAGCCAAAAGCGATGGTTGGCTGTGGATGGATGCGAAAGAATTAGGAGAAAAGTTATTCATGATAGATATGTCGTCACTATTTAATAATTATATTTAATAGTTATTGTTGGCCTGAAGACTTATATATGTAAATTGGAATAAGTATTTTATTTTTATAGTATATTACAATATACAGTACTTTAATTGGAAATACATTAGAGTGTCTTTTTTAATCCGATTTTGAAGTTGAAATTTCATTCTAAGAATTTGGTGACGAATATATTGTAGAAACATATGTTGTGTTATCAATATATGTCTCATTTAATTTTAAATTTAATAAATAAATAAATAGTATATGTCATTTGAATAAGCTGCCGTTGATATAAACGAACACCACCACCTGGAGTGATCACTCGTGAAGGGATAGAAAGCGCGTTATTGGTTAAAATATTGACTAATGGAAATATGAAAAACAGTAATAATAATATTAGTCAAAGCCATTCACAACATAATCTGTTAATAAACAATTAATAAAATTAACAAAACTTCAAGTATTATAGATACACTTAATGATTTTCGACACCCACTGTTAAGTTCAAGCTAGAGCGTTTTAGGCATAGGAGAAAAAGTGGCACCGTTCCCGACCCAGATCCGAACAAGGGTCCTTCCAGATGTCAAAATTTATTAGGTAGAATAAATTCCCCCACGAAAAATCACAAAAACTCACCCCGGTGGCTTTGTGTGTTGACCATTATTTGGCAATTGTTTTACCCTCTAATGGGTAATAATATAACATTATAGATATAGAAATCCCAAACACAAACAACATACAAACCACATACGCAACAAAAATCACTGAATACCAAGATCTCAAATATAAAATTAAAGACATGTGGCATACGAAAAGAGTTGGCATGGTGCCTGTCATTTTGTAAGCCACAGGTCTAATACCAAGCATATTGCACAGAAGCCTGGAAACATTTGAAATCGAACCCGGCACCTACATTAAGCCACAAAAGTCCACAATTTGGAACATATGCCAAACAGTCAGGAGGTTCCTAGGCACAACACCTGAATAACCTACAGAAGGAAGTCTTAAATACTTGGCACTGCCCGTTTCAAGTCCGTCCGCCAAGATCCAGAACACATACAAACTAATGATAATATTTGACAAGATCAAGCCAACCTACACCTATGAGGGCTGTTACAATATTAGTTTGTTTTACGTCTTCCCCGTTATTGATTGCCGCCTTTCCAATTCTTTGCAGAAGATATTCCTTTATCAACACACCTTTTTGTTTTATAAAATCATAGAAACAACGACAACAGAATTGTTGGGTAACACATTATTTGTATAATCCTGAAATGAAAATGATCATTTGATGATTTTGTAGTTAGCCAAAAAAATAATCTTGCATCACTTTCAAGAACCACCCTGATAGGAATAAGAATTTCTTTATTTCACAGAGAAATGCAACATTAATTAATCCAAGATACGGATTATTCTTGGTTGCAATTGATCAGGAAATCGTAATAAAATTGGCGTAGCATTGAGTACTTCCCGAAGTATGTGACGACGAACTTTTATCACTTCTTGATACCACATAAGCCGACTTCCAATAAGATTAACGTGTTTTCACGTTCCTGTTCTTTGAAATGACAGTGCTATTTGCCACGCACTGAGTTCCGCCAAATGCTATTTTCTATTTGTTTTCGATGCACGAGATTAATCAGGAATTGGTTAGATTCACTCTAGTATGGCCTGGTCGGTAATAACATTTTATTTAGCTTTATAAGTAAAGACAATATTATAAGCATAAGTAAAGTTATAAATTTTTACGTTAACGTACGTTTCTGACGGATTTGGTCGTATTTCTGAGAAAAGGCGGCCAAGTCCGTCAGAAACGTACGTTGAAATAAAAATTTTTGACATTACGTACGCTTATAACGTTGTCTTTATTTATAAATCTTATCTGCTTACTGTTACATAAGATTACGTTAGTTCTAGGTATAAAATTTTAACTGCTCCTGTCGTATGGGGTCACGTTTTCCGCAAAAAATGGCACATTGAAAATCGGGTCGCGCTTCTCAAATCTCTAAGCCTAACTCTAAGCTTGCTAGTGACATGTTTGATTTCACATAAAGCCATTTCGAGATTCTAACACGATTAGAAACTGTCGAAAAAATTCTTTTCAATAAAACTAATTCACATAGAAGTACAATTAAAACAATCATTTTAACTCAGTGGTTCCCAACTTTCTTTAAGCTGCGACTAACTTTTATAGTAGCCAAGTAATCCGCAACCCCCTTTTACAGTAACCAATAGATCCGTGACCCTCCTTTGTCCACCGCTGCCACATTTGCATAATAAAAGCATTTTCAACAGAGTAAAAAAAATACGCGTATATGTGTCTATATATATCGACGTTATTGGAATTTGCGGAAATTATTCATTTGGTCATTGGGCTGAATTTAAAGGTTGGAGGTGTGAAAGGGCGCTCCAACAAACCTCTGGGAGGTTGGGGAGGGATTTGGAGCCGACTGAGTCCACCTTGGCTGCGGGCCTGCTTCCATAGAATTTTTGCAAAATAAAGAAAGAGGGAACAGAAGATCAGGTTTTTAAAAACATGTAAAAAAAAGAGGCCCTTTGGCATATTTCTTGAAATATTCGTAGTATAGGAGAAGGGGGGGTAATATGGACCCCCACTTTGTTTTTTTGTAAACTGCGCCTACATTTTAAGCTAATTTTACTCGTTTTGGGAATGTTTGGTCGCATAAGATAATCAGCTATGGCTACAACAGGAGTAATAATTTTTAGAATATACACAGTAACACCCCCCCCTCTCTTTCCATAATGCGATTACTAAAACAAAAAGAGAAATCACGTTGTTTTTTTAAGAGCGGGTATTATGAACCCCCATGAACTAGTCATAATTTATTTGTCAAAAATGAATTTTATTGTTGAAAAAATATAAATTATTTACAAAAGTCGCAAATATAAATTTCTTTCTCGGCTCCAGCACATTCACTATGTGTCCATAATTGACACATCATACACATGACCTATAATTCTCCATGGCAATCATCAGTAACAGCTGAGTCACAGAAGAGATAATTGGCGTTTCGCACACCTGGTTTGCTCTCTATTAGAAAAGCTTTTTGGAGTGAAGTGGGGCTGTTCATTTTCAGCTTGATTTTGGTCATCACGTGCTGCAATGCAGTCTTAGTCGGAAAAAATACAACGGTTAGAGGGAGTCCATATAGCACACATTTTGGGGATCCATATGACCAGCAACACCATGTTGAAATTATTATCACATCACTACTCACAAACCTAACCAAAAACTTGAAGTCTGATTTCGACACATTATCGTCTAACTAGTGTAGTTCATGTTATGACATAGAAATCTGCGCATTGTCCAACATAAATACACATAAAACTTGTATATAACTTACCTTGCTAAACGTTCGCAAATAAGATTAAAATGCTAACGCTCACAACACGAATGCTCTCTCCTTCAATGATGCACGGCAATGCCGATCTCTTATCTAAGGTAGAGCGATTAGAGTTGATTTACCCCTCCACCGCTAGAGTGTTCCTCGTTTCGGCCCAGGATCTGAGGGGGATCCATAATATCTACAGGGCCCATATTACCACAAGTTCCTCTATTATTTCCCAATATTATTTACAACTACTTAAAAATAAACCCGTATAATGACATACCGCTTATGACGTCATAATCTGCAGGTTAATTTACGTTAAAGCCGTTATTATTTAAATAAAAGGGAAATAATGGTACAGAATGTGAAATTTCGAATTCGTATGGAACCGAAATAAGCTAGAGCTTGATCAACATTATTTTAAAAATAGCAAATTAAGAGCTTACGTTTTAAAATTGCTGGCTTGCGTTAGCACAGGAATAAATTTAAAAGTATCTATATTGCATAGTATGAAAATGGTAGTGCATAAAAAGGGCGAAAAGAGAATATTTTAGTGCAATTTACACTCAAAACACACTGCGAACATTACACGTTTCTGCAGAATCATGAAATGTCAAATGTCAGACAGATATGCATAACGTTTTGAACAAGTTTAAAATACACGATTGGGCATATTAAAACGCTAACGTTCACATCGCCCCTTGTTTCATCCCAAAGCCTAACTCGTTTTGTGGCAAATTAATTTGATTGAAATTCTCGCGAACGACTGGAAATTGGGCTACACGATTATAGTTTCAGGGTTTCATATTTAATTAAGGGTTACTGTTGGAGCAAACTCAATTAATTTCTGCTTCCACACGGCCACGTTAATATCTCAGATATTGTTCCGAACCAAGCACAGTCCATTTGGAATCCCCGAAGTGAATTTTACTGAAGTTTGATTCGATATTCGCAAATGCTGTTGACGAAACTACAAGCGTTCAACAGAGTTATTGTACAATACAGTACTATCAAATATCGCCCGTTCTACTTAGAGATTAAAGTGTGTAAGACCGGCCATTAAAGGATTCACTGAGCGTCTTTGAACATCACTGATGGGGAAAATTGTTTTAAAGATTCATTTAGTGAAAGAATTTCATTGATAATTATACGTGATCAAAAAATGTAAGTAATGATGTGAAAATAGAGTATTTTTCAAGAAAGACCCGTCAAAATGTTTCAGTTTGTCTATTGAGATTGCCCGTTCAGCGGTTGTTCCTAAAATCCTCGTTTCAATTCTACCATTAATTTGATAATTACCATCGATAATTACCGTTTGATAATTACCATCGACAATTACCGTTTGATAATTACCATATATTAATAATTACCATTGAGGAGTGGCTGTAGGGTTTACGTAATTGTTGTAGTACATATAAAAACATATATGCTTTATAAAGTTTGACTCGCACGTTAAAGTGAGGATGTGCAGTAAAGTTATTAAGTAAACTGATTTATATATATATACACATTTATTTGGCTTAATTTACGATTTATCTAAAATTGTGAACTCTGTCTCATTTAGCAAGCGGCGATTGTAGCTACTAAGCTTCGAAGGTGACTTACGAAGGCGCGAAATGTTATTTAAACGATTATTTAGTAATTAATATATTTTTATTTCATCGAGAATTTTACTTTGTTTATGAAAAGTATTATTTTATTAAATAATGTGAGTGTAAAAAAATAATTATATTTTATACCACACCATACCCGGAGCAGAACTGAAGTAAGAAATTCATATTAGATGTGGTTAACACGTTAAACGCCACGCCGGTTTTACGTGCCGTTCCGTTCACGCCATAGTTAGCCGTCAAGCAGGCCACTCCGGGCCGTCGGGACCGGCGTGGCGTTCAACGTGTTAAGTGTAGTTTAGGTCAGAGAAGGCGAAGTAAACGAACATACAAATGAATAAATACACCATCAATAAATAGATATGCTCGAAAGAATGGATGCGCCAAAATAAATTAATGTATCGAACATTATTCTGCAGCCGCACGTTGATATCAAATTTATGTATTTACTGTTATATATAGATATCAAATTGAAATTTCTGTAGTTATATCAATATCAAATCCTGAACCCCTGCAGCTAAATAGCTATATATGGAAACGATATGTTTTTACATTACCCGCTGTTCGCGAGCAGGTTTCTGGAAGGTCGCCACAACTATTTTTAGTTGCAATTATTTTTATAAGGAATTTCATACCAAATGTTTCCAACGCTTTTATATTTCAACATGGCTACACACATTGCAATATTCTACTAACGGTTGTTAACTTTATATCTATAATATACATTAATATATATTTAATTAATATAATTTACATAATTAATGTAATATATATATGAGCAATGTAATTCTATATTTAATATGTACTTCCTTTACACTGTTAAAATTGCTTTTATTATGCAAATGTGGCGGCGGCAGACAAAGTGGGGTCGCAGATATTTTGGTTACCATAAAAGGTGGTCGCCGATCACTTGGTTACAATAAAAGTAGGCCACGGATTACTTGGCTATTGTAAAAGTGGGTCGCAGCTTGAAAAAGGTTGGAAACTACTAAATTAGGGCATAAGAATGAGCGGTCAAGAATTGAAACGCGTAGTTTATAATATTGTTAGGTATTTTTTAATCTATAGTAATGGAAGGTTTAGCCATTAATTTAAAACGTTAAAGTATATGATTTTATAAAGCAGTAATATCTACGTTATTTAAATTGCATAAACTGATGAAATAGAACTACCAAGAGTTCTTTTAATTTCAATTTTGCAGTTAGAAAACGGCGTAAACTTTACTTCCTTGTACATAATTAGAAAATGCTTGCGTAGAATCGATTTCAAAATCGATTATAGGCGCTTTCCAGATAATCGATAGTTTCGGTCCATTCACTTTCGGGGACTCCTATCACAAGCAACGCTAGTTACAATTGAACAATTAACATATCAGCATTCTTGGAACTTTAATGAACCAAGCCACTAGAGTGTCTCAAAATATCGCAAGTTGATAATTCCAAGTTCGATGATATCCTGAAACTTCTGCTTTTGAAAACTTGCGTTGATTTGGTAAATACCCGATTGGATGATCGAATGGAATACGTATGCCATCACTGAACAGGTTATTTGAACGAGGACAAACTCAGCGGACAACGATTGAAGTCCTTTCATAGCTCGATTGCATTCCACATTTAAACTGAAACAGAAATTTCGAGAACATCCACTTGTCATCGATTCGTTTCAGTTCACAGCACTACTCATCCTGTTAAAGAACGTGTAATAGTATATAATCTATGGTACAACCTTTGGCGATTTTACGAATAACTAGTGTTAGGTTGTAGCAGGCAGCCAACACTTGACGCTTTTTTTTCTGTAGAGAAAGTAGTTCAGAGGTGATTATGTAAGCGAACAAATGTATAGTTCGTTTACGAAAAGTAGTCCGATGGTACCATTAAAATTCAAGGGAGCTGACGTCATCAACGGCCTAGCCAATTAGAGCAGAGGGGAGGACGTCATTTCAGAACCGGGTTTAGCGAACGTTTGTCTGGGCCAAAAACCAGTTCTGAAATGACGTCCTCCCCTCTGCTGTAATCGGCTATGCCGTTTGTCACGTCAGCTCCCGTTATTTCTAACGGTACCATCGGACTACTTTTCGTGAACGAATTACAGCTTGCTCGAAAGCCGTAGAATTTGGTGCAGCATGATTTAAGATATCCTTTCTCCATAAAACACAAAAGAAATAAACCCTTTTTAAAAGTGACGGCTTGATTAAGTTTTTTTGAAATGTTGAATAATAAGGATTGCTACTTGAATTGAATCGTAAAGAATATTTTCCAAAGTTCTACGATTCATGGTAATAAAAACTCCACGTATTTTTTTCTTTGAATAACTTTGAAATATACGCACAAAGCTGTAAACTAAAATGATGGTTAGTGTAGCTCATTATTTCCCCAAGTTCTAAAAATGGATAAATCCAAGGGCTAAGTAAACTTTGCGGATAAAATAGCCCATTAAGGAAAAAAACGCATAATTTTATATCTATTAATGTTGAAAATGTTATTATGGAGGTCAATTAGTAAAAAGCGTTACTTTTTATTTCGTCACATTTTTGTCGCTACATCTTAATAAAGGTAGGAGGCTGTTGTTGCCACTTTATTGTAGTTGTATCAATAATATAATTGTAACATCACAGCTTCCCACTTTTATTAAGGCAGAGAGAGAGAGAGAGAGAGAGAGAGAGAGTGGCGGATTAGAGAATAGCAGATTAGAGAGTGACGAATTATAGTGGCGAATTAGAGGGTGGGAGATTAGAGAGTGGCGGATTAACGAGTAGCGGATCATCGAGTTTCGGATTAGCGAATTTTGGTTTAGAGAGGTGGATTAGTGAGTGGGAATTAGAGAATAGAGGATTAGAGGGAGTCGAATTAGAGAGTTGCGGATTAGAGAGTGTCGGATTATAGAGTTGTGAATTAGAGAGTTGCGAATTAATGTTAATTGAAACCCGCTAAATTTAAAAATCTTCAATGTTATTGAATACATTTTCAACGTTCTAATATTCAATAACATTGAAGGTGTTTTTAATTATGGTATGCTGCAATCCACACATAAATATTTTATCCATATATGGTAGCCATATACATATATTATGTACTTGGCATTTGCAAATGTAGATTACGTTTTAGCAGTATGAATTTTTATCAAACGACCATGATTATACAAGCATATATATATATATATATACTATGTGTAGTATACCATGTAGTATACATTCTACTTAAATAATTTGATAATCACGTTTTCTTCGTGCTTATTGGTTGAAGTAACTAAGCCGTATAATCGAGCTCTGAAGAAATACACTTAAGTAATTTGCTGCAAAGGGTTTTCGATGAATTTAATACCGATCTCTTCGCAATTTGGTTTAAATAGCAGTCCATGTACTACCCTATCTCGCGAAATAACCGGTTTTGGGGAATACACGCTATAAATACGTTCCTAATGAATTGAGTGCTTGTAGCTTAGTTGGCAAGAGCACCTTTCAGGATGGCAGAAGGTTGTGGGATCCTATGCCACCAGACGTAGAAAAAACATTTTTCTGTACGAATATTTCGCTATCAACTGTGCCATAACATCGGCGTCAGTGGCGTAAGCAGAAAGTTCATAAGGGGGGGTTATAGGCTTAATGGGAGGGGTTACAGAGCTACAACTCATATATTCCTATGTTAAATATACAAAATTTCATTGCGATGGGGGTTACAACCCCCAAAACCGCCCCCTGGCTACGCCTCTGATCGGCGTTATGTTTACTACGCCTAAAAAATGTTAATAAAAATTGTTTCTTAATTTAATCTGCGTAGTGTTCGACTTGTATAAATATATCTGCTACAACGGGCTTTCGATGAATTTAACATCAATCTTTTCGTAATTCCGTTTAAAAAATAGTATCATTCGGCGAAATAACCGGTTATTTTTTAAATATCTTGGAAATTAAGGACTAAATCGAAAAAAAGTTGTTTATTTTTTTACAAGGAATAAGAATAAAGAAATAAAAATATAGATTTCTTTTTCAAAAAATGAGTCTGGCCTTCAAACGACTTTGAAAAGACCCCAAAGTAAAATATAGATAATGAGAAATACTTTCTCCTTCAAGACAAGCAACTTTAGTTTCAAATATTTTTTTGTAAAACGCTTATTTTTTTAGATATTTTATAGTATCAACTTAAGTTAGTCCACCCTGTACATGTAAGCTTCTAGGTACTTCAGTATAAATTAAAAAACAATTTTTATCAACGTTTTTTAGGCATAGTAATAGTAACGCCGATGTTATGGCATGGTTAGATGGTGAAACGTTCGTACAGAAAAGAAATGTTTTTTTTTTTTTGAATCTGGTGGGATACGATCCCACGACCTTCTGCTACCTGGGCAGGTGCTCTTACTCAGGGCTGTCCTGAAGAAAATTATTGAGAGTATGCGGTGCTTGCTGCCTCAATCAAAGAGCATTGAGTCAAAATTCCTTGAAAGTATGCGGCGCACACAGCGCGTACCCTTTAGGGACAGCCCTGCTCTTTCCAACACCTTCCTGTTTACGTCGCAAGCTTGTGAGGTGCGTTTTAGGCGGCATAAAAGAACTAGTTTGGAGGACTGCAGTCGGTGAATCATCACTGCTATTAATCGGTTCAATGTCGCCGATTATTTCATGGCAACCTGTGCATATGGTTCGTGAATATCAACAAGAAAAGCCCAGCTTTTTTGCTTGGCTTCTTAATTTTCTATTGAACCCAGCCTTTTCATTTTGTGTATTTATCTTCTTTGCATTAATCTTTTATCTATGCACGATACCTAAGTGTTCAGCAAATTTTCAAGCAATACATCCTAAATCACTAATCATCAATGGGAATTCACGGGATTACATAGCTTTGATGTGTGTGTTGCTAAGTGTTTTCCGTTTTCTGATCAAGAGCGCAAGATGTTCTCATACTTCTTTTCACGTCGTTCTTTGTTTTTATTCGCCTTTCCAGTTTCTTCCTCCGTATTTTATACGTAAAAGCTGCTTTTCGACCGATATCTTATCAATCGTGACGGCTTTGATGGCATTTTGCAAGTCTTCCTTCGTCCATTTACTATTCTTTTCTATTTTCGGACGTATTTAGCTGGCATCTAAAAGCCAATAAACACTAATTGATACAAATAAATAGCAATAACAAGTAACTTATCTAGTGTAACAAGTGTACCTCACTACCATGGCTATCTTTTCCGCATTAAACATGGTTACCTCTCCCTATGCGACGAATGCGATAATTTATATAAACAAATAATAAAATACTCAAGACAACCATAGATATTGTGGGTTTACATTACAAAGAATACTTTCTATAATGCTTAAATAAATATTTAAAAAACAAACAAATGTATTTGTTTGAAACGGGGTACTCAAAACATATGCACAAAAATTTCACAATTCATTTTCAAATTTAAACCTGCTCCACTCATATTTCTCGGTGTTTTCCGTTGGTGAACCATTTCATATCTGAAGTTAGTACTATGGAGTTTATACTGAGGCGCCATCAACGTGCTATGGTGGAAGTTTAACGGAAATAATCTACGGGGCGACTCGAAGTTGATTTTTGACCCGGGAGGCGTGGAATGGATTGCTTTTTGGCGCCCCTCTTACTCAGGTGAAATTAGGAGATTTTCACAGATGCACAGTAAGCTATATAGCCTATAAAAGCGGCCAAAAGTATCTGAAAGAATTTCTCTAAAATGTCTCTAAAATTTTCTCTTTTTAGAGAGATTTTCTACCGTTGGATCAATTAAAAAAAATTAAAGTTGATTTTAGTTTGGCGTCCTTATTCAAACGGGGCCTCGGGCGGACGCCCGGGTCACCCGTCCCTTAAGCCGGCCCTGATAACCTGCATTGGCCATCATTCCTCTATGGCCATCTTACAATAACTTACGCTATGCAGTTCGACAACAGTTTGTAATATATATAAAACCACTTAACGTATCATAGGTCGAATAAATTCTAATTATTATTATTAGTTTTCAGATGCTAGACAAAACGTATCGAGAACCACTATTTAGACTAATCGAATACTGAAAAATGAAAAAGAAAAAGAAAGAAAAAGCCCACAATACACAGACATTTCAAGCACGTAAACACAAAAAATATATGTCATGGTCTAGTAAATTTACTACAAACACTTCAGACCCAGATAGATCTTCTAACAAATCATGGGATAAATAAAATCAATATCCGTCATTAGGAGGTGTGGGGGAAGAAAACTGTTTAACCTCAATGAAGTTAATATATGTTGGTCTTCTGCTGGCTAATGACTTTTGGATTACACATCGTTAGGCAAAGGACAAATTAATTTGTGTACAGGTGTTCACCTTTACTTTAATGAGCTTTACTCTGGATTGCATTACATTGGAATTGGAAATTAAGATTATGACGTCACTACAACGATAATGCTACTAAAGCAGGTAGTCCTATTGCAGTCCTATTTATTTTTAATTTCGGATAATATTTACATCTTTGATACACCATGAGAATAGGTAAATAAGTCACAGCAAAAATTTAGTTAAATAATGCTTTTCCAAGAGAGGGTCATGGCAAAGCGGTAGTCCATGGAGAATGGGAGATAACCGGCTACAAATGCAAATTGTTGAGGCTCTTGTTTCCCATAGAAGAACACTATTATTGGAAAGCTTAAAGATTAGGTCTGTGTTGTAGGATGAATAGTCCTAATATGATTTTATTTTGTGATTAAAACGATTAAATATAGCGATATTGTCAAATTCAACATGCTTATAAAAGTAAATAAAACTAATATTATACAATAATTTTTGCCACCACATACCTGTAGCTCAAACCAGAGCTTTTTTGTTTTTGGAGAAAAAGAGTCCTGGATTCGAACCAGGGTATATATAACAGATATATACGGAGAAAGAGAGCGTTGTTTCCTGTCCTCATTCGTCTAGCGGTCCAAGACACTCCGGGCTAAACGGAGGGACCCTGGTTCGAATCCAGGATGGGGAAAGCGTCTCTTTTTCTCCAAAATTACATAAGCTCTAGTTTGAGCTACATATACGTGGGTGGCAAAAATTATTGTATAATAAATTCCCCCACGAAAACTCACAAAAATCTCGCCCCGGAGGCTTTTCTGTGTTGACCATATTTGGCAATTGTGTTATCCCTGTGAAGGGTAATAATATAACACAAAACCAATATTATCACAAGAATTATATTGCCTTGGTTATTTGCGTGGCAATGAAACGATAACGCGAAAGTTTGCTTTCGCAGCTGCTGCCTAACTAGAACTAACATGAAACAGTAATATAAGTTTATTGAAGTCCAACAATTCTCACCGTAGTCGTTGCTGTGGTAAGAATGATTTCACGGCACCTGCTCAGACCGCACCCACAACCACTTGACAGCCAGTTAAATGCTTTTTCCTACTGAGCTAAAGACGTCGATCAAACTCCCCATCTGCGAGCGAATATATTTTTGCTGAAGTTCGCAATTCATGGGGTAATGCTTGGACTGCTATTTTTTAAACCAAAGAGACGAATCCAAGAAGCAAACATCCTATAGGTGAGACTAGTATTGATATTTATTAAAATCAAGTAATTCTCACCATAGCTATCGTCGACATTGGTGAGTGTTTGACTTTATTTGATAAAATTAAAAAGCCGAAATTAAAAATAGTCCGTTGATACAACAACAACAATTTTGAAACGCATTGTGATCAAAATTTCATAAAGCAAATATTTGATTTGGGAGTGAACGGTTTGCATAAAAATAAAATAATAAATTTTGATTTTGTTCATTGTTTCAGCAAACAAAATTCTGAAATCTAAAAATTTTTCTTCGATAATTATTTTTTAAAAACTTTAAAGGGTTTGCTATAGTAATTTCTCCGATTAACCTTAAATTTGGAAATTGACTCTAATTTAAATCTCAAATATCACAATCGGAAGTTGTTTTTTGAAAAAAAAATATTATTTGACGAAATTACACACTGATTTCAACAATACATCAATTAAGGAAGACAAATTATTGCATAAAATTTCATTATAAATGAAACTACTGATGCAATTCGTTGACATGGACACATTATTAATAATGACTCCAGAAAAAAAGCAATCAGAGGGCACCACTGCATCGTAAACGCACCTCTTTTTGAAATCTTGTGAATTTCTTGAGAACTTTGTGAAAGTTTTTGTCGCTTTAAGAAATGTTACAGTTTTAGTTTCGGCTCCGAAAACTAGTTTATGAGCTTTCATAAACCGCAAAATATTTCCTGCTGAGATGTAATTCACGAATCTTTTATGACTGGATGAATTTTTCAGTTTTGCTTCCAAGCGTTTTCTTTCACTAGTACGTTTTCCTTTATAGCCCGTGGAATACTTTTATACGACTTTAGTAAAATGAGAAAGTATTGAAAATATGTTTTAAAAATAAGTGGAGAGTAGTAAAGATTTTGAACTTTTTTTGCATTTGTTCTTACTATTCTTTCCCGTACTTTTAGAATATTTGAAACCGGAGATGTCATAATGACCATGAAACGAAATAGGGAACATTTTTATTTGTTTTAAAACGCTTCGAGAAAAAAGTGTAATATGGTTGGTATGCAGAGAGGAAAAGTTTTTAAAATATTTGACGTGTTTGGGTGGGAGGTATAGTTGAGGAGTGCTCATAATAGAAACCTCATAATGGGCATTTGCATGTATGATACGAATAAAACAGGACAGTCACGCATCACACTTTTGTATGCGCAATAAACTACTTATTTCGGACAGAAATCTCTCCCTCTAGGGAGGGAGGGAGTGAGGGAAGGAAGGAAGAAAGAAAGAGAGAGGGGGGAGGGAGGGAGAAAAGGAGGAAAGGAAGGAAGGGGGAAAGAGGGAGGGAAGAAATAAAATAAAGGGAGGGAGGAAGGAAGGAAGGGAG
>QLNU02015003.1:104029756-104059223 GCA_006491805.2 Dysdera silvatica
ACAGGGTTTGTCCCAGAAGTTCCCGGAATGATTTTTTGTAGTTGGCAACGCTGGCTGACGGGGCGGAGAAGTTGGTGGGGGATCTGAGCTTGGAAACGAGACCGGTATCAGTCGCCTGCGGGCAGTTGTTGAGGCAGGGTCACGCTCCGCGCAGAGGTATCTACTGCACCCTCGTCGATCAAAAAATGGACCAGTTTTTGGAGCAGCGTTATGCAATCAAATTTTGTGTGAAACTGGGTAAAAACGGGGCGGAGACACTCGAAATGCTTCGGAAAGCCTACGGTGACGGGGCGATGAAAAAAAGCCAAACTTTCATGTGGCACAAGCGGTTCCGGGAAGGTCGGGAGTCCGTCAACGACGACGACCGCTCTGGACGCCCGTCGACATCACAAACGGACGACTCGGTGCAAAAAGTGCGTCAAGTTTTGGACAATGACCGACGATTAAGTGTTCGGGTGATTGCAGAGGAGTGTGGAATACCCAAAACAATCGTTCATCGCATTTTAACGGAGGATCTTCAAATGAGGAAAGTCTGCTCGAAAATGGTGCCAAAAGTCCTGACGAGTGAGATGAAGGAGCAGCGTTTGTTGAAGTGCCAGGAATTGCATGAACGCTACGAAACGGACCCAGAATTTTTGGACAGAGTGATCACAGGGGACGAGACGTGGATTTTTCAGTACGATCCCGAATCAAAGCGCCAGAGCAGCGAGTGGCACACCAAGGAGTCTCCTCGCCCGAAAAAAGCAAGGATGAGCAAATCGCGAATCAAGGCAATGCTCATTGTGTTTTTTGACAGAAAAGGTGTAGTTCACAGTGAATTCGTGCCACAAGGACAAACAGTCAACAAGGAGTTTTACTGTGAAGTGCTCAAACGGTTGCGCAACAGGGTTCGACGCGTCCGAAACGAAATTCGCGACAATTGGATCTTGCACCATGACAACGCGTCAACCCACACCGCGCTCATTGTCTCCGAGTTGCTGGCCAAAATGGGTGTGGCAACGCTGCCCCAGCCGCCGTACAGCCCCGATCTGGCACCAGATGATTTCTTTTTGTTCCCAAGGATCAAAAGAACCCTGAAAGGAACTCGGCATGGGACGCTGGAGGCGGTAAAAGCAGCCGCGACGACCTCACTGAAGGAGATTCCCGTTGACGACTTCCAGGGCGCCTTCAATGATTGGGTGAAGCGTTGGCAACGGTGCATCGAAGCAGGGGGAGAATACTTTGAAAAGTTCTGAAAAGATTGTAAACTGATATTGAATAAATGATTTTAAAAAAATCATTTCGGGAACTTTTGGGACAAACCCTGTATTTCATTAAGGAACGAATTAGGGTGCAATAGCGCAGATTTTCACAATAGACTAAATTGAGGTGTCGATTGATTGTTTACGATTGGATTGATTGAGTGTTTTTGATTGGATTGATTGAGTGTTTTTGATTGGATTGATTGAGAGTGTATGATTGGATCGATTGAGTGTTTATGATTGGATAAAATTTTATTGATCACGTAAACTCACCGTGAGCTGAAGATGAATTATTTTCAGGAGTTTTTTAAAACTGGAAATTTATTCCAATTATTATTATTATTTAAATATATTATTAAATAAAAAAAGAAGTCCGGAAAAAGTCGAAGACAAGCTTTAAGCGACTGTACTTTTAGTAAAAAAATATTCCTCATTGAATTTTATTTTTACCTTAATTATGAACCATTTGCATCCACTTTAATGATAAAAATCGAAAACTCTAACAAACAGGTTCAGCCATTTTTTTCATTGGAAAAATGTTTTGTCTTAAAAGGCATTTTTTTTCCTATGAAGAGCGCGTAACGTGTTAAAAGATCACTGAAGCGTTGATGATCTATCGAATTTTTTAAAAGGCTAAAGTCTTTTTCGAACTCTTGGTTTCTACAAGATCATTAAGATCGTGAGAAAAAGGTTCGTTACATGTACGAAGTCTTGTCGTAACATGACTCGGAAGTTATTTGAAAACTAGAGACAAAAAAAGAGGAAGTTTCGATGAAAAACGTGAACTTTTAAAAGAGCAGTTACTCATTCTTGTTGAAGGTCTCGAAACTGAATGATGAAATTTTAGTTGCCACCGTATACGTACATAATCTATTGATCTATAATTTTCTATTTTGTATATTTAGTTTATTTTTGTTAAGTTTTAGACCATGCTTTTTTCACGATAAACACATGTGATGGTACTTGTATTAAAATGTTTTCTGTTTGTACTTTGATCTACCATCTTAATGTTTTTTCTTGTTTTGTGCCAGTAGATATACTCATAAAATTAACGTGTCAAATGTAAATTACAAACAAAAGTATCATGAAGAGGGTATATATAAAACAAATAGGTAAAATAGTTCATTAGAATCTAGTTTTGAAGTTTCGAGGGAAAAAAAAAAATCTAAAAAACATGAAAAAGTGGCTTACTTGTCGATCATTTGGTAATTATCTAAATCTTGGGAAAGGAAGTAATATTTTAAAGAAAATTTAAGGTTAGTATATGAGTAAATGAAAGGAGGAGGGCCTCCTTAAAATCAATTGAAGATGATACGGAGGAATCAGAATGATTCAATCCAAGGCCGTAACCAATATATAATTTCGGGTGGTTTAAAATTCTTTACAAAATAGCGTTGACTAAAGATATGTTACCTTTATCGTACAGAAGAAATAAATATACCATACCAAAAATAAATTAGAAAATACCTATTTTACCTTCAAACCTCATTTTAAAATTTTACTTGTAGTTTTGCCATCAAAATTTAATTTTTTATAACGGCTTCCTTTTAAAGAAAATTGTTTCTATATCTTTTTTTAAAGTAATCTCAAATTAGTGGTCTATAAAACGAGATCTTGCGTCATAATTTTGATAATTACTCAAAGTTTGAGAGTTTATTCCCTCCTTTTTACAAGTTTGACAAGTTAATGCATATACGTATTTTTGCGACCTCATTACAAAATTAGTTTCAGGGAACCTGTCCCTAAGATTAATTCCCTAGACACAGCAGGATTCAATTTGACAAACTACGAGTAGGGTTCAAACTAGGACTTAATTTGTGATATAATAGTTAGAGAAGAAATAGTTAGAATATTTAGAAAACGTAATAGTTAGGGAGAAGAAAAGAGAATTGACAACAAACTTATAGGTTGAAACTAGAACCATTGATCGCTGAATTATCGTTTAACCCTATTTAGGAATTCCAAATATTACGTGGGGAGTGAGTGACTTGATCACTTGTGTCTCATATTTTCCCGTAATTTCCTATTTGCAAGGAGTTTTCGACAAGAGAACATCCTTGCTTTTTAAGCAAAAATTATTGCATAAATTACTACACACTTGCTTTGCTCCATGGAGCTCTAAAGCTTTTGTTCAGAAATTTTGAATTTTGCTAAGGTGCACTGAACTATTTCTCAAATTCTCGAGTTTCAAAATCTTGAGTTTTTCTATTTTTTGCGCAATCCTCCGAAAATATATAATAATACATAATCCCTCTTTTTTCGCCATTACGTACAAGTGAAATACAAAATGATGCTCCTAATACCAAATGTACAATTATACTTTTATATAAAATAATGTAAAATATGGGATACTTATATATTATTATTAAAGTTCACGGATGAAGATATTCGAAAAAATTTGTGCTTTTTCGCTTAACAATATAGTACCATAATATAATGTGATGATTTATGACAAATATTTTTTTATCCTATGCCAGACAAAAGACTTTCAGCTATCAGTTTATTTCTGGAAGCCCAGGTATTGGTCAAGGATTTTAATGGGAAGGGTGGCCACCAAAGTTGGCAGCGCTGTATTCCCAGTTCTAGCAGCCCAATACAAGTTGGATTCAGCCAGATATCAAGTGAAATTTTCGTTCTTATTGTTATCTGTAGCATCCACAAGTCCTGGGCATATTTTGTGGCGGGTTCCTTCCATGTCGGAAAGTTCACAGAGTGTATGCAAAATTTTTCAAAAAATTGTGTTTTAGAAAAACGAAACTAAACTTAATCATTTACACATCTAAATCTGTGACATGACTACACTCAAAAGCATTTTTCAATATGATGGTCTCATCGCATCGGAATAACAAAACCGTCCTCAGAAAGATGATTTGCTTTATTTTTCAGCAAGTAAATAAAAAATTGACATTTCCCCCCTAAATTTACTACTTTTTCAGGGATAACCACCGTTAAAAAAAAATCAACTTAGAACACTTCAAATTCTATTGTAAATATGCTGATAAAAACATTTTCCCAACCATCTGACTGCGTCGTACTCTGAAGATGTTACTGTTCTGGAACACTTTCATCCGCGCATAGGCTGACGTATAAAGTTCGTAAAGGGGAGTTACAGAGCTACAACTTCATATGTATGTACACAAAATTTCGTTTCAGTGAGAATTATAACCACCATCAATCTTCCCCCCCCCCAATCCATATGCCAATGTGTCTGTAAACAGCTGTTTCCAAAAATGAAGTTGATAAAATGAAAAGTTAGGACAACAATACCTAACGTCCACTATATAAACACTCTTAGCAGTGGCGTAGGCAGAAAGTTCATAAGGGGAGGGTTATAGGCTTAATGGGAGGGGTTACAGAGCTACAACTCTACAAAATTTCATTGCGACGGGGGTTACAACCCCCAAACCCCCCTAGCTACGCCCCAAACTTGCGTTGCAATATTAAAAATAAGACCTGATATTAGCAGGATTATTGAAAATAAGCAGTGACAAAAATCTCGCTAAAAGGTTTGATTTCGCTTTACATATTAATAACTAAAAGTATTGTAAATGTATTTTGCTTCCATACGTATTTTACATTGTAATATATATATACTGTCTCAGAGGCGAATCTTGAAAATATTTTTGGGTGGGTACGTAAAGCTAATATAGACCTAAGGAAAAAGTTTTTGTAAGCGGGCTTACAAAATTAAGAAAAATTGGCCCTTGGACTGAAAAAGGTTGAAGACCCCTGCTTTAATTGAATATAATTTATAAATTCATTTGATTATATTTCTAATAAATTTAAAGTAAACTTTTATATTTTTGTTTTTGCATAAATGATTAAATGATAGTTGAAATTCAGAATATGCCCACATGGCTGTATTATATTTAAAAATAACAGAAATGCAATGAAATCTTTAGTACAGAAATTCCCATTTGATTAATTAAGCCTAAATTTAAAAGCAGGAGGAAGCTTGCGGAGTTGTAAACTAGCCACTGGTGTAAGGAGAACTCATTAATTTTGTATTAAGCATATCAGCAACAATTTCTCTTCTGAGAAATATTATAATTTGTCATTCTCTGCAAAGAGAGAGGGCCAAGTTTTTGGAATTACTTTTTGCAGTTATCGATTAATAATTTTGAAATGGTAATATGATTATTTCGGAGTAATAGATTACAAATCCATGGAGGCAAAACCAAAATAATGCGTTCCATTTGTTTCCTCTTCATTTTTCAAAATAAAATCTTTGTAATTTTATTTGGGTTTTCTATGATATAGGAATATCTTTTAATAGCTTGATGTTCAACTACTTGGAATTTTATCCGTTTCGCCTACTTTTAAGGTAAATTTAAAATCGTGTGATGACTAACTAATATACGAGCTGAAATATTCATATTCCATTGATGCAGGTATAAAGTTAAACAAGTTTATTTTACTTTTGTAAATTTGTAAAATATTGTAATTTAGCTGAAAATATTAGGAGAATTCTCTCTCTCTATTTTTTTTTCTGTTAAATAGTATTTTATTAATGTAATGCTATTTAAAAGAAGAGCATATACGTTTTAATATTGCAGTGAGAGCCAGACTTTCTTACAATCCTCCTCTCTATTCAAACGTGGCCTTTGTCTTATCAATATTAGATAGACACTTGGACAAATAACGCAGCAACTGGAGGCTTAAGTGTTATTGAGGGTGGAGAGCAAGACGATAGAAGCTGAAATACAAAGGCAAGACATTTTAAAAACCTGACGTTAGTACATGAAGTGTTCTGAAGTAATGTTTTTCTCCGAAGACAGACAGAAAAAAAGGAAAGAAGAGAGAGAGAGAGAAATATTTTAAATCGACCCTATTTTTAATTGGATGTTTTAATTTGGAGTTTTCGATGAAATTCAATTTATTTACAGCATATAATACATAATATTCCATTACGAAAATCACTGCGACTATGTCAAGATGTTAATGGAAATGAAGGTTAGAGATCGTGACAGGTTTCCCATAAAAAAATGATAATTCGAAAAAAAAATATCAATATTGATAATAATAATGTAATAATCAAATAATATATATCAAACGTGTGTAAGTTTACATCGACAAGGGCATTCATTATAACGAACATAATTAACAATATGGAAAATCAATACACTAATAAGTTTAAGATATATAAGAATAATGCAATTTTTTATATGTTTGCTTATATAGATAAATGTATAAAAACGTTAAAAGAAAATTCACTAGATAAAAGGCATTCCTTTAATTTTGCCTTCAAAACTGCGGATGGACAATGAATGTAAGTTGTGTAATTTAGAAAAAATATTCCAGAAGCTAAATAAAAAATTTTGCCAAAATTTTAAAAGCAGCCATATAAGCATTGGAAATTTGACATAGCTTGCAGGAAATTTACACGACAGTAATTGAGAAATGTAATATAGCCAACCATTAGTGAACAGCACGTTCTCCCCGTATGAATTAGTACTGAAATGAATCAATTATTAGTAATAGGATGTCTGAAATTAGTGATATCATATTATATGATCCTGATGGGACCGCTTGGCTTATAATACTGATATACATTTCGATATACAGTGTAAATGAGATACGTCTGATAGGTAGACGGTTAGTGGCACTTAAGGGCAAAGTACATTATTCTAGTATCAATTTTAAGAACGTCATTGGATAAATTGTTTTCCAATTGAATGAAAAACAGTAAGATATTTCTCAGCTAAGAAACAAATAAATAAATGATTGGTAGTAACTATTTGGTATTGTTAATATTGAAGAGCTCACAAGAGGGGGTGTGTGATGTGTTATTACCCTCCGTCGTAGTCTTACTCAACACAGACTCCTTTAGGAATTCCTGAAGGGAGGGGGAATGTCCTAGCAGAGGGATGGTTTTAACGGCACGTAAAGAGATGGGGGAGAGCAAGCTGCGAGGACACAAGACCTTGCTCTTACTCTAGCGTCAGGCCCTGAACATTCTTATTCGAAGTGGAAGTTTCCACCGAACGTGCATATCTTCACGATACGATCTTGTATGATCTTGTTCCCTGCTTTCATTAACACATATATCCAAGTGCAAGTAAAGTAGATCATTAGTCGCGGTAGTGTCCGCGTCTGTGCTTCTGTGAAGTTCGTAAGTTGTCTCACACTTGGAACACCAGGGGAGAAACATGTATATATACGCCTCTAGACGACCCAGAATGCCAGGTTGTGCCTATAGGCACATGGTGGCAGCGAAATCCACACTCCCACGCCAGCGTAAAAGAAACGGTATCTACATACCTCTTTTCCCCACCACAGAGAGTGGGGAGGAAAATTTAATTTTTAGAAAGATTTCTGCTTATTTTACTCCTTTACACTTTCTTGGATTCACCTAAGTTTCCTCACGTTTATTTTCTAGAATTACGTAGAATTTAATTGACAGTTAAATTTTGTAAACGTTAACTGAGAGTCTTGTATTAGGTGATGAAATGCTCACAAAAAGAAGCATGATTTTTTTTGCGCCATCGGGAGCCGAATCCACAATTTCTTGATTGCCTGTCAAGTGCTCTACCTACTGAAAATTCACGAAGAATCTTGTGATTTCTTGTGAATCTCAAAGTCTATTATCTATGTTATAACTCGTATATAATAATGTTTGACTTACCAGCAACGCTGCACTTTTCCGACGAATTGGTCACTGCACTGAATTATTGAACTGAATTGAATCACTGTAATTGCTAAGTTTAAAAATTTTTTCCGAGTAACCAATCACTACTATACCTGTTTTCCGATCAGGTAAACGAAAAGCTGTTTAATCCGAAAACTCATGTAAATACCATTCTTAAAATTGCAAATTAATTAAAGGATATAAATATCGTACATAAATGCATATTCAGTATTTCCTCGTATTAAAAATTAATATTCTTTATTTATATTTTTGATTGCATTTGCTCTTTGAAGCAAAAAAAAAAAAGTCACACCACTTCCCATAAAAATTGCATCTATAGGAGAAAGACTAGACGAAATCTAAAACAAATCAGAAGAGGAATGTGGCCAGATAAGCGGGAATTTAAAACACTTCAATGGTTTCATGCAAAATATCTAATAATTTGATTCGATAAATCAAATTACTTGATGATTTACACTGAAGGTAGCTGAAGATTAAATTGAAAGATTAACAGCATATTTCATACAAAGAAATACTTATCGTAAATTTAATTAGCTTAGCAATTGCGACAGTAACGGGAAACAAGATAATTGAGGATAGTTTGTGTAATCTAAAAAAATTGTGAACGGGTCTAATCATCCAAAAGATTTATTTGCACATATATCGACGAGGAAATAAATTATTCCAACCGGAGTTGTCAATATTCCCAATGCTTACCGCATTATTCGCTGCGGTTTGAAAAATTTTAATTTCAGGATGTATTTTAAGCGTTTAGCTAATTTTAATTATTCATTAAAATTAACATTTCCATTTTAAAGGTATAAGTAATTGAAATTATTTTTTTTTTAATGCAGCGGGCTGTATGGACAAAAGTCTCTGACTCCAAAAAAATGACATTTGGTAACATACGACAAATAGGAGACGGTGTTTAGAATATAAACATTAAAAAAAAGAAAAAAAAAAGGTCATAGGGTGAATCGGAAGCGCAACCTATATCAGGAATATCAGGAGTGTCGCAGGGTAGATAACAAATTTCAAGCTTTCTAGTACGTGATAAAAATAATAGGGGGTGTGGGCAAATTGATAATGTGTTTGAGTCTTGAAATATGAGGCGTTGAAAACAACAGTGGTATAAGTCACAAAAATGAATTTTTTGAGTTAAGTCCATGGAAGTACCCTCTGGGGTTGCCTTGTTGCCTGCAACACTGGTATATGTCCATAGTGTAATTAATTGCCACAAGATGGCACCACGTTACTGTTGGCCAAAACGAAACTAGCGGATCTTCCGACGCAAATTCTTTCGTATCTCATATGAATTGAGATCAATATAATTTTTTTGAGCTTAACATTTTTTCCCACAAAATATAGAGTGGATTATATATGGAAGCGACTTAGCTAATATAATTTATATAATAATTTCACACGTCTTTCACTCTAAGTGCAAAAAAAAAAAAAGCTTTTAAAATAAACGTATATACACAAATTAGGCACTGGACGCACTTCAACTGCAATTCTGCTGAGATACCGACTATAGTGCAGTCCATTAATAAGTGCAAAATATTATAATTAATTATTATGTTACATTAACAATTAAAGGCTGTATTAATAGTGACCTATTAATTTACTATTAACAATCGCTAATCGTAGTCCAGAATCAAGAATTAGTAGTTTATTAAGCGATATTAGAAAGGATTGATCGAAACTGGGTCATTTATATATATATCCTGATAATAGGCAATTATCAAATGCACCTGCGTTTGCTGAAACGAGTTAACTTTCAGAGTCGGCAAATCACTGGGGGTTTTATTATTTCAATGGACAGCTGCCTTACTCGTGAAGAATATTTGTTCCCATTTCAATGGAATATTTGCGCTCCATTGCCGATATTTACCAAATTACTCGCGGTTTGTGGATCTTTTCTTGGGCTTGTGCAAATCGAGAATGGGACTCTAATTGGAACTTTTCTGCCATTTATTGAATCCTCTTATTATAGAAAATTTAATTAAGTTCTGATAATTATATCATCACCATCTTCATTATTGTTCTCGCCGATATAAATAGAAAGAACTCAAATAAGATCGCACGTTAATCACGTTATTATTGGATAGTTAGGCGTACGTAAGCCGTTTTTGTGCACGTTGCTGCCTAGAAATCGGTCAATATTATGGGAGCTTATAGAATCTAAGAGAACTATAATTCGTTTATCCTCCAAACCGAAAGCACATTTCTTACATGCAACAAAGTTAATACGTGAACGTACAATGTAGCTAACAAAAAAGATCTACTACCATAAAAAGCAGAACGTTGATAGTAAACAACCCAAGTTAAAACAGACGAAGGATTCTAAAATATTATCTAAGTATTCTAAGTATTCGAGTGCCATAAACACACGGAGAAACAAGCTTTCCACTCTTCTATTTTATGTAAAATTTGAAGGTATTTCTGTGCACTGGAGCAGTTACATATAAGTTATTAATTCCGATTTTTAGCAGGTTTCAATAGATATTGAACCCGCTATTGCTTTTAGTTTGTTGGCCAGTCGGTCTATCTGCCGAAAATAAAAAGATTAATAAAAAGGTTTCCCGTAAATATAATTATGATGGCTATTATTAACGTTAAAAATGGATATTGGAGCGTTAGGAATTGGAAAGCAGCGAATTGAACGGTGGAGAATCAATCAAACAAATTATGCAGGGGAGAGTTGGGAAGGTTGGACGCCGAAGGTGGGGCTGTAATCCAAGATGGAGAATTGAAGAGTTGGGAATTGGAAAGCAGCGAATTGGACGGTGGAGGATTGGAGAGTTGTGAATTGGAAAGCAGTGAATTGGACGGTGAAGAATTGGAGAGTTGTGAATTGGAAAGCAGCGAATTGTACTGTGGAGAATCGGAGAGTTGGGAATTGGAAAGCAGCGAATTGGACTGTGGAGAATTGAAGAGTAGGGAAGAGGAGAGTAAACATGTGCAAACAATAACAACATCTAAGGCATAACTCACTGATCGACCTTCTTATTGATGACAGACAGACAGGCAAAGCAAACGAATAACAGATTCAATGTTAATTGAAACCCGCTAAATTTAAATACTGACATTAATTGATTTCTCTGTACTTTTTGTTTTCCTTCAGGCATAAAAAACTAATAGGGAAGCGTTGAACAATTTTCCGTTGCACACACAGTCTCTATTAATATAGCAGTCAAAATTTATTTTCATCCATTACAAATAATTCTCCAATTCAGCTAAAACGCTGCGTATTAAGGATTTTTTTCTCTTTCTGAACAATAGTCGTTATATAAAATTTCTATAACGTGGAACTTTATTCTTTGAACGTTATTCGATTATAGGTAATCAGTCTGTTATCATTTACAGGTTAATTTTAAGGTAGGAACTCATTTTTTATGTCATGTTAAAAACGAGGTAATTTCAGTGAATAATGAATTCAGTGTGCTTCCACAAGTGGTGCTCTGAATTCATTAAATTCAGTGTGCTTCCACAAGGAATTAAAGATTAATTTAACGTTTCTAAAATTAACAATTCCGCCATCTATGAGTTTGAAGAATTAATCTCCGAAAAGTTTAACCGTGTTACTCTACTATGTCTATTTGAGGATTTTTTCGTTCATAATTCACGTTTGGCAGGCGTTTATGCAGGTGTGCATCGCAATTTTCTCAAATGAGGCCCACCAAAAGTCCTAAATAAAATTAATACTTTATATTCATCAATTCGTAAAAACGACGCTCAGTCAGTTCTTAAGTTATTACAAGTTTTCCACGTCCCTCTGCTAAAGATATACAACAACTGAACACAAAAACTTAAAACAAGCATAATTCAGAATCATAAAAATCTACGTCCTTTTGTCAACATCACCGCATTCTGGAAGAAAATCTCGTAACAAGCTTCGGCTTTATATTCTCTTCCATTTCTAACTTCAAAACTTAAAATAATTTAATATAGATCTTCTCTTACATTTCTATAATTTTTATACTGCTCAAGCTATGTATCACGAAATATTGTATATCGGGTTGAATGAAAATTTATTATTATTATTATATTACGTTTTTAAACACGCCCATTTACATGCAGCTACTAAGTAGGTGTACGAAATGGTAAATGAAGCCTATGTATTTTTAGCTTAAACAATTGCGTCCTTCGAAGAAATACATTAATTTAAACTTAACTAAAAAATAAACATAAAAGTAGGAAGGCAGAAAACATAATATTATATCAGCGAAGTATCAATGATGAATACGTCATCGTTTAATTTCTAAACTTTTTCAAAAAATACGAGTAAATTTTTCTTAAAAGTTCAAATTTTTCATCAAAACTTCTTGCTTCTTTTCGCCTGTTTTTAAACAACTTTCGCATCACGTTACAGCAAGTTTTCATACATAAAAAGACATTTTTTTTCCACTGTCCTAATGATCTTGTAATTGTCAAGAATTCAAGAAATATTTCAAAGGTTTAAAAAATTCCCGACCGATCATTCACGCTCCAGTGACCTTTAAATGCATTACGCACTTTTAATTTGAACTTCATAAAAGAAAGCTTTTTAAGATAAAGCATTTTCTTAGGGATAAAAAAAGGCTGAACCAGTTTATTATAATTTTCGACATTTATCATTCCAGCGGAGCAAAAATGCTTCGTAATTAAAATAAAAATAAAATCCAATGAAGGATTATTTTTCATTCTTTTTACTAAAGCCACCATTGAATTAAACCCCCCCGCTTCAGATTTTTCTGAACACTTTTTTCGTTTGCTGTGATTTAAACTCGTTGTTAAATTTAGCATTTTTCAGCCGTTTTTCGTGGAGAATGTCCTGAAACAATTTTCAGGCTTCTGGGGACATCTGCGATAATTAATTACATCTACAGCTCAAGATAAGTGAGAGTGATCAATAAGATTTTGTTTAGTTACAAACACCTCCAGAACCCAGTTTTAACTCATTATAAAAAGAATACTTTCTTACCCTAATTGAATCCCTAAAGAAAGTCACAAACTAAGGCGTGGTTTCGAGAAACATTAATTTAATGCAATCAATTATGGTGTTATTGTTGGAAATGATCTTCATGGAATCCAATATGCCATAGTTATTTATATAAATCGAACACTACGCAGATTAAATCAAACAACAATGTCAATCAATCAACGTTTATTGGCGTAGTGATACCAACGCCGATGGTATGGCGTGATTAGATGGTGAAACGTTCGAAAGAAAATAAATATTTCTGCCTTCGGTGGGACCTGTGAAGTGTGAAGGTCAGGTTCAGGTTATGTTAGGTCAGGTCATAGTTAGTTGGATGAGTGGAATTATTTATGCAGAGTGGTTGTAGGATGTATCTCCATTGATATCCATTTTTAATGGTAAAAATTTGTGGAGATGAAAGCTGGTATAATTTTAATTTAGTTATAAAGAAATTAGTGAATGACGGAAGAGTTAATGCGGCAGTACGATAATGGCTCACAACACCCCACACTTTGTTCAATTGTCCCGGTTTTCCAATTATCAGGGATAATGCTAGGCAATTGTTTAATTGTCCTGGTTTTCCAATTACCAGGGGCATTCCTTGATAACTATTTAATTGTCCCGGTTTTCCAATTATCAGGGACAATACTAGATAATTGTTTAATTGTTCCGGTTTTCCAATTATCAGGGACAATACTAGATAATTGTTTAATTGTCCCGGTTTTCCAATTATCAAGGGCATTCCCTGATAACTATTTAATTGTCCCGGTTTTCCAATTATCAGGGGCATTCCTTGATAATTGTTCAATTGTTCAGGTTTTCCAATTATCGGAGGAATTACCGGACAATTGGAATTAATTGATTTAGTTCAACGGGAAAAGCGTGAAATGAAATGGTAATAGTTAACATAGCACGTGTTTAACATAGAAACATAGATTTCATAAATACGTAAAAACAGCCGCGAAATTGCAAGAATAAAAACCGTATTTTTTATAGTACGTATGGAATAGAATATCTATATCATAGCCTCAGGAACGAGTTCAGAAATTTTTTAGGGAGAAGAGAAAAATTCGTCGCTGGGTTTGGAAAAGTGTATGTTTAAATGTAGAGTGACCAATAATTTTTGACAACCACATTATTAGCTCAAACTAGAGCTTTATATCGAGCTGTAGAAGAAAAATAGCCATCGTTCTGACCCAAAGTCGAACTGGGGACATTCTGTTAATTTCAGAGTGCTCTAACCATTCGGCCCCTAGGTCAATAATTATGCTTCCTTTCTTCGTATTTAAGGTTTCGTAGGATATTATTATTATCCTTTTCAGGGCCGCAATGGCCAAACTGGCCAACACATAAAAAATATAATTAATAATAAAAAACAAACATATAGTAATAACAAAAAATTATTGAAGTTACTTTTTTTAACACGTTAATAACCAGCTATGTATATTAATTTTTTTTAACTGAATTAATTATTTGCGATCGCTCTATGTTTAATTTCTATGTTTTATTTGGCATAATTGTATATGTGTTACATGCTGTGCAATCTCTGCTCCTCGCTGGGTTCACGCTTGCATAATATAAATATATTGAAGCATATTTTCAATTTTTGAAACTAAATTGCGTTTTCATTTATCCTACGTTGCGGCGTGAAAATTTTGTTTGGAGAATTTGTAAAAAAACAAAAACATCTAGGTGGCAATAAGTTTTGGGAGAATGTATTTCAAACCTTACGAAAGATTTTGCTATTTTCATTTGAGTTGCCTACTTTTTGACTTCTTCGGAGGGGGGTGTTCCTCATAATATATTGTTTTCTTAAGGGAATTTTATGCAAAGTTTAAGGTGTAATTTTTAGACGATTTTGAAAATCATGTCGACATATTTAGCATTTAATTTCACATGGCGTGTATTAATATTCTCCATTGTTTATAAGAAAGAAAAGGAAACAGAATGTGGAGTGTTTTCACCTTTACTTTAATTTGTTCTGATTTTGTGAATGATAATAATACTGATGGCAAAACGTAAGCTATACAATATTAAGATATGTCTTTCTACGTTAGTTTAATCTTGAGTAATCAGATGTATTGCATAATTGTTTATATCACAGAGACGGATTTAGGTCATATGGCGCCAGGCGTGAGCCCAAAAGTTGGCACCATTAATTAAATATTAATTATTTTCAAAATAATCCCTTTTTTGTGGCGCAGTTCATTCATTTTTATGAATCTCTCAATAGGCTACTGAATTTTTATTACAAAAAATACTAACTATTAGTACAAGCCGGAAAGCCACGATATAACCATTAAAAATTTCTTACGACAAATAATACTAACTAAACCACAAGTATTTTCTCTAATGAGCCAAAAATTAAATTGTTTTAATATAAAAATCAAGGCCTTATATGAGTTTCAGTAACCTGCAATGCCCTTTGTGCAGTCGACTCTGTACATTTATGTAGTCCATTTTGATGTAGTTTTTACTTTCCTAGTTTCTTACTTGCAATGTCATATTCTATCATACGAGGAATCCGTACACAGGAGTAATCTAGCCTGAATTTATTCTTATCAGTTTCAGAAAACGTGAGGAAGTAAACATAATTACATATTGCAGTCAGAGAACTCATAAATATCAATTTCATTTATTGAAACTTATTTTAGAATAAGCGCTTACATAATCAAATTGGATTTGGCCTTGTCTGCATTTCGAGGCCATTACTCCAGTGTGTCGTCCCCTTTGACCTGTTGCGCAGTATGACGTCATCGGTCGCACCGCCCTTAATGCATCACTGTATATCATTAAAACACAGTAAAACCTCGACTATCCGTTAGTCACGGGACCAGAGCCTTGACGGATAATTGAAAAGACGGTTAAGCGGAAACGGGGAAATTTACAGTACAATATAGTACATTTTTATTAAAATTATACAATTAAAAAAAAATACGTTGTGAAATTTGCTGAAGGCACAAACGAAGTTTATTTGAATCAAGAGAATTTGCATTTAATGAAACAAGAATATAAAATATTACATGCCTGTGTGTAAAATTATTTTTTTAGTTGAAAGACGCATTTTTTTTTGTTTAAGCACACTGCGTGCTTTTTTGGCTGCCATGTCCTGTACTCTTCAAAGCAGTAATAGCTGAATAGCATTTGCTTCAGTCTGCTGTTCAAACCAGGTAAAATGCACTTAGAAAGCATACATTCTGCTTCAGCATGGGTGTTGACTTTTTGTAGGTTCTTTAACCTCCTGTGCGCTTTCATCGTTTTCTTTAGGATCATTCGGGCACAACACTTGCTAAGTGAGTTTGTCGTCACTTAGGAACTCGAAACCTGCTTCAAGTTTATCAATGTCCATCCCTTCACCAACGTCATTAATTTCAATGTTTTCTCCTGCGGGTAGAGCCTCACAAGTGTGTAAAATTGTCTCATTGTCGATATTTATGCAGCAGCGCTAACTTAAACTTGACGCCGATGGTTAAGCGATATGGTTAAGAGATGGTTAAGCGATGATAGACGGTAAATCGGGAGATAGATAATTTAGGTTTCACTGTATGCAAAATTGAGAGAGTTACTCAATTATTGAAAATATATGAAGTATAAGATGCTTTATTTATATTTTGAAGATAATTAATTAAATATTTTAAATTTTTTTAGCTACATTTTAATAATTATTTAAATTGATGTATGCTTCGATAAATAGCTGTTTCATAAAGACACCGTGAATTTTTTACGAATAATTTGTAACTGAATTTATCTGAGAAAAGTAGGAACAAAATTTACACAGCTTTGAGCTGTAACTGTGCTTTGCTATTTCGAAACAACTTTTCTCCAATGGGATAGAATTGTGTTTGACTGTTACATTTTCTTAAAATTTCGAAGAACAATTCAGAAAATTCAAATAATTTAGAAGACATTTATGAGCATCGGGAAATCTGAAATGATAGCACTATGATTTCGTAATTCTTTCGATATTGCATGCAATGTCAAAGTAATACGAAATTTTAACGGCGAAAGAGAAAGTAAATACCTTAATGCATTTACTGAAAAGGCAACGAAAAAACCTTTCAGGTTCATTTTTTTATTACAAAAGAAAAGTAAACATGTTCTTTCAAAGTATGCATCCTTTGTCGAATTTCTCAAAAAAAGGAGAATAACCATAGCTTCAGGTTTAAAAGCTACGCTACCTGTTTCAAAAATTGACATTCTAAAAGCTTTTCCGTTGAGAATAAAATGGTAAGACTACACGTATACACACAAATACAAATGTATACGGTGAAAATCCAAATTTTACGATCTTCTAGAAGATATTAAGAAAAAAAGACGGTACGATACGATTATATTATTCTATTTAATTAATAATTAATTTCATATTTATGACTTTGGAAAAAACCGCTTGAAACGGGAGAAACGTGTTACACGGGAATGTAAAATAGGGGTTTCGATGCAACAAACAGATACATTTATTTATTAATATATAAATAATAAAATGAGAATATATTTGTTATTTAACTTTAGCTCTTATACATAAAAAATTGAATTTATTTTGATATCCACTTAATTTATGACTTTCCCCTCCACTGTAGATTGATGGCCTCTCCAATCCTATGCATTTCTCTTAGCGGTTTTTAACATTACTCTAACATGAATTTTGATTTTATTTATTTTTTCATTCCATCTAAAATTTACTTTGCTCCTAGATATAAATTATTTTTTGAGTATAAAAGGAACTGCTTTGCAGATTATATATATATATCATCATCATATTCAACCATTATCTATCCACTGCTGGATGAAGGTCTCTCCAAATGCTTTCCACACAAGTCTATCCTGAGCAATTCGCTTCCACGTCACCCCAACCTGTTTTCTTATTTCATCCACCCATCTAGTTTGAGGACGTTTTCTAGGTCTTCGGTGGTCTCTTGGAATCCAGTTCAGAATTTCTGTTGTCCATCGTTGATCAGTTCTTCTTGCAATATGCCCAGCCCATCGCCATTTCAGCCCTTTTACTTTAACAATGATGTCCTCTACTCTAGTTTGCTCTCTCACCCAAGTGTTCCTTTTTCGATCTCTCCTAGTTATTCCAAGCATGCACCTCTCCATGCTCCTTTGCGTTGTCTGTAACTTTCGTATTGCTCCAACTGTTAGACTCCATGTCTCTGATCCATAAGAGAGGACTGGCAATACACACTGGTTGAAGACTTTTCTTTTTAGACATAAAGGCAATTTCCCCTTCAGGATAAAACTGTTTCTTCCAAATGCACTCCAGCCAAGTTTAATACGTCTGTTGAGTTCTTTCATAATGTTGCCATCCATTGAAATCAGCTGGCCAAGGTAAATATATGAATCAGCAATTTCTAGCTCAATGTTGTCAACTTGTATTTTTGTTTCCTCTACGAAATTATTGAACATGATCTTAGTTTTTTGTAGGTTCATCTTGAGTCCAACTTCTTTACTTCTAGTTGAGAGCTCCTGTACCATGTCTTGGAGTTCTGATGGGTTCGTTGAAAAAATAACAATGTCATCAGCAAACCGCAAATGATTTAAATATTCACCATTTATTTTTATTCCCTTGTTATTCCAATTTATCTGCTGAAAAATCATCTGTAAAGCTGAAGTAAAAAGTTTTGGAGAAATGGTATCTCCCTGCCTCACACCTTTGCCAAGTTTGATAGTTTTGGTATCTTTATGTAACCGAAATTTTGCACTTGCATTTTTATACACACGTTTCACCATGTCAATGTACACATCCTCAATGTCTGTTGATCTTAAAGAGTTGATGACTGCTGATGTTTTAATAGAGTCAAAGGCCTTCTCATAGTCAATAAATGCAACACACAATGGAAGTTCATATTCATGTGTTCTTTCAATTAATTCTCTTAATACTTGAATATGGTCCACTGTACTGAATCCACTTCGAAATCCAGCTTGTTCTCTTGGTTGAGCTGCATCTAATTTTTTCTGCAGGCGATGTGTTAGCACTTTTGTGAAGATTTTATAAATAGCAGGTAACAAGCTAATTGGTCGGTAATTTTTCAAATCCTCTTTATCACCTTTTTTATGCAAAAGAATTACTGTTGCAGAATCCCATTGGTTTGGTATGTTACCGCTGTTAAGACATTTGGTAAAGAATTTTGCAAGTATGTCTTCTACATATTCTCCAGCTTCTTTTAGGATATCTAATGTAATACCATCATCACCAGGGGCTCTTCCTTTCTTCATATTTTTTATTGCAAATGAAACTTCTTCTTTTAAGATTTTAGGAGCTGTTCCTTCGACTATTTCGGCGTCTTCGTTTAATCCACTGTTACTTTCATATAGTTTTTTGTAGAATTCTTCAACTCTTCTAAGTATTTCTTCCCTATTTCTTGTTACGGTGCCATCCTCTCCTTTTAATGCAATGATGTGTTTCTTCCCAACAGATAAACTTCCTTTAACAACCCTAAGGCTCTTGTTATTTTCAATGGCTTTCCTTACTAGCTCACAGTTGAATTTTCTTATGTCTTCTTTCATGCTTTTGCGCAGAGTTTTACAAAGTTCTATGTACTCAATCCTGGAACTGGTATTTCGATTGTCCACCTTCATATCTCTTCGCCTTTTCATGAGCTGTTTCGTCTTCTCAGATAATTTGCTATTGTGCTTTTTACAGGTTACACCACCAATTTCCCCAGCAGTTTCAACTATTGTCTTAACAATGTTTTCATTTGCTTCTGAGATATCAATTTCTTCAATAAGTCCTTCCAGTGCAGAAAAGCGATTTTTTAATTCCAACTTGAATGCCTCGGTATTTGCTTTCAGTTTCATTAAATCCACCCTCTTACTTACTTGTTTCCTAATGAGCTTCTGCCTTTCTAATTTAGTATTTAAGTGCATTTTACATCTCACCATTCGATGATCACTTCCAGTATTAAATCTGTTCAGTACGCTGCAATCTTCAATAATTGATTTCTTGTTTGCCAGGATATAGTCAATTTCGCTAGTTCCCCCATTTGGGTGTTTCCATGTCCATTTTCTTTGCGGTTTCTTCTTAAAAAATGAATTCATGATGCTAAGATTTTCAGCTTCTGCAAATTCTATGAGTTGATCGCCACGTTCATTCCTTTCCCCGTATCCGTATTTACCAACCGATGTCTCTCCTTGTTCCTGTTGTCCAATTCTTGCATTAAAATCTCCCATGATGAGCTTGATGTGTTGTTTCCCCTTGGTATGTAGCTGTTTGATTTCTTCATAGAATTCCTCAACCTCCTCGTCGGTATGGCTTGATGTTGGTGCATATGCCTGTACTATCTGAAGTTGGTATCGCTGGGTTAGTTGAACAACGAGCCTCGCTGCTCGATCTGACGTGCTTTCGACTTCAAGAAGGTAGTCTTTAATTCTTTTGTTGATTAAGAAGCCAACACCACTTGTTCTTCCAGTTTCCGTTCCTCTATAATAAAACAAATGTCCACTTTTAAGTTCCACCAACTCTTCACCTTTTCTTCTAACTTCACTGAGTCCTACAATGTCCCATTTGATCTTGTCTAGTTCCTCTTCCAATTCCTGAAGTTTTGCTTCAGAAGCAAGGGATCGTCCATTAAACGTAGCCAAGGTCAATAACAAACGGCAGCCTGGGCCATTCCAGTGATTCTTAGCACCCCCTGCTTTCATGCCACACTGACCGCTGCCTTGATCAGGAGCACTCCAGCACCTGGAGACTAGGGGCCATGGTTTCTGGTGTGTCAACATAATGGAGGAATTAGCCATAATTTCACCACGCTGGCTAGACGGGTTGGTGAATTAGCCCTCCCCTTCCGCCTTTCTATCCGTGTAGCAAATATTAATTTGCCACATAAATAGAAAGCTCAGCCTGCACCACTTGAAGGCGGGGTAGGACACTAGGTTACTGGCCTGGCCGGTTCCACACATCGTCACATACGTTCAGCGTGTGGGTCTCCTTCCAGTTAGATACCAGCAACCCTTTTGCAGGCCATATATATATATATATATATAATCGCTTAAACATTAGTTATAATTCTATTTCTTTCAGATATCTAAGGAGAAATGATGAATTTTCTTTCTCACAAATCATTTGATTACAGCATGATGAAATATAAATATCAGTTTCATTGGTATCTTTCTTTGATTATAGCTATCTTTTGTTGCTCCTTAAACCAAATAAAATTTTTTCTTCACAAAATATATTTTGAAAATCACAATAAAGGGCTTCTGTAGTCTATGGAAATATAAAATTGTGCACAGGAACTAATTTAAGAAAGTGGCATATAGATAGAAGTATTCTTATCCCTACACACTTACTTTATATGGCTTCTTATTAATTCAGTTTTCTACGCCCTTTGCCGAAAACTTTGGCTTTTTTTCTTTGGATCCTTCTACGCAAGACAACTTTGTAACACAAAGGAAAGAACTTCTTTTAATACTAACTCGGCCGACAATTTAAATTACTACGACCGGAAAAAAGAAATCAAAACAATCAGAGAGCCCCAGTGAAGAAGCTTCCATATTGGAAACTAGCAATTAAATTATACTAACAATTGAAATAAAAAAAAGACCTAGGCTATGTAAAATAAAACCCAATCATACACATTTAATTCTAAGGCAGAGGTTAAAGGATTAATTTATTGTACTTGGATACAAATTATAATTTGCAGAAAAAATATTTTCAAGAGCGAAGAAACTTTATTTAAGTGAATAAACATTTGTTGGAGATGTAATGATAATGTTTGAGGAACTGCCAGGGAAAAATTAGTTGATGGATGGGTAGGCCGAATGAAAAGATCTTCAAACGTGTGGACTCTCGTTTTTTCTTATATTTCCACTTTTCTGATCTGCGACAAACATTGGGAGCTAGTGTTTATTTAATGTCAAACTTGATAAACACAAAGCCCAATATCAACAATGCATATCAAGAGCAAAATGTAAATTAATCTCTATTTTTGTGTTTGTCCAATAATATAAGGTAAATTAATTTAAGTAACGTTTGGAATGACTTTTCATTTAATTGGCCAGAAAGACAATCTTTATGACCTTGCAATAAAAATTGCTATTATTGTTTTTATTAATGTGCAATAATAATAATATGAAATAATAATAAAGGTTATAACAATACATACTACAAATATCACGATTCTTTAGCAATTAGCGAAGGTGGACCAAAGGATAATAAATTTGATTTAACTCCCTTTCCTCTAATTAAGTTTCCTGGTGACCGGATTTAAAAGGTAAATTCCTAATTCATGCGTAATTCACCTTCTATGGAAGGAAATTTAATTAAATTTAGTTAATATGCAAATATAAAACCTGCTGATTAACTGCGTCGTAGTTGATGAATCATAAAGTAAGCAGTGAGAGACATCGGTGTGAGAGACATATAATTCTCTGGGCGACTATACGCCACACACATAAGTGTTCCATGATAATATATGATACACTTTGCCTTGTGTTTCTCCTGTCCACATATAATTCGTTCCGATATAATTTGCTCAATTTCCATATGAGTGGTAGTATTTAAGAATTTCTAAGGATATGAAATTAACCTCTTTGAATCACAATATTGTATTTCCTTAGAGGCCCCGTGACCTATGTCCGTTTTCGTAGATTATCTTTTAATGGTTATTTGGTTGAATTTTAACCTTATGAAGCAAGGACAACGAAGCAACAAAGGTTTTATACTGAGCCAAACGAGGTGAAGCTGCACAAAAGGTTTGCAAATCAAAAACCCAATATATATATAGATACAGGGTGTTCCGTAACTACCGCATAAACTCTCTGGCACGCGATTCTATGATAAATTCTATGACGAAAGTCAAGAGGGACGATTTTTGATTGACGGCTTCGTTTATGAATAATAAGCACTTCAAAATTTCTATTTGAGAGCCAATAGTGTTCCAAGAGAGCGTGTTCTACGTTGTTTCAGTCAATGATGAAAGCCACGCCCCTTGGTTTCCCCGCTTCCAGAGTAAAAAGGATTTAACTCGTTATGAGAAAGAATTCCTTGGTTATGTGCTATTTAAATTTAGCGCGCAAATTTCAGTCGGTCCTGCTTTAGAATTATGTCATTCTACGTAAAGGTTAGCCTGTGCTACCAAATTTGACAATGGCTCACTTATTTATACTTCTAAATCCATCGTTTACAATGTATATGGCATTGGACGTTCGCGTCGACCTGATACCGTTAGCAGACGGGTTAGTCCATTGCAGTTTAGGGAAGGGCGTCTTGCCGAAACTGGTTTTTCGCGCGGGAAAAACCAGTTCCTCCAAGACGGCCTTCCCTAAACTGCAATGGACTAACCCGTCTGCTAACGGTATCACGCGTCAACTGAGCGCGAATGCACAGTAGATAAGATATGGTGCAGCTAAGATTGTTGTCACCTATGAAATATATTGTTTCTGATATCAAAGATGCAGTGGCGTGGACAAATTTTCATTCTAGAGGGGGGGGGGGCAGAACTAAAAAAAAGAAAATTACCTTTTAATATTAGAAAAATGTATTGAAAAAACGTATTTTTTAAGGGGTTTTTTTTGGGGGGGGGGTTTAGACACCCCAGTCCCCTTGAGTAGATACAATTACGTTTACGATATAAATCATCTTGACAAATTTTTAATAAAAACACACACAAAATACAATTTCAGTTTTAAGGAAACATAAAATACTTCATATTTCGATGGAATATCGCTTGATAAAAATTTCACGGAAATAGCACCGAAATCGCAATTTTCAAGAATTAATTAAAAATCAACAATTGCGTTTTACAGAAAAATAATTACTGAATCTTAATAACCACATTAGGTACTAAAAAGTGCACTAAGTCTCAAGTGTAGATGCGATTGACACCAAAAAAACTTCAATTGGGCGCATAGTACTGTAACTGCTCCTGGAACCTAAAACAAACATGTAGTAAAATATAGCCCTCCACAAATACCCGAAACACTACTAACTTCAATCAAAATTCACCTCATGTTTTACAAAAACGCTTTAGGCATTTAAAAAAAATATGATGGAATTATAATTTTAAATACAAATCCAAGGAAACTTTAAAATGCCAAAACTACTCAATCTCACCCTTTTCGCCAAAAATAAATTATACACTTATCAGAAAGGTTTATGAAGTCCACATTTCGGATGTAACATATGCATGCGCCCCAATTCGCGCAAAGATTTTCTTTGTTGCGATTTTCGAAGAACATTCCGTCGAATTTCAGTACTTCTTTCACGTCGTGAACTCATTTCGTAATTTAATTACATGCTGGGAGGAAAAAACTTACATTGTGTTAACGTAACTAAATGTTAATAAAATTAGTAAAAAGCATTCACCACGATGTATAGTAATAGTGGCGTGAAGAGGTTTTCTATTGGTGTATACGTTACTTAATTTTGAAATTTCTAATACTATACGTTTAGCATTACAATATATATTTCTAAAATACTACTGTTAATTCTGAATTATATATTGGCTTAATATATATTTTAATGTGTAATTTACAATTTCTATCAAAATTAAATTCTGATTATAATTTCATAAAGGTTTTTAGGATGCCAAAAAAAATCTGTTTGGTGTATACTCAATTTTGGGAGCCGCTGTATGTTAAGATGCTTTTCTTATAACACCGATTAAATGCTCAGGACCCTGTCTGTCGCTTTAAATCAAATATGAGATTTCAAACCTACATTTGTACAAAGCTAATTGACAATTCTTTCCCTTTCTCTTCCGATACTTGCCGATGGTTTATCTTACATTTATCTTACATTGGGTTGCAATATTTAAAAACGTCTGACGACGCTTTCTGTTACATCACTGCATTTTGCACACGCGTTACTTTTCTTTCAAGCTGAACTCTTCCAATAAAAAAGGCTGTTCATTCTAAGGCGGGGCCGACTAAAATTTGGGCCCTAAATTTAAATAGCACGTGACCAAGAAATTCTTTACAATAGCGAGTTAAATCCTTTTTATTCTGGAAGCGGGGAAACCAAGGGGTGCAGCTTTCGTCATTGGCTGAAACGACGTAGAAGCACGCTCTCTTGAAGCACTATTGGCTCTCAGATAGAAATTTTGAAGTGCTTATTATTCATAAACGAAGTTGTCAATCAAAAATCGTTCCTCTTGCTTTTCGTCTTAGAATTTACCATAGAATCGCCGGCCAAGGAGTTTATGCGGTGGTTAATGAACACCCTGTATATATGTTTCAATTTATGAAATATTAATATGTGTACTTATTTATAGAAAATATTTATTTACGATATTTATAGGATATCAACACAGCGTTACATGTTATAATAAATAAATAAATAAATAAATAAATAAATATATATCATCATCATATTCAACCATTATCTATCCACTGCTGGATGAAGGTCTCTCCAAATGCTTTCCACACAAGTCTATCCTGAGCAATTCGCTTCCACGTCACCCCAACCTGTTTTCTTATTTCATCCACCCATCTAGTTTGAGGACGTTTTCTAGGTCTTCGGTGGTCTCTTGGAATCCAGTTCAGAATTTCTGTTGTCCATCGTTGATCAGTTCTTCTTGCAATATGCCCAGCCCATCGCCATTTCAGCCCTTTTACTTTAACAATGATGTCCTCTACTCTAGTTTGCTCTCTCACCCAAGTGTTTCTTTTTCGATCTCTCCTAGTTATTCCTTAATTTCAGATAATTTTGCTATTGTGCTTTTTACAGGTTAAACCACCAATTTCCCCAGCAGTTTCAACTATTGTCTTAACAATGTTTCCATTTGCTTCTGATATATCACTTTCATCAATAAGTACTTCCTGTGCATAAAATCTATTTTTTAATTCCAACTTGAACGACTCGGTATTTACTTCCATTTTCAGTAGATCCACCCTCTTACTTGTTTCCTAATGAGCTTCTGTCGTTCTAATTTAGTATTTAAGTGTACTTTACATCTCACCATTCGATGACAATGATGTCCTCTACTCTAGTTTGCTCTCTCACCCAAGTGTTTCTTTTTCGATCTCTCCTAGTTATTCCAAGCATGCACCTCTCCATGCTCCTTTGCGTTGTCTGTAACTTTCGTATTGCTCCAACTGTTAGACTCCATGTCTCTGATCCATAAGAGAGGACTGGCAATACACACTGGTTGAAGACCTTTCTTTTTAGACACAAAGGCAATTTCCCCTTCAGGATAAAACTGTTTCTTCCAAATGCACTCCAGCCAAGTTTAATACGTCTGTTGAGTTCTTTCATAATGTTGCCATCCATTGAAATCAGCTGGCCAAGGTAAATATATGAATCAGCAATTTCTAGCTCAATGTTGTCAACTTGTATTTTTGTTTCCTCTACAAAATTATTGAACATGATCTTAGTTTTTTGTAGGTTCATCTTGAGTCCAACTTCTTCACTTCTAGTTGAGAGCTCTTGTACCATGTCTTGGAGTTCTAATGGGTCCGTTGAAAAAATAACAATGTCATCAGCAAACCGCAGATGATTTAAATATTCACCATTTATTTTTATTCCCTTGTTATTCCAATTTATCTGCTGAAAAATCATCTGTAAAGCTGAAGTAAAAAGTTTTGGAGAAATGGTATCTCCCTGCCTCACACCTTTACCAATTTTGATAGCTTCGGTATCTTTATGTAACCGAAATTTTGCACTTGCATTTTTATACACACGTTTCACCATGTCAATGTACACTTCCTCGATGTCTGTTGATCTTAAAGAGTTGATGACTGCTGATGTTTTAATAGAGTCAAAGGCCTTCTCATAGTCAATAAATGCCACACACAATGGAAGTTCATATTCATGTGTTCTTTCAATTAATTCTCTTAATACTTGAATATGGTCCACTGTACTGAATCCACTTCGAAATCCAGCTTGTTCTCTTGGTTGAGCTGCATCTAATTTTTTCTGCAGGCGATGTGTTAGCACTTTTGTGAAGATTTTATAAATAGCAGGTAACAAGCTAATTGGTCGGTAATTTTTTAAATCCTCTTTATCACCTTTTTTATGCAAAAGAATTACTGTTGCAGAATCCCATTGGTTTGGTATGTTACCACTGTTGAGGCATTTGGTAAAGAATTTTGCGAGTATGTCTTCTACATGTTCTCCAGCTTCTTTTAAGATATCTAATGTAATGCCATCATCGCCAGGGGATCTTCCTTTCTTCATACTTTTTATTGCAAATGCTACTTCTTCTTTTAAGATTTTAGGAGCTGTTCCTTCGACTATCTCAGAGTCTTCGTTTAATCCACTGTTTCCCTCATACAGCTTTCTGTAGAATTCTTCAACTCTTCTAAGTATTTCTTCCCTATTTCTTGTTACAGTGCCATCCTCTCCTTTTAATGCAATGATGTGTTTCTTCCCAATAGACAAACTCCCTTTAACAACCCTAAGGCTCTTGTTGCTTTCAATGGCCTTCCTTACTAACTCACAATTGAATTTTCTTATATCTTCTTTCATGTTTTTGCGCAAAGTTTTGCAAAGTTCTACATACTCGATCTTGCGACTGGTATTTTGATTGTCCACCTTCATAAGTCTTCGCCTTTTCATGAGTTGTTTCGTCTTCTCAGATAATTTGCTATTCTGCTTTTTACATATTACACCACCAATTTCCCCAGCAGTTTCAATTATTGTCTTAACAATGTTTTCATTTGCTTCTGAGATGTCAACTTCTTCAATAAGTCCTTCCAGTGCAGAAAAGCGATTTTTTAATTCCAACTTGAATGCCTCGGTATTTTCTTTTAATTTCTTTAAATCCACCCTCTTACATACTTGTTTCCTAATGAGCTTCTGCCTTTCTAGTTTAGTATTTAAGTGCATTTTACATCTCACCATTCGATGATCACTTCCAGTATTAAATCTGTTCAGTACGCTGCAATCTTCAATAATTGATTTCTTGTTTGCCAGTATATAGTCAATTTCGCTGGTTCCTCCATTGGGGTGTTTCCATGTCCATTTTCTTTGTAGTTTCTTCTTAAAAAATGAATTCATGATGCTAAGATTTTCAGCTTCGGCAAATTCTATGAGTTGATCGCCACGTTCATTCCTTTCCCCATATCCATATTTACCAACCGATGTCTCTCCTTGTTCCTGTTGTCCAATTCTTGCTTTGAAATCCCCCATGATGAGCTTGATATGTTGTTTCCCTTTTGTGTGTAACTGTTTGATTTCTTCATAAAATTCTTCAACATCTTCGTCGGTATGGCTTGATGTTGGTGCATATACCTGTACTATCTGAAGTTGGTATCGCTGGGTTAGTTGAACAACGAGCCTCGCTGCTCGATCTGATGTACTTTCAACTTCCAGAAGACAATCTTTAATTCTTTTGTTGATTAAGAAGCCAACACCACTTGTTCTTCCAGTTTCCGTTCCTCTATAATAAAACAAATGTCCGCTTTTAAGTTCCACCAATTCTTCACCTTTTCTTCTGACTTCACTGAGTCCTATAATGTCCCAATTGATCTTTTCAAGTTCCTCTTCCAATTCCTGAAGTTTTGCTTCAGAAGCAAGGGATCGTCCATTATACGTTGCCAAGGTCAATAACAAACGGCAGCCTGGGCCATTCCAGTGATTCTTAGCACCCCCTGCTTTCATGCCACGCTGACCGCTGCCTTGATCAGGAGCACTCCAGCACCTGGAGACTAGGGGCCATGGTTTTTGGTGTGTAAGCATAGTGGAGGAATTAGCCATAATTTCACCACGCTGGCTAGACGGGTTAGTGAATTAGCCCTCCCCTTCAGCCTTTCTATCCATGCAGCAAATATTAATTTGCTTCACAAATAGAAAACCCGGATCGCACCACTTGAAGGCGGGGTAGGACACTAGGTTACTGGCCCGGCCGGTTCCACACATCGTCACATACGTTCAGCGTGTGGGTCTCCTTCCAGTTAGATACCAGCAACCCTTTTGCAGGCCATATATATATATATATATATATATATATATATATATATATATGTATGTATATATATATATATGCATATTTGCTTGATAATCATTCTTTTTCCACTATGTTGAACACTTCTCTTACATGTTTTAAACTTCCACAAACGATGTGATGAAAATCATTGTATTTCTTATTTCCCAAAATTAAAATTTTTCATGCTTGTCTTTTCAAATTTATTATATTATCTTCAATTTCAAATATGTTAAAAGTGAAGAGAACGAATTCCAATCAAAAATGTAAAAAATTTCAAAATATTTATTATTCTCTACCTATTTTTAAAACATATTTGTTAGAAAATCTCGTTTTATTGAAGTTATATAAAACCATTTCCTGAGCTATAAACGAAAAGGCACTGATCAAAGATAATATTTTGCAGTAAAACCGAAAAGTTTGCCCTGTCCTGAAAGATTAGCAAAAAACATCTGAACTCCAAATTTTGTTTGAGGTTTTAGCTTGTTTTTATTTTTGGCTTTTTTTTTAAAGTTTTACTTGCGGTTCATAATCTCGTAAACTCGGTTTGAATGCGAAACCAAAACTGGAAAGATTTTGAAAGTAACCAGAGTTTTATAAAGTTTTTTAAAGAATTTTCAGAACTCTTAAAGAGACAAAAGTTTGAAAAATAACAGTGTTCGATGGTTACTCTTTTTCAGGTTTTATTTTTTCATTGGTTTACGGTAATGACCTGCTTTCACAATTTAATTTATAATAAAATTTTACAAGCATTTATCTTTCTACCTTAGTGTAATGC
>QLNU02015003.1:104059323-104076215 GCA_006491805.2 Dysdera silvatica
TTACCTAACTAAGGTATCAGATGAAGATTTCAGCAATGGTAAGACAGAGCCTTTTAATCTTATGAGATAGAATTCCAGATTTTAAAATCAGTGATAAAGACGCTATTTATTTTGAAATACGTACGAGATAGCGGAATATTTATGTCATTATGGTGGTGCCTTTTAAATCTATGATTTGCATGTTATATGAAGAAGGGCAGAACAAGGTCTCCTTTAGTAATTTTGTACATGAGGAGTGAGAATTTATAGTTTTGTAAAAGATTAACAAGAAGAATCTGCTGTAATTTAAAAAAAAATAAGTGGTCCGCATGTTCATGGAAACCTGCGAAGTTAGCTATTCGTATGAGTTTTTTAACGCCGAAGATTAGTGGTATATGAAATTCTCCAAACCTAAAAACAGTACGTAAGCTTTGAGTAAAATAAAGAATAATATATTATTATAAAAACATAGCGTAAAACAGCATATTGAAGTCTCTAGAAGTTTAACAAAAGACTTCTAGGTGAATTAGTGAGGTCTTTAATGTGTTCTTTCCAGTTTAAGTTAAAATCGAAAATTACTCCAAGTCGTTTTGCTGATTGGTATCCTGGAGGTTGCAGTTACGGAAAATTATTGAAAAATAGTCATGCAAAGTTTTGTCTTGAATGAAAAATAATATAATTAGATTTTATTACTCTTACTTCAAGTTTATTAATATACAGCCAGTTTGAAATGTTTTCTAAGTCGTATATGTACTTGTCTACCTATGTTAATTTTTTAATTATTAATTGCCTTTTCTAATCAAACATATATTTCAATTATCAACCTGTAGTTATCTTTTATAATTGCCTTAGTTTACTTTAAATTACAACACCTTAATTTAGAATTTCAATTCTCTTTCTCTGTTTCATTTCTATCTCTCTCATTTTTTCTCTTTTTCTTCACACGTTCTAAGCATTAGCTCTACTTTTACATGCTCACGTCTTGCGATTATTTTCTATTCATAAATACTTATTTTCACATATTTCTAACCCAAAAATAAGAAGAAAAATGCATTACTTTAGGATTCTTTAAGTATATGTGATCATGCATGATGTCTTGCAAATAGAGAGATCTATTATTAATGGTAAATTTCAGAAATAAATCTTTCCTCGCAAAAACGTGTTACTCTTTCATGGTGTTTACAAAAATACACTTCCAAGTGGGACGCGCTATATACTTTTATTGTTTACTTTCGCTGCCACAGAAATCTGTTACTTTTGATGAATCGGACATCATTCTGCATCTTACCACATGAATCGATATTTTTCGAAAGCGGGCCTGGGAAAAGCGTGGGTTGTATTTGAAATGGTTTCTGTCTGGGAGCTAGCTCGGCTTAAAGGGCCTTAAAACCTCGGAAAATTGTTGTAACTATAGCGAGCCAAATAAACAATACCATTTTAATCAACTATGCATTATGTATATCAAGTATTTATAAGTACTTATTTCTCTTTGGATATACATATTCGTGTCTCAAGTATTTCTGCCATGTAATAAACATCCCAATAAGTGTTGAAGCGTATACCATAAATATACAGTCATCTCTCCCAATAACATGGTTCTGATTAACGACCATTTCTACTTAACGGCGTAGTGTACGGTATCAGAAAATCCTTCATAGAATTATACGCACTCGTATTCGCGCATTTTCTGTTTAATAACGTTTTTCTGCCTCCTTTGACCTTTGAGCGCCGTTAATGAGAAAGAGTACTGTACATAAAGCCCAGGTATCTTTGCTCTAAAATTCAAGGGATTTGAAGAAAACAGGGTATATTGCATTTCTTTAATTGCGTAATTCCTTATTGGTCTCTCCATAATTTATTTACATACGTTTAATTCCCTCTCCAAATTTTCGAACCGTTTTTTAAGTTTTCGTGCAACTTCGTATATAATGTAAACCAGCGGTCGCCAACAGGTTGTCCTCGAGAAAATTTTGGTGGTTCGCAGAAAAATCTGTACACTATTTGCACTTTTAATGTGTTATTAAAAATAAAACAAAAATAATATTCTAAGAAATTCTCATATTCTGAATGACGATTTTCACCTTTATATTGCACTAAATTCACGAAATGTGGTCCTGGGGGATTTAAAATTATGAATTTAGTGGTTCATGAGGTCCGAAAGGTTGGCGACCGCCGATGTAAACTATAGAAAAATCTAACTATTTTTCGAACAGAAACTTCATAAGCTGCCTATAAAATAATTATTTTCATAATTTTATATGTGCCGAAACAATATATTGTGTTTTTAAATGCAGCTGGCTATTGCCTTCGTTTTCAAATACAAAATGACGAATCGATTATAATTCATACTAATTCGTGTTGACTTCGTCAACGTGAATAATCGTTGCAATAAATGTAATATTTCTACACTTATTAGTTTGTAAATTAATATTATTATAAACAATTCAGGTATTTGATTTCTAGAGCTATTTAATGACTAGAGCTTATTCGTTTTGGAGAAAAAGAGACGCTTTCCCCATCCTGGATTCGAACCAGGGTCCCTCCGTTTAGCCCGGAGTGTCTTGGACCGCTAGACGAATGAGGACAGGAAACAACGCTCTCTTTCTCCGTATGTAAAGATGTTAAGGTATTATTACCCTCCGCAGGGATAACACAATTGCCAAATATGGTCAACACAAGAAAGCCTCCGGGGCGAGATTTTTGTGAGTTTTCGTGGGGGAATTTATTATACAATAATTTTTGCCACCCACGTTTTCATTCGTCTAGCGGTCCAAGACACTCCGGGCTAAACGGAGGGACCCTGGTTCGAATCCAGGATGGGGAAAGCGTCTCTTTTTCTCCAAAATTACATAAGCTCTAGTTTGAGCTGTAATTAATACGTGGGTGGCAAAAATTATAGTATAATAAATTCCCCCACGAAAACTCACAAAATTCTCGCCCCGGAGGCTTTCTTGTGTTGACCATATTCGTATTAAATATTATCTTAGAGATACGAGCAGGGTTTAAGCTGGCTCAAAACATGCTGTCACAAAAATGCTAAAATAGGAAAAAAAAGTTGTAGCAAAATGCTAAAAAATATTAGTAGCTTTCATTGCTCGAAAAATCGTATTAATAATATTATTTACAACAGAAATGCTTTAAAATATAGGGGACTAGTTATTTTAGAAAATATTAATCTGTTTATGAAAACAGAAATATACAGTATGAGTTGAGACTCCATCATCTTTATTCCAGTTCAAGTGTGCTGCCCAGAGAATAAACTGTGGTTAAAAATGCCTGTCGCATTTTCGTGATGGGCAATAATTTTTTCTTCGCATTTTCGAGAAACTCGTCGCATTTTGCGAAAAATGCGACTGCAGCTTAAACCCTGAATACGAGCGAAGTTATATATGTAAAAAATAATAATTCGAAAGATAAATGATTGGCAAAACAGTAAATAATTTAAAGTACAGTAATTTTCTTGTGTGTGTAAGCTCAAACTCAGGTTAACAAGAACCATAAGAGGAGTAGCAACTCACCTATTAAAAAGGAGGTGAATGGTAGTATTATCAATGAATAACGCTGTTGAAACGATGTACAATGAATTTGTATAACATATAATAAAATTGAAAGAAATAATTTTTAAAAAGAACTTTCACATTTTGGAATAAATTTACTATTCTTCTATACAGGTTAAGATTGCCATAAATCTATTTTACTTGAACGATATTTGAGTTAATAAGTTAAATTCGGCGAGTTAATCTTGGAAAAATGAAGCGTAATGCTAAATAAGCTGTGGATTATTTTAGGTTAAAATTTTTAATTTTTCTTAATCCTCAACCGGATTAGGTAAAAGGATTTGACGCATATTTCAAACTTTCATAAGCATTTGGATTTTAGAAGCTTTAACGGAGGTTTTCTTATTTTTTATGATTTAAAAGCACTTTAAATCTTCCGCCTTATAACTAGTTCACTCTTCGTTTATTATGCTTTGAAAACTGAGTTTTTCTACCAAATTTTGTTTTTCAATTCAAAAACGAAAATAAGACGCTCTTAATTCATATCCACACGAAGTATTGCAAAAATATTTTTTCCTACAAAATCTAGTCTTGCGATAGAGTAGTCTTCTGTTCGATGAATGTACAGGTAAGAAGGTTATAGACTAAGAATAATTTAAATCACATGTTTCCTTTAGCACTACCTATGCTCCAAAGACAAAGTGCATTGAAATGAAAACACTATACTTATCTGATCACGAGGACGAAAGGTTTTCTAACACTAACAAAACCATGTGCTAAGAATAAAAATGATGGAAATCTTTTGCAAAGTTAATAATAATAATAAAAGCATTTGTAGGAACAATCACCTATCTAAAGATTTCCTCACTTTCTAAACCGTTTCCAAAACTTATTACGTATAAGCTGATGAAAAATTTAATAACATCACCACCTCAGCGAGAATCATAAAAATTCCTTTTCTTGCGGAAAATTGAATCAATCTCAATCAAACTTACTTCAAGACTTTAATTAACGCGGACCAATACTTACTAAAACTGCTTGTTCCAATTTCGTTGTAACAAAATGACAATATGAGTGCCAGAACGCACATATAAAGAGTTTTTGAAGTGCATAAAAAATGGACAGTGAAATTCAAGAATTTAGCTTCTAGCAAATTTGAAGCACGTTCTATTTTGGAGATCTTCGCAAGAGACACGCATTTTAATAACTTCCCATCCCCTTTCTAAGATTCCACATAACTTCGGGAATCTAATATTATTTATGAATAAATTAAATAACGTTCCGCGTACTATGTGAGGAAAAAGTTCCGAGGAAAAATTAAATGTCCTGAGCACTCTTCACTTTATCTGTTACATTCTTTTCTATATTTCATTTTCTTTCTTTTCAAGAAAATCCCTAAAATTGGCGATTTTTCAGGAGCCCCTTCTATTTATTTATAGCTTGTATTAAAGCTTTCGAAGTGGCTTGTTTCGTAAAAATTGTTTTTAATGGCTTTTTTACTCTATCTTAAAAAAAACCGAGAATTTTATAGCCTCAAATATTCTAGTAATCCAAATTTCTTTTCAATTTATTTTTTTGAATGTATTGTTCGATTTATTATCCCTTGTTAAATAGAGTGTGTTGCGCAGGGAGTAAATGGGATAACATAAGTCAGGAAAACGTGTCCATACAGGTGCTCTACTATACTATACAGGTGCTCTACTAGACTATACAGGTGCTCGAACTAGGTGCTCTTCAAGATTGTCGTTCTGACTCGGGGCCCACTAAGACAAGCCAGGCAACTTTTAGTTTAGTGCTATTACTGCAATAGTATTATATAAAATAAAAACACATAATCGAAGTTTGAACTAATAAAGGAATTTATAACTATTTGAGAATCCTTTGAGCTTCCTTCTTCAGAACCCTAGTTACACTAATGTGGTACACATGCTAGAATGTCTATCGATGCCAAATTGCTAGTCCAAAATTAGTTCGGGTAAACCAGTTGTGGGTCCGTAGCCGTGTCTTTTGCTATGGGACGAATGAAGTTTCTCCAAATGGAGGACATAGAGTTAAACGGAGCTGATCCTCAATAGTGAATGTCTTACATGCTTATTATTACTACTGTAATGTTCGAATGCATGGAAAAGAGCGATTTTTATACTCATATACGCTTATGATTAAACTTACGTTGTTATCAAATATGCATGTTGTTTACGTCAGTCGATTGATGATAGAGGACGGAGATGTTTGTCTGAAATGCATCGATACACTCTTTACAGTGTTGTTATTAATATAATATTATAATATTTGATTTAAACAATAGAAATTTTCATATTAATGCCAACTTTTTAAGTCACTCCTGCAAATTTATATTCAACTGCTTCACTTTCAGTCATTCCTTCTCAAAATCGTAATAGTTCAATGCCTCTTCACAAGCAGATTTCCGTGGTTCTAAGACGTCGGTAATCTTTAAATTTCGGTTTTAATTTTTTTCTGAACACCCACCATAATATTATCCGTCATAGCATTGCTAATAGTTTACCACATTTTTATATTTATCCGTTTTGCGTAATTCTGTTTTACAGTTCAACATATATATTTTATTGGAAGAAGCTTATTCCTTGTGCTTTTAAACGCCAGTGTTTCGAATTCAGATTTATTCGAAGATCTCCAACGAAGAACCTTGCATCATTAAATGTGCTCAGACGAGTCGACTATCGATATTTGACTTCATTTAGAGTGGAAACGCCGTTGTTTGGCGAAAATTGGTACTTGAGGAAGAGTACAAGGGCCCAGATTCGTAAAGGAAGACAGGGGTGGGTCCGGAGATTCACCAAGACGTTTTATATGGGTTTTTTTTCTCGGGTCTTCTGCTAAGCCATAATTCATGGTGTTGGTCCACTACAGTCTATTCAATTGTGTATAATTGTGCGTCTTTGGGAAATAAATATTGGTTGATTGATTAAATATTCAATACGTATCTTCATTAGGTATAATACGTATCGGTATTTTAAGAACTGAAATGGTCATCCATTGGATCGTATTTTAAACGTATGTGTACCTTTCCAATCATGATCGAAGGAATACATATCTACGGCGCTATGCTTTGAATTCTTGAAGGTCAAAATGCATATTTTACACTCAATTACTTAATATATAAATTAAATTAATATATTTAAATTAAATTAATATATTTAAATTAAATTAATATATTAAAAATTTAATATATAAATTTACAATTATTTAATGCTACTCAAATTATTTGCTTGCATTTTACGGCGCAAGGACTGCTAAGCATATACTGTGCAGATTTGCAGCTTTTGAGGAAACAGAAACTCTGTTCTTGAGGGAACTAAATCCTGGAGAACGACGGGGATCATTGAAATCGAACCCACGTTAATGTCATGATAGAAGAACCCATTACCTCTACGCCCTCGTAGGGCTATTCTCTTATTAAAACCATACACTTTAAGTAACTAACACACGGCAATGGCAATAGTTCATTTTAAAAATTCTCAAAACTCCCATAAGCAGTCGTCGTTAGGGTTAACGATGTACTAATGGGCGTGCTTAACTTTTTACTCTTTGCTGATTATGTCCCCATGTCGCTGATTTGCAAAATATTTTTTGGAATAGCATATTCTTAGCATTAAGCGGAATTGCGATATAGCGGTTATGATATAATTAAGATTGCTGAATAGTATATTAAATAGAAAAAGCGAAATATTTTACCATGTTTGGCGCAGTATAGCCCAGATGCTCTTGCGCCATAAAAAAGCCAAACAAACAAACAAAAAGCGAAATGTTGATGCACATAAAATTTTGATCTTACCATAGGATAGATTAATAATCATTTGAAGGATATATTGTTTTCATTCAAAACTTCTGACTCGTAGACTTATTTTTATACGGGGTTTCATCTGATAAATGATTGCATTTTATTTTCTAAATACATGGAGATGGTGTATTCTGGTGTAAATTACGTTTGGATGTGGTGTATACGATGTTTGAAAAATTATCTGAATTTGCCCTTTCTCCGGCGAAAAAGTACTGATCAGTTTAGTTTCAGCATATGGTGTACCAATTAAAAAAAAAAAATCTTAAAAATAGTATTTTAAGAATTTTTTAATATTTACTTTTAATTAAAAATCTTATTCCCCGCAATATTTCATGAACTCCATACTGTTTAAGTAAATCTATATTTATCACACACGACACTTTAAACTCTAAAGTTTGCCCATGCCTGGTATAATGTTGATACGACATGATGTGTTTTGTATATTAAATTTTTTAATGACAAGACACCGTTATAAACATCACTTTAGAGATTTATAGGGGAGGTAATCGCAGCAAAATCCAGTCTTATCAGTTGGTCAATTCAACATGGTGGGAAGGACCGAATTGGCTATATCTCCCAGCTCGAGAATGACCAAAATTTAAAATTATTGTGAATGAAGAGGAAGTGCGAAGTGAAAGGATAAAAGAAATTCTGTCATCAATGGCAAATGTTCAGAATGTAAGTAGTTTTGATGGTATTCAGTTTTCTAGTTACAGAAAAATAATTAGAATGGTCGGTTGGATGCTAAGGTTTTTTAACAATGTTTCTCGTGGAGTTAACAGAACAAAGGGTGAATTAACTCGTGAGGAATTTGAACGAGCGGAAATTACTGTTCTCAAACTAAAACAGTCGGAAACTTTCCATGAAAATGAACTTTTGAGAAAAATAAAATGCATATCTATAAGGATTTCCACGGCATTTTGTACGTGCAGACAAAGCTTCTTGATAGTAAAGAAACTAAAAATTTTGTAATCCTATTTTGTTGCCATCACGTTATTATTTCAAAGTTAGTTGCCGAAGAGCATGAGTATGCGTTGCATGCAAGATTGATTGTCTACATTACTAGCGAGATTAAGAGAAAAATATTGGATAATTGGAATTTGAAAATTAGCAAAGCAGATAATCTCTAAGTGCGTAATTTGTAAACGATACACGGCCAAATCTCTGGAAGTACCTTTCGCACTATTACCAAAGGATGGAGTTGAACCGGCATGTGTATATGAAGTTCACGGAGTAGATTATGCTGGTACATTCTATTTGCGATCAAAAGAAAAGGCATGGTTGGTTCTATTTACTTGTGCAGTCTACCGTGCAGTTTATTTAGAGCTAGTTAAATCTCTCACGACCGATGCATTCATTGAAGCTTTAAGACGTTTCATAGCCCGAAGTGGGGGAATTTCTCTTCTCTATTCCGACAATGAAAATTCCTCACCGGTTGGACTTGTAAAAAAACTGTGTAGAATTTGTTTAATTATTGTTTCAATATCGCATTTCATTTCATATTGCAAGATGGGAGTATGTTGAATGTTCTTCAAATATTATTGCCATTTTTACATACACGATCGATAATTGTAACACGAAAGAGAGAAAAGAATATGTCAATGCGCGAGATGTTAGTTTTTTTTTTATCGAACGTGGTTTCAAGTTTTATTATCGGTTTTTAGTGTCAACACAACAGTTGTTAAACTCAGATAGAGCCTCCGCCCGGCAAGTGGAAGGTCGTGGGTTCAGGTCCCACCGAAGGCAGAAATATTTATTTTCTTTCGAACGTTTCACCATCTAATCACGCCATAACATCGGCGCTGGTATCACTACGCCAATAAACGTTGATTTATATTGTTGTTTAATTTAATCTGCGTAGTGTTCGATTTATTTAAATACAACAGTTATTAAATTACTCGTAAAGAAAAGAATGATTTTCCGGCGCCTGGTGGGACCCGAACCCACGACCTCCTGATTGCCGGTCAGGTGCTCTACCTACTAAGCTACAGGCGCAACCACTCTCTCCCTTACGAGTATATATATATAACTTTGCATGGACAAGTTCGCTATTGGTGTGGCAGTACTGTGACTACCGTTGCCAAAGCGACAAGTTAAAGAAGCAAGAATGTCCGATATGACGAACTAGATTTTAATATTATTAAAGCAACAGTTTTTTCACATTAGCCGATGATGTGGTAATAATAGAGGTTAAATTACTCGTAAAGAAATCTTAAAATAAATAAAGATCTACTGTTGCCACATCATCGGCTAATATGAAAAAACTGTTACCTTAATAATATTAAAATCTAGTTCGTCATATCGGACGTTCTTGCTTCTTTGGCTTGTCGCTTTGGCAACGGTAGTCACAGTACTGCCACACCAATAGCGTACTTGTCCATAGAAAGCCTTATATATGCTCGTAAGGGAGAGAGTGGTTGGGCCTGTAGCTTAGTAGGTAGAGCACCTGACCCGCAATAAGGAGATCGTGGGTTCGGGTTCCACCAGGAGCCGGAAAATCATTCTTTTCTTTACGAGTAATTTAACATCTACTGTTGCCACATCATCGGCTAATATGAAAAAACTGTTATCCTAACAATAGTTATTGTTTTTAGATATTCTCTTTTTTTTTTGGCTTTCTTTTCGTTTTGTTTTTTACCTTCTTCATATTTTTGTTATTCGAATAAATAGTTTTATAGAAAATGTGGGAGTGGACGTCTTTTGTACTGACGCCAATTTAGTTTTCCTAGATGAACCGTCGCTTTTAAATTGATACAGATGTCCAAGTTATAACGACACTTGTGATCAGCGACAAGCAAAAAGTTTCGACTCCACTTTAAGGAATTATATCTCTCAAAGTGTATTTGAGTCGTCATCAAGATTCCGATAGTAGTGTCCTATAGTAAATCCTGTGTATATATACTGTTTTTATACAAAAGTTTGAGTGTTCATACAGTTTATAATAAGGATATGGGAAACTATAGAGTAATATATTAAAATTTATAAGTTTTTAATGCAAAATTTAAGTTAAGAAATTTATTCATTGATGTTAAATATAATAGCCTACTTAGATATTTATGTTATTAAATATATTAATAAAATACATTAAAATATTAAAGAACTTTAAGCCCCTCTGTTGCTTTCTGCGCCCCCTCCCCGTAACAGAGTCTAGTTACGGGCCTAATTATGACCACCATAGCACATGTATACCGTCTCATCCTCCAAACCAAAGAGGATGCGTTGGGCTCAAAGTAAATGTGGTTGAGTGTGAATGTGCTATGGTGAAGACGTTAGGTTAAGTCGTCCATCTCATAAAAAGATCGCACTGCTCACTGTAGTCCGGGGTTTGGTTCCCTAGGCCATAAGAGGTTCGGATTCCTCGGAAAACAGTAGGTCCCGGCGCAGCATGACCATTGTAGTCTTTGAGCCGTAAAACCAAAAAATACTGATACTAAGTCGTCCATCCCATCCCGGCTGATAGTATTCCATTAGAGTGTAGTGTTGAGACGTCAGGCATACAAATACTGGTCCTCACAGATCTCCATTTCTGAGAAACGCATCCATTAAGTGAAGTTGGACCTGGTATATATTTATATAATACCTTCAGTGCGTGCCCTATGCGTATGATCGAATCTGCATCTTCAGTGATTTGAAAAGGGATTTTCAAATGAAAGAGATATCCAAAAAATTCTCTCACAGACTTCGATACTTATATTCATTACACAACTATATCAATATAGAAACGTAAATTTTATCATACTTGTAATTATTTATAAGACATTAATGACAGATATATATTTTTAGTTATTCATTAGGATATGTTACTTTTAGGCTGAGGCGAATTAGAACATATAAATTGGACTACTTCTTAATTATACTTCTGAAACTGTTATAAAGTTTTATTATTTTTGCATCGAAATGCCTCAAAATGTACGATTTATAAATAATTTTTTAACATTATATATATATATGTATAATCATGGAGGTTTCGTGATACGGTGAAATATTTTTCCTCTATGTAAATTATATAATTGGACTCGTCTATTTCGAACTCGGATACTTCGAACTTTCACATATGTCAAAGATATTGGGTCCCTAAGACTTCATAACAATCATTAGTTAATTTGTTTATATTGACTATTTTTCAAAGCTTCCCTCTTTACTTCGTTATAAGTGAGTTCGATTGTATAATGCTGATTTTTTTCGTCACCATAGAGAAGATAGCAAAATATATTATTGTTGTTACTACTTTCTAACTACTCACCGTTGCCTGTGCCCAAATTTCATTGCCATTAAATAGAGTTCCTGGCTGGAGTTGGTTCGATTGTGTAAATATTTATGAAAAGTTTATACGCAGACAAATGACTCTGCATTCCCCACTCGGTGTCGAAGTTGGAATAAACGAAAGTGAGGAAAACGACTAGTAATATGTCAAGTACAGCTGAGAAGAATAAAATTCATAGAAAACGATCGATACTTGCGACCATGGAATCTGAAGCCATCAGGAGGGGGCGTTGACGAATAGTGCGTATACCTTCAATTAAATGTCTGATTCATTGAAATACGTATTTGAAAATTACCTTTCATCTTAAATGTGAGTTGGCGTATTTTGGGACAAAGGTTTTGCCAAACTTATTATTAAAGCGACTCTTATTAGGGATGAAAGATTGCTCATGAATAACCTTAATGTAAGGCATTATTCTCAGAGAAACATTTATAATGTTTCCCGAAATAGAATTAATCCTTCGCCACACTTCACAAAGTTCATGCTTGGCAAGGACGTCGAAATGTTCGATGAGAGATAAGATGATTATCTCTCCTTAAGATGGTAACTAGCAACACTCTATAAACAATAGCGTAATTCACAACATTAATTTCATTGGAAGCGGAGATGATGAAATCAATAATTTACATCCTTTGAAGTCTAATTATTTTGAAATATCGCGAAGTCAAATTATTCTAAAATTCCATTTATTTTCGTGATTTAATGGAAAATGCGTTTCGAATTTTAAGTTGGTTCCTTTGAAGTTTCCTTTGAAGTGAAGAGATACCGCCCATAGTTGCTATTTTTGAACGTAGTATGTGACAAAAGCCTTATTATCGAATAACATTCTCTAATTTGTTCCTTACTTGTTTACACGGCTTTTTATAGCCTCTTCTATTTCTGACCGTGTAAACGAAGAGTCTTCGACCTAATCATCCTAGTATATAATTCTCTATGACCATACTTATTTTAATAATAATAATAATGTTTATTTTACCCAATTTTTTTATACATATTCGTGAGATACATATCATTACGGATTTGAGACAACATAGAAGAAATCTCTTAGATTTTATGTCCATGATTTGGGTTAGAATTGGAAGAGAATATAAAGCCGAAGCTTGTTACGGGATTCTCTTCCAAAAGAGGGTTTTTATGATTTTTCCATTTCCATTTTTTTCCATTTCATTTTTTTCCAAGAGGGTTTTTATGATTCTGTTGAGGTTTGTTATTTTCTTAAATATTTGAAACATAAAAGCATTGTATAGTTCATTAACTAATTTAAACAGCAATGCAGCATATGAACAATGAAACGTGCATCTGGTATTAATAAATTACTATAACATTAACATTTTTATTACTGTTCATTCCGCCATTTACAATAATATTACAATAATTATTGTATAATAAATACTATGTATATATATAATAATTATTGTATTACACAATAAGATTGCAATAATATTATGGACTTCAGAAAACTTCCTTTTCCTTACTGCTCTCGTTCTCAAAATTTTGATACTACGAACCATTTTCTTACCACATGCTTAGCCAGGCAAATACTCTATAAATATTAGTACAGAAAATCTAAAAGCCTCAAATTTATCACTACATGGACATAAGCACATAAACTACATTAAGTAATAAATCAGTTTAAAAGAAGTAGATAATAACTTTTCTATTGTTCCGTGATATATTGATTCGGTAGAATAGTGACACATTACGCGAAACTAATTAATAAATATAATAAAAACACAAATTATCGCAGTTTAATTTTGAATACATTGACAGCTGTTTCAATAGCACGTGGCTATTTTCGTCAGAATGATACAACTAATACATTGGTTCTACGGTTATGTTCCACGGTATGGCATCGTTTAACTGGAAGTTCGGTATCACCTCTGGTGGCGAGTGGATGTCCTTTTTCTGTGGTCTGGGCTGACGGTTCTTGGTTCCGGCTCGCGTTGGCGGAGTGTCTGAGACATTGTCCAGGCCGCTGGACTCCGGGTGTTTGCTGTCTGTTTGCGCTATTCTGGGACCGGTCTCCGCCTTTCCTTGCGGATTGGTCTTTGTTTCAGTGAGCGCCTTTGACTGAGTGCCCTCTGGGAAAGCGTTACGGTCTGTGGATGGGACACCGACTTGGCGGCCTATTGCGGCGTGGATGGCGGTTGGTTCGTTCTGGTTGCAGGGCCGGTTCGTGCCCCTTCTCTGCCGCTTTGCGGCGCTAGCACCAGCTCAACAGTTTTCGGTGGGCTCCCGTAGGAGCATCGGCCAGCCCGGGGTGTTCTTTCGTGCCATTCATCTATTTGAACCACTCCTCGGGGCAGATTGATCGTGGATGGTTCTCGGAAGACGTTGAAGGATTATACTAGTGCAAGCTATGCGTCTCTATATGCCTGTACGGATCGACAGTCCCCCTTCTACTGTCCCCTTAGCCCATCAAGTTATTTGACGTTTATATCTGTCTGGGATTTCAGCGCCACCTTCGGCGGACACCCTTCCCATTAACCCTTCTGCACGCATTAGTAGTAGTAGTAGTAGCAGGCATCGTTTAACTAACAACGTAACCAAATTTATTAGTTGTATCGTTCTGATGAAAATAGTCACGTGCTATTGAAACAGCTGTCAATGTTTTAAAATTAAACTGCAACAATTTGTGTTTTTATTTCATTTATTAATATTAATTGGAGTCAGTTAACTCTATCTAAAGGGCTTGTACGGGGAAAATACAGAATTAACAGATTTTTGAAATTTTTGGTGATGTTTTACAAATTGCTTGCATTCCCGCGGCGATGTTTTACAAATTGCTTGAATTCCCGCGGCAAATTGCTTGCGTTTCCGCGGCGTTTTAAAAATTGCTTGCGTTCATACGGCGATGCTTTACAAATTACTTGCGTTTCCGTGACGATGTTTTACAAATTGCTCCGGAGTACTCTGCGGAACACATGTGAATGAAACACTGCCTTATGCTTTAATTGCATGTGTTGACACATAGTTGGGCATTATAATTGTATGTCATTGATATGAATATACAATGATAATATTTATTGCTGTTGCCGTTGGTACGCACATACCATGGTATTATGTATTGTTATGCCATACCATGCGAAGCGAAGAAAATGATTTTATATAAACAAATAACTGAAGAAAAAATCATTACACATTCTCCTAACAGCTCAATGCAGTGCCAATATTCCTTCACGTTTTTTGTTTTTTAAAATTTGTTTTTTATCATGTCGTGTTCCAACAAAAGTGAAATTAACATACAAGTATATGTATGTCCATAAAAGTTAACTTTAGTGGCATTAATATTTTGTCAAATGGAATATCAATGTTATCTCTGTAGGGATATTAAAAAATAAATAAGGTAGGTATCAGCTAAAAACAAACATATTTATGTCTAAGTAATAAGTTTGAGCTTATTTCTAGAGTGGGTGTCCAAAAATTATTAAGTAAAAACAGATATTTAAATACGGCTTATATCTTTATGTTTACCCAAACACTAAACTACGAGAATCACAGGCGAACTACGTTCGCAGAGCTGGGGAAAGATTGAGTAAATGAGTAAAAAACAACAATATTTTCCAAATAAAATTGTCAGTGGACTACATTAAATTAGATATGTTTCTAAATTCCTTTAAAACTTTTAAAACAAATTTTCCAAAGAATGACACTTAGTAAAAGAATTCCTTTTTCTCGGATCAAAAGAACTTGAATATCTACTTTCAGCAAATACAATTATTGTTTTAATTTGAAGTTCAGAGAAAGCAGCACATTTTTGAAAATGAAACGATAGTTCTTTCAGAGATATGGAAAAAAGTTAGTTATTTTTGGCATAATTATGATCAAGCGAATTTTTCTTGGTGTAAGTTGTTTCAAACTTGTTTCAATAATTATTTTAAGCAAAACAGTCGAGGCTAGATTAAGATCCTGAAGCAATTTTTTTTAAAAAAAAAGAAAGAACTAGGGAACTATAATGCCGTCTACAAAAATTAATATTTTATTTTGTGTTTTGCTGCAAAAATTAGTTGTGCTACGACAATATCATTACCGATTTAAAGTACTACTTTTGAGGAAAATGATGAAATTTTTATCATCGTTTTCTATTAAATATCAGCATACATTATTTTAATTATACCATGTCGATTTTATCCTCGAAGTGTTTCTACACTAACAAATGAAAAACAAGATTTTAGGAACGATTTGTTTCTTTCATCCTAACCATGAATTTATGAAAAAGCAACCCGCAGAAAGCAAGGGAATTTTTGGAAATCTGGTGAGATACGATTCTATCTCTCTTGATTGTCGGTCAAGTGCTCTACCATTAAGCTACAAGTGACCTGTGTAACAAGAGCAATATACTGTTAAATGTACAATACAGCAGAAGAAATTTAAATATACATGGCACAGTTCTACTTATTATTATATGAATAGCAGATACGAGTCATGGGATCGTTGTGCGACTGATAAACGAGTGATCTACATAAAATCAGATATATTCTAAAAAATCCCATGTAAGGAATTTTTATATGCTAGTTTCAAGGTGTAGGAATGGCACGGGGCATGCTGCAAGTGACCTACGAGGAATACGAACCTCTTAAAAACTAGGGGATCAATCCTCGGATAACGGTGAGTTGGTAAGTGGACTTTTGGTGCTAAGATTGGGAGTCAAAACCGTAATACCGTGTTACCTCTGCATCTCTACAGGGCCATTACTCAGAGGCATAGCGTTGGTCGCTAGCGCCCGCTAAAACCCGTTAGCTCTCTGTTCCATCAGTCCAATATTGAAATTTTGCTCCACGAACGATTTTGCGCCTAGGGCCTGGCGCCGGTGACCCTCCATATACTACACTGGCGCCCCTCCCCATCATATATGAAAGATAAATAATATTTTTAAACGTCCATCACAACATTTTAAATCTTGTAAATATGCAAAATTCAGGCGAAGAACGATTTTAATATAGACCTATATGTATATATGTTCATGCGATTCTTGTAAATAATTTTAGTACGGTATTATTTCCATAATCTAGTTATCCAATTTGGAAAAACTTTTGTTTTCCTTCAAATTAAAAAAAAATAAATGTAGAAGATATTTTTAAAAAAATTTTAATCTGCTTAGATATGAATTTTATAAAATTATATCTTTCAATGTTGAAAATCTCTAGATAAATGTATTCCTTGCGCTAAGGCCATAAAGGTAAAATTGCTTTTTGATTTTAATAATTTCTATATTTATTTTTTCTTCAAACGAAATCAACGAAATAAAATTATATCAGATATTTATTCTGGAACAGGGAATAAACGAAGAACTTTAGAGAATATAAATGCAAAAATCTGTATGGAACATTAC